>CM059426.1:85984471-86387652 GCA_030390025.1 Squalus acanthias | reverse complement strand
GGGGAGGAGAGAGAGGTGATAGAGAACGTCAGCGTATGACGTTTCATCTGGCAAAAATTTTTGACAGACGAATTGTCATCATTTGACAGCTTTGAGAAGCTGTCAAACACTGACATTCTCTGTTGTTTGGTGAGTTCTTGTACTCAAGGCTCACCAAACTTTTCTGAGCAGAAAGCAGATGGCTGTTGCATCGGAGAATGCAGCAGCCATTCTGTCATCTCTGCCATTGAGATGCCGGAGCCTCCGGATCAGCGATTGAAGCCTGCCGGAAGAAACAAAGGTAAGTAAACTTTTTCTAACACTTTTCACTCACCTCACATACTTACCTCTCCACACTTGCACCCATCACTCACCTCCACAGTGCACTTTTGGACCCCTCTGACCCCTGTTAACAGGCAGTTAAATGGCTGTAATCCCCTTCCGCCTCCAGGAGACGGGACGTGGGTCGGGTACCCGCCTCCTGGGAAGATGGCACAGAGGCGGGTTGGGTACCCGCCCCCAGATTCTGCCATTTTCCCGGCAGTCCCGCCTCCAAACCCGCCTCCCCAGGGCTGGCAAAATCGCCCCCGTTGACTCTGTTTCTCTCTCCACGGATGCTGCCTGACCTGCTGAGTGTTTCCAGCATTTTCTGTTGTTATTTCAGATTTCCAGCATTCGCAGTATTTTGCTATTGTATTAGTGAACCAGATGGTAATTTCATGGTCACTATTACTGATACTAGCTTTTTATTCCAGATTTATTTAATTAACTGAATTTAAATTCCCCAGCTGCCATGGTGGGATTTGAACTCATGTCTCTGGATCATTAATCCAGATCTATGGATTACTAGTCCAGTAACATAATTACTATGCTACCGTACCCCCTAGTTGGTAGCACCCTGGCCTCTGAGTCAGAAGGTTGTGGGTTCAAGTTCCACTTCAGAGACTTGAGCACTCCAGTGTAGTACTGAGGGAGTGCTGCACTGTCGGAGGTGCCGTCTTTCGGATGAGACATTAAACCGAAGCCCTGTCTGCTTTCTCGGGTGGACGTAAAAGATCCTATGGCGCTATTTCGAAGAGCAGGGGAGTTATCCCCGGTGTCCTGGCCAATAGTTATCCCTCAGTCAACATCACTAAAACAGATTATCTGGTCATTATCACATTGCTGTTTGTGTGTGCAAATTGGCTGCTGCATTTCCTGCATTACAACAGTGACTACACTTCAAAAAATTACATCATTGGCTGTAAAGCACTTTGGGATGTCCGGTGGTCATGAAAGGCGCTATATAAATGCTAGTCTTTTTTCTTTCTTTGCTATTTTTATAAAGGCGTTAACCCATTCATTAATAATGTTACATATCATGCTTTCAACCCCACTTTTTTAAAGTAATTTTCAGGGAATCTTTTGGTGAGACTGGACTATTTGGAAGGCTTGCTGTATAGCACAAGTAATTAAAAAAAAAAATGCCTATAGGGCCAACATAAATTGTTGTGTTTCTTTAAAGGAGTTCAGCCTGGAATATCGTAACCTTGGCAGCTGGCCAATTATACTACCCACAATGAATTAACCCTTATCTGTATGATCACATGGTTTCTAGATGTTAGTAAACAATCCCTGTTCAGCTTAGAGAAATGTCTTCAGGTCATTATGATGAGCATATAATACAGGTTTATATAAAATTTCCTAATCAACTGTAAGTCTCAGTATTTCTCAATAAACTTGCAGTCCCCCTCCCTTGTAAACAACCATCAGCACCTCCTTAAAAAGCTGATCCTAGATCCATCTGCCCTCTCCAAATATCATCCCATCTCTAACCTCGCTTCCCTAAGGTCTTCAAACATGTCATCACCTCCCAGCTCCCATGTGCATCTGTCCCAAAATTCACTATTCCGATCCCTCCAGGCCAAGTTTATCTGGTCATTACCACATTGCTGTTTGTGGGAGCTTGCTGTGCACAAATTGGCTGCCGCGTTTCCTACATTACAACCATGACTACACCTCAAAAAAAAGTACTTCATTAGGTGTAATTCGCTTTGGGACGTCCTGAGGCCGTGAAAGACGCTATAGAAATGCAAGTCTTTCAAGTTCCATGCTGCTCACAGCACTGAGACTACCCTGGCTAAAGTCACAAATGATATTCTCTGTGACTGTGATGCATTAGCCATTCTTATGACTTCACAGTGTTTGGCATGATCAACTGCACCATCCACCTCAATCACCTCTCTTCCATTGTCCAGATCTGTTACACTGTTCTTGTGTGGTTCCACCAATGCATCTCCAGCAATGGTTTCCAGCACTGATACTTCCGGAGTCTTCTCTACCTACTCTACAGATCCTAGCCCACTCCATTCTCTCCTGGACCGAACCTCCTTCGATCCAGCCCAAGACACCAGTTTTTCTTTGATATGCACATGTTGCAGTGGGTAGGTGAGCGATAACAACTCCTGTTTACTTTTCAACTGGTTGACATTGCAAGCTTCCTTCAAAGTTCAGTCAAAGAAGCATGGTGACCAGGATGAGAATGGACACCAGCCCTCCCCCAGCTCTTGCAAACGTGCCTCCCAACATTCCCAGAAAACATTAAGTAAAGACAAATGGAAAGTTTTTGGGGATGCCACCCAGGATGCTGATGGCAGTGAGCTCCTTGTCTATAATTTGAAATATTTCTGTGGTGTTCCAGAGGGAGTTACAAGGAGAACTGTGGCTTTGTGCCCAGGGAAAGATGATGTAATTGCTACAACTTTCAGAGGATTGGGCTTTGCATCTACCTTCAGATCGCCACTGGAGGTCAGATAAAAAGGAGAGACTAGGCGATAAACAAAAGAGGAGAGATACATACAGAGAGAAAAGAGAGGGGTGCATACAGAGAAAAAGAAACAAAATATGTGAGAGAAACAAAGTGGAGATGAAGAGAAAACATTTTATGCTGCGAGTTGTTATGATCTGGAATGCACGGCCTGAAAGGGTGCTGGAAGCAGATTCTATTGTAACTTTCAAAAAGGAATTGGATATATACTTGAAAAGGAAAGATTTGCAGGGCTATGGGGAAAGAGCTGGGGAGTGGGACTATTTGGATAGCTCTTTCAAAGAGCTGGCACAAGCACGATGGGCTGAATGGTCTCCTGTGTTGCATGATTCTATCTTGAAAGTACTATAACTGCAAATTGTTACTGTGGATTGCCTGATGTTACAAATAAATCATTTATTTTCTCGACATTTTATTCTACTTTTCTATAATATCAAATATATATTTATTTTGTAATGGAATCGGAAAAACGTGTGAAAAAGGCATTACATACATGCAATCTTTAGACGTATTTGAGGTAAATATTTTTAAATAAAATTAGGCACTAATGGAAATTACAATCATCGTAAAAAAGTTAATAAGGATTGATCTTGTAGGAACGTCATACTGTATTTTGCTAAACAGGGTTAATGCCACACATTTCTGAATGCTCTACTACAATAAGAACTGAACAAGATTGCCTGCCGCAAAGAAATAGCGTTGCTACAACTAAAGAACCGCGGTGGCAGCACAGCGCACGCGTAGCGTCCCTGACACCAAAAGCACATAGTAATCCCCCCACCCCTGTATAAATACCGCAGAAATCCCTCTGCCTCAGTGGGGTCGGAGCTGACTGTGCGGCCAAGCTAAGTAAGTAGCGCGCGGCCATTCACAGGAAATACGAGCGGCTGCACCTCAGCTATGGCTGACACTTTGCGAAGGCTAGTCAATACGACGACCTACAAACTGCTGCAGACTAAACTTGAAACCTGGTACAAAGAATATCATGTGAGTTTTATTTTACTTTCGTTCTTTTTCATTTGGGAAATTCAGGCGACTTTGCCAGAAAGTCTGTAAGAATGCAACTTTTGTAACCAGAATGTCACTGTGCAATATACTGGAGCTGGCAGCATCTATTTGCAAAACGATCTTTTTTTAACCAAAATAAAATCGTATCAGTTACAAAATAATTATTTATGTTTGCTCGAACAAACTACTTGAAAACACTCATGTATGATCTAATTTACATTGTGAATGGCGCTAACACTGATGTGCTTTGGTCTCACGTTAATTTAATAAGTGATCAATCTTAGTTTTGATTACCTGCATGTATTTGTTATTTTGCTATTTAATGTGGTAGACTGCAACTGCAAATATAAGATAGATTTTTAGACACTATACATTCCAATATGCAACGTGTAAGGTCATTCTTGTAGACATTTTGCAGGTTAACGTGGAGATTTCCCGGGAGTTTGGTAACCAAGGACGCTCGTTGCTATGGCAATGTGAAAACTAGCTCCAGTAAAATTGTACAACACATTTTCTGCAGCTACGCTCTGTAATGCATTTTTACTCCTTCAATCAAAATTACTTAAGTACACTTATCACTGACACTGTCATATGCAAAAGTGAAGCTAACATTAGCCCACACAAATCATTTTGTTTTTTTGCTAATAACCAATGTGTAAATAGATAGTGACATTTTGTAAGGGAACAATACATATTTTTAGGCAACGTTGCAGGTAAAACTACAGCAGCAACTTGTTGAGTTTCGTTTTGTTGTCTTTCATTTCTACACAGGATTGAGTTTCAGGAAAATACCGTATTTGCATAAATCGGTTGCAGTCAATGTATGTCTATTAAGACGATTATCTAAGTCAGTAAACATTTGCAAATTTGCATGGGCAACAACATTGACTCATTATTTACAGTTTTATTTCAATCGGAGATTTATGATTTCATTCCAATAAATACTATTCATTTAATCATTTTGAAATATACATTTAGAATAATCAATTGAAGAAGTCTTTCATTATAATGGAGTTGCATTTAGTTTAATTAGCTTCAGCAACCTTGTCCTTCACATAATATTACAACTACATCCATTTATTAAAAAAATCTCCATTTACTTTCTTGCTAGTCTGATTAAACACAATCCGTAAATAATGTGACAACAAGACAATGAAATATTATTTAAATTAATACGTAGAAATATAGCCTTTAGTTAGTACCTTGATTACATCAGTAGCTTTAGGTTTATTATACATTAAACACTTGTTTTGTGGTGCTCTGTCTAGGCTTATTTTTAGGCAGCACAAACAATAACGCCCAGAATTTCCTAAGTTCGATTTACATTACTGTTGCACCTTTGGGGGGGAAAGTGTTACATCTGCCACTGGCCTCTAGAGGGAGATGCATGAACATTTCCTGGGTATTTTCATTTGTATATCTAGTGGTGCGAGTAGCTGAACTAGCAGAAAACTATTGCAGCCTTTTAAATGTATTATTCAGCCTGCGCTATTCACCAGAACACTGGGGGACAAGGTAAAGCAGGAACACTGCTTGACTCTTTCATTCTCTCTCAAATTACTTCACTGCATGTTTTACCAATACTTTTATTATAATTTAATATTCATAATTTGGTCCAAGTGCTATCAGTGCCTAGAGGGCAGCAGGGCATGGCACCAAGCCAGAAGTGAAGAATGCACAAACTGACTCCTTGACCAGGGGAATTGAAGGCAGATTGAACAGGCTTCTGAGTGTGGGTGCCACCAAGTCACCCAGGATTATCACTAATGCCACCTGGAGGGAGTTGGCACTAACACTGACTGCCAGTTTTCTCACCCGAGCATTTCAGAACAGTGCTGCAAGAAGTTCCATACCCTCAGTAGGGCAGGCAAGGTATCACACTGTACACCTCTCCCTTTTCTTCCTTTACCACCCTGGGCACCAGCACACTCTTCATCCTCTTAAAGCAGCAGTTCCTCAATTAATCTTTCGCTATATTCTCTGGTTAAGGGTGCCTCCAACTCCTATCCTGCAGTATGGTTACATTACTCCCCAAACACACAACAACTGCCTTGTACAACCCCAAAACCCCATCCTCCACTTTAACATGCTCACACCCAGCCCCATCTCTCTTACTTCACCTCTCCCATGCCACTTGCCACTGCCAGGCTTAATTTACTTATCTCTTTGCAGGACAAATTGGTGAACAATGCCAGGCACCAGAGGGGTTTTCCCCACCTTTAGACACCTCACCCCCTTCGAGGACAAGGCCATGCAGCTTTGACATCAATGGAAACAAAAATTGGGAGAGGTGTATAACGGGAGCCGATCTGATATCAGCTATTTTATGCTATTGCCACAAGTTAAAATTACCCCCTATGAAGGAGGAGGTGCTTTTCTGAAGTTAGCGTTCAGCCAAATTGTCTGGGTATAGTTGAGGGAACTTTATTCTGCATCTGACTGTGCTGTACCTGATGTCCAAGTGCTAAATGTTGACACTGGTTAGCAAGATTGAAAAAATGTTTTATGCCCCAGAAATATCCTCCATCATCTTCATGAACACACAAGATTAACAAGAAACCATAAGCTAAATGTTATAAAAAATGTAATTTCTTCATGAATTCATGCAATAAATTTGGATGGCAAATGCTTAATCTATTGAGTTATTAAATAAGAAATTGAGACGTTCCTGATTTCAGGAAGGAATCATAGGCTCCTTTCTCGCACTATTGTTATAGGTCTATCAGTCAGTTACAGGAAAATGTCCAATATATGCACATTTCTTTTAAACAAAATGGGGGATGTACGAGATATTCCCATTAGGAGACTGTTAATTCTTGATGTTTCTTGGACTTAGTATGGCCCAAAACCATTGAGAGCAGTGGATGTGAATTGTCTGCTCTGTGCTAGAGTGGACTGAATGTGCAATTTCTAGTTCATATTGGAGATGTAGCCAGGCTATCCATCCTATACAAGACTCTCATGTTTTGGGATTTTTTTTGACCATTTTTCTACAGAAAGAATTTGGAAAAGAATTACTCTTACATTTTAAGGCTTTAAAGCAAAGTGTATTCACATAAGTTTAGGGAAAAAAGACACCTAGACAAAAGGTGATTAATATGCTAGTGACAGTTGTTTTCCACAAAAATTGTAAACAATAGCAATTCATTAGCTTTTCTTGGTAATCAATAAACACCTTGCATCCATTGTGTTGAGAAGTCTTTGGTCCTGGGTGCTTGGCAGGGTTTCCTGTAGCCCTTCTCTTCTACCTGTGAACAGAGGGAGACAGAGGCACATGTAGTTAGGTCCAGCAAAGGCTGCAACAAGGTTAGAACACAGTGGAGTAGTTAGAAGGTACATTGTTTAAGCCAAGCAAGACAACTCACTGATGTAGGGAAGCATAATGTATTAATTATTTTATATTATTACACAAAGGCAAGTTCTACTGATTGAACATAATGGGCTGGAATTTGATACTGGGGCGGGTTGGGGTTGTGTCATCCGCATTTCGTGTTATCCACCCGCCTGCAATTGGATGTCGGAGATTGATGTGATTTTCACTTAATTGAGCAATTGAGTTCCAGCATGTGGGAACCCATGAACCAATTAGTGGTTTCAGTCTGAAAGTCGCCTCTGATGATGTCATCATTGCAAGTCAGAGACTGCCTGGTCTCAGAGATTGCCTGGCCTTTGCTGTGAGAGGACCTGGATGCAAAATGAGCAGCATCAGAGAGAGAGAGAGAATTTTTTTTGCAACCAAGTTCTCCCAGGCAGTCTCTGAAGACATTCAATGCAGTAGCATCAGAGGCGACTTTCAGACCTAATACTACTACTACCTTCATCACAATACTACTACTACCTTCATCACATCTCCGTTGTAATAGTGGACCTGCAGCTGATAGTCAGCTATCCACTTGTGCTCCCGCCAGGTTTCACTGGCGTGTTTCACATCAGGCGTACTTCACGTCGGAAAAGGGTTAAACTAGCTAAAACGTTTCAAAATGGCATTACAGAGCCAATTTAGGGCTTGTTAAGGGCTTTAATGGCCTCTCCCGCCTCTTGGAGGCGGGACAGAGTCGGGAACCCCGCGACCGATTTTGTCAAAATTGCGTGGAGGCAGAATGGAGTCGGGATGGGGTCGGGACCCCCGAATCTGCAACTTTAACCCCCCACACGCCTCCAAACCCGACTCCACGGGTCATTGAAAATCCAGCCCAATGAATCCGATCATAACTTGCTGTGAAATGAAGCAGCTTAATGATTTGTGTCTGGCCTAGATTAGGCCCCGATATTTCTGGGGAGGGTGTGGGGGAGCACAGTAGTGCGGGCGAAACCAGTTGAAGCCGGGGATACGTTGGTCCTGGCAAATTTAACGGCAGGACCTCATTATAATTTTTTTTCTTCCGTTTCCCGCCTGGCAGTCTGCCAAATTGGCCAGCTGCTGGGCAGGAAAACGAGCGACAGGAGGCCGCAGCCGGGGACCCTTGGGGGCATTGCCGATCTCGCGGGGCAGCCTGCAGGTCGGGGTGGAGGTTGCCAATCATGGCAGGGGCTAGAGAGAGGACACGATCGGCAGAAGGGAGGCTGAAGGCTTCCTTGAGCGGTCAGGGGGAGCACTGCTGCTCCTCCTGGGCCACGAGGAGCGCTATAAAAAGCACTTACTTTCTGGAGCCAGGTTAAGCTATTGTATTATTAGATATTGGGCAGTATGGCATCTTCCTGAACCTAAGGTGCTCAGACTGCTTATGGGAGTGTCTAACACTGAGAATATCTGAGGCAAGACCCAAAATTTGGAACAAAAACCACGGCCTGGAATTTACTTGGAGCTGCTCCTGCTCTGCTGCCATAACTTCACAGGAAGAGCAGCAGAAACCCCTTAATAGTGATTCATGATATTTTTCATTGAGTGCAAAAAATTCTCTCTTGGTGTACCTGATTCTCGACTAGAGTTAGAGTTTTGTATGTCCAGGGCAGGTAACTATGCTGGTGAGTCGTACACCATAGGGCAAAATGGGAATGAAGGCATCATAGAGGACTCTCACCTCAACCATCACATCTGGGGCCATTTGTATAGGCCAAAAAGGAGCTACCTGTCACTAATGCTGCTCCTCTGTAACGTTAGCCATA
The DNA here is from genome assembly GCA_030390025.1 of Squalus acanthias. Classification (NCBI taxonomy): domain Eukaryota; kingdom Metazoa; phylum Chordata; class Chondrichthyes; order Squaliformes; family Squalidae; genus Squalus; species Squalus acanthias. Next base: position 86,378,753 of record CM059426.1, on the reverse strand, counting down.
GGCCCCTACCTCAGCCTCTTTGTCACTGAAAGATTTATCCATAGAAAAATAGGAGCAGGAGTAGGCCCTTCGAGCCTGCTCCGCCATTCAATATGATCATAGCTGATCCTCTATCTCAATACCATATTCCCGCTCCCTCCCCATACCCCTTGATGCCTTTTGTGTCTAGAAATCTATCTATCTCCTTCTTAAATATATTCAGTGACTTGGCCTCCACAGCCTTCTGTGGTAGATAATTCCACAGGTTCACCACTCTCTGAGTGAAGAAATTTCTCCTCATCTCAGTCCTAAATGTCCTACCCCGTATCCTGAGACTGTGACTCCTCGTTCTAGACCCCCCAGCCAGGGGAAACATCCTCCCTGCATCCAGTCTGTTTAGTCCTGTCAGAATTTTATACGTTTCAATGAGATCCCCTCTCATTCTTCTAAACTGTAGTGAATACAGGCCTTGTTGACCCAATCTCTCCTCATACGACAGTCCTGCCATCCCAGGAATCAGTCTGGTGAACCTTCGCTGCACTCCCTCTATGGCAAGTATATCCTTTCTTAGGTAAGGAGACCAAAACTGCACACAGTACTCCAGGTGTGGTCTCACCAAGGCCCTGTATAACTGTAGTAAGACATCCTTGCTCCTTTACTCAAATCCTCTTGCAATGAAGGCCAACATACCATTTGCCATCCTAACTGCTTGCTGCACCTGCATGTTTGCTTTCAGTGATTGGCATACAAGGACACCCAGGTCCCTCTGTACATCAACATTTCCCAATCTATCATCATTTAAATAATACTCTGCCTTTCTGTTTTTCCTACTGAAGTGGATAACTTCACATTTATCCACGTTATACTGTATCTGCCATGTATTTGCCCACTCACTCAACCTGTCTAAACCGCCTTGAAGCCTCTTTGCATCCTCCTCACAACTCACAATCCCACCTACTTTTGTGTCATCAGCAAACTTGGAAATATTACATTTGGTTCCCTCATCCAAATCATTGATATATATTGTGAATAGCTGGGGCCCAAGCACTGATCCCTGCGGTACCCCACTAGTCACCACCTGCCACCCCGAAAAAGACCCATTTATTCCTACTCTCTGTTTCCTGTCTGTTAACCGATTTTCAATCCATGCCAGTATATTACCCCCAATCCCATGTGCTTTAATTTTGCACACTAACCTCTTATGTGGGACTTTATCAAAGGCCTTCTGAAAATCCAAATACACCACATCCACTGGTTCTCCCTTGTCTATTCTACCAGTTACATCCTCAAAAAACTCCAGTAGGTTTGTCAAACACGATTTCCCTTTCATAAATCCATGTTGACTTTGTCTAATCCCATTGATATTTTCTAAGTGTCCTGTTATCACATCCTTTATAATAGACTCTAGCATTTTTCCTACTACTGATGTTAGGCTAGCCGGACTGTAGTTCTCTGTTTTCTGTCCCTCCTTTTTTAAATAGTGGGGTTACATTTGCCAACCTCTAATCTGCAGGAACTGTTCCATAATCTATAAAATTTCAGAAGATGACAACCAATGCATCCACTATTTCCATGGCTACCTCTTTTAGTTCTGACGAAAGGTCTTCGACCTGAAACGTTAACTCTGTTTCTCTCTCCACGGATGCTGCCTGGCCTGCTGAGTTTTTCCAGCGTTTTCTGTTGTTATTTTGGATTTTCAGCATCCGCAGTATTTTGCTATCATACCTCTTTTAGTACTCTGGGATGCAGATTATCAGGCCCTGGGGATTTATCGGCTTTCAGTCCCATTAATTTCTCCAGCACTATTTTTTTACTAATACTAATTTCCTTTAATTCCTCCTTCTCACTAGACCCTTGGTTCCCTAGCATTTCTGGGAAGTTATTTGTGTCCTCTTCCATGAAGACAGAACCAAAGTATTTGTTTAATTGTTCTGCCATTTCCTTGTTCCCCATTATAAATTCTCCCGTTTCTGACTGTAAGGGACCGACATTTGTCTTCACTAATCTTTTTCTTTTTACATACTTGTAGAAGCTTTTACAATCCGCTTTTATGTTCCTTGCAAGTTTACTCTCATACTCTATTTTCCCCTCTTAATCAATCTCTTGGTCCTTTTTTGCTGAATTCTAAACTGCTCCCAATCCTCAGGCTTGCTACTTTTTCTGGCAACTTTATATGACTCCTCTTTGGATCTAATACTATCCTTAATTTCTTTTGTTAGCCATGGTTGGGCCGCTTTTCCTTTTGTGTTTTTGCGCCAGAAAGGAATGTATAACTGTTTCAATTCATGCATTCGTTCCTTAAATATTAGCCATTGCCTATCCACCGTCATGCCTTTTAATGAAGCTCCCCAATCTATCATAGCCAACTGACTCCTCGTACCTTCGTAGTTTCCTTTGTTTAGATTTAGGACCCTAGTTTCGGATTGGACTTCTTCACTTTCCATCTTAATGAAGAATTGTATCATGTTATGGTCACTCTTCCCTAAAGGACCCCGCAAAACAAGATTATTAATTAACCTCTTCTCATTGCACAATACCCAATCTAGGATAGCCTGTTCCCTAGTTGGCTTCTCAACGTACTGGTCTAAAATACCATCTCGTACACACTCCAGGAATTCATCCTCCACAGTATTATTGCTAATTTGGTTTGGCCAGTCTATATGTAGATTAAAGTCACCCATGATTACTGTAGTACCCTTGCTACATGCATCTCTAATTTCCTGTTTGATGCCATCCCCTACATTACCACTACTGTTTGAAGGCCTATAGACAACTTCCACCAATGTTTTCTGCCCCTTGGTGCTTCTTAGCTCTACCCAGACTGATTCTACATCTTTATTTTCTGAGCCAATATCCTTTCTCACTATTGCTCTGATTTCATCCTTTCCTAACAATGCCACTCCACCCCCTTTTCCTTTTTGCCTGTCCTTCCTAAATATCGAATATCCTTGGATATTCAGCTCCCAGCCTTGGTCACCACCCTGCAGCTATGTCTCCGTAATCACAATTATATCGTATCCGTTTACATCTATTTGTGCTGTTAATTCATCTACTTTATTACGAATGCTTCGTGCATTCAGATACAGTGCCTTTAGATTTGTCTTTTTAACATTTTTAGACTTAACATTTTTTTGTACTATGGCCCTATTTGTCTTATTACCATTTTTTCCTACCCGGACCCTATTTGTTCGAGCATTCCTTTGTTTGTACGCTCTGTCCCTTCCTGACACAATCTGGTTATCCTTACCCGAATCTCTTTCCTGCACTGCTTCCTTGTCTTTTCTCTTTAGCATTCTAGATTTCTCTCCACCGCGACCCCCCCCGCCCCCTTGTCACCTCCAGATCCAACTACTCTAATGTTCTCCTTGTCAGCTTCCAATCTATTGTTTGCCAAAAGCTCTAACTTGTCCAAAACTCTGCCACATCTATCCTGTCCTGCACAAATTCCTGCTTGCCTATCACCCCTGCCCTCGCTGACTTACATTGGCTCCCTTTCCCCCATTACTTTAAATTCAATCCAGAGAATACTGCTCTGCCTCATGGTTCTGCAGCTGCCACACAAAGATCGTGGACGGCAGCTAAACGCTGCCATGAGGACGGTGTCAGGGACGCTCAAGTCCACTCCAACTGAGTGGCTCCCGGTGCTGTCCCACAATGCCCCGCCTGCCATTCGCCACGATGCCAGCGTGCTCTGTGAGATGGAAAAAATCATGAGCAACATTGACCTTCCCATTCACGAAGAACTGAAAAATCCACCACAAAAGCGCTTAAAATCATGCCGGCTATTCTGGGAAACAGCAGCCAATATTTATGCAGCTGGTATCGACCCACTATCCAGATGGACGGAATCGTGGGACGCATGCAACATAAAGAACCAACATCTCATCACTGGCCCAACAGTAGAGGTCCCTGACTTTGACCTCTCTCTCGAGGACAGTGGACAGGCTCAACCCAATCTGCACAGAGCATGGACGATGCGGCCACCTGCTCCACAAGTGGAAGATGAGGGATGACCCGAGGTGCAACTGTGACCATGAGTCCCAGACCATGGAACACATCACATCAACCTGCCCACTAGGATCTGTTGCTGGAGGCTCCTCATTTCTCCACTCGGAATCTCAGGAGGCCATCGAATGGAGAGCCCATCTAGACATCCCATTCTAAGCTTTTCCCGTCGTACGAAATAACAACATCTGTGGTCAGGCTGCACAGAGTACTATGCACAGTTCTGGTCTCCATACTATTAAAAGGACATAGAAGCACTGGAGAAAGTGCAAAAAAGATTTACAAGGATAGTACCAGAACTGAGAGATTACAGCTATCGGGAAAGATTGGACAGGGGCTTTTTTCTTTAAAAAAATAGAAGACCTAGAGCAGACCTGATAGAAGTGTTTAAAATTATGAATGGGTTGGACAGGGTAGGTGTGGAGAGCATATTTCCACTTGAGGGAGAATCCACACCAGGGGGCCATAAATACAAGATAGTTACTAATAAATCCAATACGGAAATAAGGAAAAATGTCTTTACTCAGAGAGTGGTTAGAATGTGGAACTTGGCACTCACTACCACAGGAAGTGGTTGAGGCAAATAGCTTAGATGCTTTCAAAAGGAAACTAGACAAGTACATGAGAGTAAAGGGATAGAAAGATATGCTGAAATGCTGAGATGAGGTAGATGGAAAGGGAGGAGACTTGTGTGGAGTATAAACACCAGCACAGACCAGTTGGGCCGAATGGCCTGTTTCTGTGCTGTATCTTCTATTTATCCTATTTGTACGGTGTCTGGTGTATGGTATCTTTACAGTAACGTATCATTCTGAGTATGTGCTGATATCCATTGATGTTTACAGAGCAGGAAGGGCAGTATGATACTTCAATTAGTCGTAACATTTATTTCTCATTAATGTGCATTACTGCTCAGATTCCTGTGTCCAACTCTGTGACTTTGATTATATGTGCCAAAGTGTGAGATATGAAAAGATGTGTCAACATTATGCTTAATGTCATGAAAATGAGTCCCAATAAGTGAATGGGTGAGGTGAATTTATTGTGTGTGTTACTGTGTTCATGTGGTCCGAATGCTCCTTCTCAAATTGCTAAGTTCTATATCGGGGTGTCAAATTAATTTTATATAGTGGGCCTGATCTGTTATCCTGGCATTTGGCGTGGGCCACATTCAGCAAAAGTTATTAAAAGAAAATAAAGATAAACCATATTGGGTCCCAGACTATAATCCTTAATTAGGTTTTTCATTCATCTTCAATTATTCCACGCTTTTTGTATTTTGCAGATGTAACTTTTTTGAATTTTTTTCCCAAGTTCTTCCCCTTCCTTTCCCTGTTGCATTTGTAGTTCATTTTCTTTCTTATCTGTATTTTAATTTCTCTGTTCTTGCATTTTTATGACATCTTGGGGGAAAAATTCGGTTGCTTAGCGCCTCCCGTTAGCGCCTCTAGGAACTTAGCGCCTGAGCGCAGCGATTTTAGCGTCGCTCGCGAAATTGACCAGACATTTTGCGGCGGCGCTAAACACTACCGCCACGATCTCCTGCGCCCGCAGATAGTGACGTCAGTCGAGCGTGCAACGCTCCGGTAGCGCCCCGGACCAGATATTGAGTCGTGCCCCCTGCCTTTCCGCCTGCCGCTAGCAATGACAGGTAGAGGAGAACGTTTTGCAGTTGGGAAGGGGCTGGAGGAGCGCTATTTAAAGGCGGCCGCTTCCTGCCTTTTCTTGTCGGCGAAATTTTTGCACCACGCATGCTGAGAGGGAGAGAGACGTCTGGAGAGATTCAACGCTGTGCGAAGGAGTTTTGGGTCCTGAGCAGCACTTTGCAGGTTCATTTTTATTTCACCTTCATTCCAGCGATTTAGAAGAGACTATGGGGGCTGCACTGACTCGGGGCGTTGTCCTGCACCTGCAGAATCGGAGGCAGCAGTGGTGCAGAGAGAGAGTGGCAAACATGGCCAGAGGGAGGAGGGCCAACAGGCCTCTGCACAGGAGACCTTACCCTCCCAGGGTATTCAAGGAGCAGTTCTCATACTTTCATTTGTCTGAGGAGCAGTGTTTGCGCAGGCTGCGCTTCAGCAAGGAGGTGGTCACTGAGCTCTGCCACCTGCTGCAACCAGATCTGCAGCCTCAACTCAGGACCAGGACGTCTCTGTCGGTGGCAGTGAAGGTGACAGTGGCTCTGAATTTTTATGCCAGTGGCTCCTTTCAAGTTTCTACTGGGGACATCGCCAATATCTCCCAGTTCGCTGTCCATTGTTGTATCCGGGAGGTGACAAATGCCCTGTATAAAAGGAGACGCGAGTACATCTCTTTCCCCATGACCCCGGACAAGCAGCGCGAACGCGCATGTGGCTTTGCTAGGATAGCGGGCTTCCCCATGGTGCAGGGCGGCATTGACTGCACACATGTGGCATTGTGGGCACCGCATGAAAATGCAGAGGTATTCCGAAACCGCAGGGGCTACCACTCCTTAAATGTGCAGTTGGTCTGTGACCACACACAGCTCATACTCGCCGTTAATGCCCGCTATCCTGGCAGCAGCCACGATGCTTTCATCCTGCGCCAGACTGGTGTGCTAGATGTTTTCCAGGCACCGCATCACCCAAGTGGATGGCTCCTTGGGGACAAGGGTTATCCACTCTGCACCTGGCTGATGACACCGCTCCGTAACCCCAACACCCCTGCCGAGCTGCGGTCTAATGAGAGCCATAGCGCCACCAGGAACATAATTGAGCAGACGATCGGCCTGCTCAAGCGACGGTTCCGCTGTCTGGACCACTCAGGAGGAGCCCTGCAGTACTCTCCTGAGCGAGTCTCCCTCTTCATAGTTGTGTGTTGCATGCTTCACAACCTTGCAATCCTGAGGACCCAGCCATTGCCACCAGGGATTGGTGCACCACCTGAGGAGGAGGGAGAAGAGGACGAGGATCAGCAGCACCAACGTGGGAGGGAGGCGCACAATGTTGCCAGTGCAAGGGCCGTCCATGAACGGCTGATAAGAAGCCGCTTCTAGGCCCTTACTGAGAAGATGGCTTCTGGCATAGAGAACAACATCATGGAAAGCAACCTGCACCCACTGTTGCCGGCCAAAGCTGGAATGATTCAAAAGACCAAAAATGTAAATTTTGAATAAAAAAACGTATTTATTTTACAAACTCTGTTTGTGTCATTTATTCAGGACAAACAATTAGAAACCAACACAACAAATCATGAACTAACAGAACTGGTTCTCACAACATGGAGATAAATGGCAAAACAGTAAACATGTAATCACATGAACCTCAACCTTTGCCACAAACATTCCCACCATTTATTTACACCTCCACAGGACTGTTGGCCCTTCGAGGGTGATCTCCATCCCCTGCGCACTTCCCCCCTTCCCACCCTACTGCTCCTCCATAATGGGGCTCCAGTGGCTGCAGCAAGGCTGGTGGAAAGCTGCTGAATGTCAGATCCAGAGCCTGCGGATGCCCTTGAAGGACGCCCTCGACCAGCTCTGGGCCTGGAGGGCCTGGCTGCAGACTGCACCAACTCTGCATGGGTGGCAGCAGTCTGGGCTGGCTGTGTTGCAGGCCGTGGCAAGTGCAACGGGGAAGTGACACTGGTGGGAGCAGGAATGCTGTCATCCTGAGAGAGGACAGCACCTTCCTGCTCGACCGACACACTGCCACTCCCCCGGGGCAGAACCTCAGCATCCGGAGCAATCTGCTCGAGCACAGATTGCTGGCCTGCTGCAGTACTGTGAGATCCCCAGTGGACTGTGGGCGACCCAGCGAGGATGGCAGCAGTCAGTGCTTGCGTGACATCAATCTGAGACTGCATGAGAGCAGTCTGAGACTGGATGGCACCAGCCAATGACTGAATTGCAGCACTAAGCTGTTGCGTTGCATCGGCCTGTGCTGCAGCGGACTGCTCCACACTCCTAGCCAGTCAATCCATGCATTCGGGCACCCTTGCCATTGCACCCATGAGCTCAGTGTGCATGCTCAAGACCTGGCTATTCATAGCCGCGATGGCGCGGTCCTCATCCAAGTCCTGTGCAGCAGGACTCGCTTGCCTACTCACCCTCCGGGGAGCTGGCCCCCGAGCTTCCCTACCCCCATGGCGTTGCTGCAGCCCGCTGGGTCCAGGAGCTTCGCCCTCATCAGACCCTACCCCCCTGCTCCCCTCCAGGGAAGGCGTGGCCCAAGTGTCGGAATTGGCTCCCTCGGGAGACACAGGCGATGAGGCTCCGGCTTCCTCTTCCTCCTCGTCTGGGGCGTCGCTGCCACTGGCAGGTTGAGGGACAGGCTGGTCAGCTGGTGGTTCACTATCTGAAAGCAGGGAGGTACAAGAGTGGCTTTAGCATGAGGACGGGGGGCAGGAAGGGAGCAAGGACTGGAGACTGTAAGTTGGATTGAAAGTGTTAAAGGCTGGTGTTGTGAGGGGCAAGTGGTATGAGAGAGGAGAGAAAGCTGATGAACATACCATTGCTGTCCCCAAGGGGGTCGACATCTCTAGTGGCCACGGCACCTATGACCTGGCTGGCAACGATCCTGTGCACTCTCGCCCCCAAATCGGTCAGGGGGTGTAGGTCAGCCGGTCCTCATCCCGTGCGTTGCTGTACCACCTGTTATGAGAGAGCTTGGCCTGCAAGAAAAAGGACGCGTCTGAGTGAGTGTGCAGCCATGTGCTTGCCTAATGTGCCTCCCATAGTTGAATAGCCCTTAATGTATGCAGCCATGTGCTTGCCTGATGTGCCTCCCATAGTTGAATAGCCCTTAATGTATGCAGCCATGTGCTTGCCTGATGTGCCTCCCATAGTTGAATAGCCCTTAATGCATGCAGCCATGTGCTTGCCTGATGTGCCTCCCATAGTTGAATAGCCCTTAATGTATGCAAGGTGTGGAATGTGCATGTGTGTTTTATGAGATGGCCATAGGTCTTGGATGAGTGTTGGACATTTGGGATTTTTAAACCCTCTGGGCACAGAGTGAAGTTGAGATGGAGGGATGTAGAGGTATTGAAAAGCAGCCACTCACCCTGACCACCCGAGTGAGGTCGTTGAACTTCTTCTGACATTGGGTGTGGGTCCTCGGCACCAGGCTTCTCGAGGAGACGTGCTGAGCCACCTCCCTCCACGCTCTTCGGTACTCCCGGGGCAATGGCCTCCTGCCACTCTCTGGGTACAGCACTGCCCATCGGCGCTCGACCAAGGCCTGGTCACTAAAGCGCTGAGCTCTCTCCCTGGGCCTATCCATCACTCCTCTCAGCACAATGGTGGTAGGTCTTTCCAGCACCAGAGTCAACGCTACAATGAGCTGGGTGTGGCTGGCTAGCAAGATGGCTCCTCCCCTTTAAGAACTGGCCGGCGCCAGTCTGTCTGGGTCCCATTGTTAACTGACATCACCTGAGCTTTGGTAGTGTTCTGAGGTAGCGCCTCACTCTTGCATCCATGAATTTGATGAGATCTGGAGCCGAGAAATGGTGCATTTTGAACTCAGGGGCCATTACTCACTTCCGCTGAACCCCTGGATTAACCTCTGCTGGCTCTTGGTCGACTCTCCACTCCTCCTTGGCACTCTATCTTCCACGTTAGCGCCTTAAGAGAGGTGTGTAGTGCCTGATTGAGCACTCAAATCACCTCCAGGGGCGATAGAGGCGATAATTAGCGCCGGGCGCTAAACTTTGCGCCTGGCCGATATTAGTGCCCCAAAATGGGCGATATCGAATTTTTCCCTCCTTGTATCCCTTATTATTTCTGTTAAGTATATATTTATTAAATTAACCAACTATTTAAATAATTATGATGCTGCTGGTTGAATTTAATAATGAACTTAATGAATTGTGACTGGATTTATTAAGTGATTAATGTCAATTTCTTTGCTATTTACAGCACTGATTTTAAAAAAATGCTGTTTACAGCACTGATTTTATTTAAAAATTTGCTGAGATTACTATGAATTTAAGAAATACCTTTTTGGAAGTGCGTTACATGCCAATGAGCTGTTGACAGCAATTAGTTAATATTTAATAATTGGTCAGTTTTATTAATTAGCTGTGTTTCTACCAACCCATGCATTATCACCCTTCTGATCCACATCTATTGGTTTAACCTGCTGCTGCTGCTATTCCAGATTATCGACTGCTGGCTTCTCTGGCAACTGCTGCTCAACTGCTGCTCAACTCCGAATCCTCTTTCTGCTTTTTGGAATCACCAGATTCTGTGACTGGTACCGTCTCCTTTTCTTCCAATTCCTTTTTTATTTCCTCAAATTCAGTGCATCAGCTCAAAAATTGGCCTTGTCTTTCCAGGAGATTTCCCTGAGCACTCCTAACACAAACATTAATTGTTGCTGGTCAAAATCTTGGAACTTCCTACCTAACAGCATTGTATGAGTACCTTCACTGCATAAACTGCAACTGCTCAAGAAGGCCTACTACCACCTTCTCAAGGGCAACTTGGGATGGGTTATAAATGCTGGCCTTGCCAGCAAAGCCCGCAGCCAGAAGAATGATTTTATAAATAAATAATGGGAACACAGTGGGCCAGATGAAACTGTTCCACAGACTGCATGTTTGACATCCCTATTTTAAACATTCTTTATGTACCAAGAGGTGTATCGGGGTTAGTGGCTGTGAAACACCCCTATCCACTACTGAGGAAGCAGAAGGCCTTCCATCTCTAGTCGTGAGTGACCCTGATGCATCTTCCTTGGGTCCTTCTTGAGATGATGTCCCTACATCCAAGGGGTTGGAGATGTGTTCTACTGACATTTGTGCAGGGCTTGGTGTTCTCCGAACTTCTGCCAACATTTGTACTAAACGGTATGTAGCATGCTGTCTTACCTCACAATTACAGATGGGCAGCTCCTCATGAGGGAGCACAGAATAATACACTTGATCTCTCTTTTGCTTGATCCTTCCTCCAGGGTTTTCTCAGTGTTTCTCCTAATAAGCTCTTACAGCTTCTTGAATTTAGTCACTTCTGGGTCCTGCAGCTGCTGTATGAGCGTTCAATTGAGATGCACTCACTGTGCCTATGATCTCACTTACTAAGGTTGCTGCAATGTGTACACACATGCTCTACATCCAATCTCAGACTGCAGAAACCTTTCTTGATCTCCTTACTCATATTGTGCAGGCTGCTCAATGTCTAGGACACAAACTCTTTCAGAGCATCCTCATGCTGCTCAGTGGTCCTCATGCAGCCAAGTGAAACTCACATGCCACACATATGGGTCACATCCTGTGTTGAGAGGTTTATCTCCTGAGGCATGTCTAGAGTTGTTGGTCCTCCGCTTAGCACCTCTGAGCCTTTCTGAAGACTACTCTAGGAACATCACCCTAACAATAGTACCATTACATCAGGATTCACTGAATGAAGCGATCTCCCTTATCTAATGCTGGTGTTTCCAACTGACATCACTTGAACTTCGGTAGTGTTCTGAGGTAGCGCCTCGCTCTTGCATCCATGAATTTGATGAGATCTGGAGCCGAGAAATGGTGCATTTTGAACTCATGGGCCATTACTCACCTCCGCTGAACCCCTGGATTAACCTCTGCTGGCTCTTGATCGACTCTCCACTCCTCCTTGGCACTCTATCTTCCACTAGACAACCTCCAGCCATGCGCTCACTGATCCTCTGCCCCTCAAAGTTCCTAGACTCCCTCGCCCTCCATAACTGTCTCTGAACCTGGACATTGGTTCATTTGATATTCCAAACTGACTCCACCCTATCTACGTCAACTTCGTTCCACCACAGGACCTCACACTTTAACTTTGGAGTCTCTCATATCATCGCCCAATGTTGACAAACAGGACATGTTTCTCTTAATCTTTGCCATACCTATGTAGCCTAATTTCCCTGTGTGTCCATTTTGGCTGCCACTCCGGACCCCAGCATATTACTTTTATATCCCTTTTTTTCTTCTCTTGACCCCGATTGGGTCCTTCTCTTCTGTCTCCTCCCCTTCCTGTGACCCAGTTATGCTCCCTTTTATTTCTCCCTTCTCTAGTACTTTCCCCGCCCCTTATCCCCTACCCAAACCCATCACTATCCCTCCACCTTCCTACTCTCTTGCCGCTGTCCCAAGCTTGAATCCGCGTTGACTAAGACCACAGCTACCTTCTGTGCTTCCCTTGGCATTCTCCAACGAGCTCATCAAGATACCCATTGTTACCTCCTTATGAGTAGCAATCCCAACTGCCACATCCTTTTCTCTTGACAGCCTTCCCACCCAGATAACCTGCTGGGGATTAATCTTGCCAACCTTTTTTTCTTGTCCTTCTCACCCTACCCACCACTGCCGCCTTGGAATTTGTCAGCGGATTAACAATTATCGCCCCTCTCCTCATTTGCCTCCAGAATGTCTGTTTACTTGCGACTAAGGCCCTTGCTATCCACTGTCTTTTATTGTGGATAATTGCATTGACTTAATGGCTTTAACAGAAACTTGACTCACAGATGGTGCTGCTCACCCATCACCCCTGTGCTCGTTGACCTATATTGGCTCCTGGTCCCTCAATGCCTCAAATATAAAATTCTCATCCTTGTGTTCAAATCTCTTCATGGTCATGCCAATCCCTGTCTATGTAATTTTCTCCAGCCCTACAATCATCTGATAAATCTATTTTCCTCCAACTCTGACCTCTTGTGCATCGCCCACTCACTTTGCCCCACCACTGGTAGCTGTGCCTTCAGTTACCTAGCCTCAAGCTCTAGAATTCGCTCCCTAAACTTCTCCATCTCCCTCCCATCCTTTTAAGACCCTCCTTAAAATCCATCTCTTTGACCATGCTTTTAGTCACTCTACAAATGTCTCCTTCTTTGACTCGTGTGAAATTTTAGTCTGATTACACTTCTGTGAAGTGCCTTGGGACATTTTCTACATTAAAGGTGCTATATATGTGCAAGTTATTGTCAGTTGAGGCACTTCAGGAGAGTGAAAAATGCTATTATCAAAAATAAATCAGGATTAGCCAGATTGCTAGAATTAACATTAATGGCAAACTGTTGAGAGATTGATTCCAGATGAAAACATGGGGAATTTTAGATGAAAGAACTTTAGTGTTGGTAATTCTGAAAAGTAGAGCTATTATATCTATCTTTTCATTCTATTGGATAATGTGAAGGGTTCTTACTTTTTTTTTCTTTGCCTGATTCACAGATCAACTCATGTGATGAGAACTTGAATCGATGCTGTGAACTTATTGAACTGACCTCAAAGGTCCAAGGGGAACTATTCACCATCCTCAGTCTTGCAGCAAGGGAAGGTATCACGTTTAAAACTTCAAATCTTATTTCCACATCTCTTTTTTGCCAATCGCCTTTTAAAATCAAATCCACTTTACCTTCACTTTATTTACTGGGATTGCAGGCACCTATTGATTTTTCGGCTATCAATAGAAGGATTTATTGTGGGGGGAAATGAGCCCAGACATCAGTTTTTCCCTATTGAAAAACCTGAGAAAGTTATCTGATGAGACATATCCTCAGCAGGTTACGGGTTTTTACCCTGCACAGAGGCCTTCGTTCGTTAGCATTGTGAAAAGAGTGGTTTGAATATGTTTTAATTATTTTTTTATGTTTGTATTTTTCTCCATTTTTGACCCCATACTGTTGCTTTAAGTGCCAGGCGGGAGGATGAATTTGGGGAAATCCTACCATTTTTTCCAAAACTTTCAGGGTAATGACCAAGAAGTTTGTGAAGTTAGGAAGTCTCTTCAGTTTGTGGCTCGCTGGCCTTTTTGGGGTGTAGCTCTGCATTTGCTGCAGTAATAATTTGATGTGAACGGATTGCAAACACACCATTCTCATCATTTACCAGGTGTTTGGAAATAAATGATCTACAGGATAGCAGGTAGAGGTACAGTGAGCCATAGGGGTAGATATTCCATCCATTAATTTAAATGGACAGAAAACTGGGCAGGCTCCCTTACGGGTATGCGATTCTCCCTGCCTGATTTTCCTACATTCACTGCATTCAGACAGTCTAATGTGCCCAGGCACAAGACCAAGAAAATCTACACTACAATCTTTACAAAATGATATTTGCATTTTTATTATTTAAAAAAAAGCACATTGCTGCAATAATAGTTTTGGGATGCCAGCCTTTCAATAGTTGAGTTCTAAATTTATGCCCAATCTAGTTTGTCCTCTATGTCTAGTTAGTCTTTCTGCCGAAATGAAGTTGTGTACATGTACATGTACATGTGCCTAGTGCAGGTTAATCATAGTTAGGGTTAATCCTTTGCATTCAAAGGAGAAAATAGCTGAACAGGCAAGTACATTTAAATATAAAACATTAAGCCCTTCATTTGTTCCAGGTAGTTATTTCATGGATCTTTCAAGAAATAAAGATGATAGTCAATCATTGAAGCACTCCTCCATAGACTCCTGAAGAAATCCATTTCAGTGAGTAGTGAGAGGGAGTTTTGCCTAAACTGAATTTTATTACTGAAATGTAGTTGGCTTGAAGCTAGTTTCATTTAATTTAGCTTCAGAATCTATTTATCATAGAAGAAGAGTGGGAGCCAGTATTGTGCAGAACTTGAGTGATGTGTGAGTTTCTTTTAGGGATACACTTAGTACCACTGTATTTCAATTGCCCCTTCCGGCTCTACATTAAGGTAAATGTATTTTAAAATCTTACCATTTTGGTGGCGACATGCAGCTGTTTCTTGAAGGGCCATCTGTTAGGCCGCATGTAGACCTGGTTTTCCTGAATGGTGCCGGTCCTGGCTACCTCAGGGCAACCCAATATTGCAGAGGGAGCCTCAAACAGGCGTTGGGTCCCTTATTTGCATATGCAAAGGTACTAACACTTGTTTCAGGCGCAGGCCCTGGTCACCAGTTGCCAATATACCAATATACAGGAAACTCTTGTTTAACCGGCACCTAAATATCCGGAATTCTCTCTTAACCGGCAAAAATCATACTCCGAAAACTCCTCTCAAATAACCGGCAATGTTGCCGAGTCCGAGTCCGAGTCTCCCGCGAACGCCGAGTACTCCGAAAACTCCTCTCAAATAACCGGCAATGTTGCCGAGTCCGAGTCCGAGTCTCCCGCGAACGCCGAGTTAGTCAGTGGGGGTAGTTCTCCAAAGTGCCACTACTCGGCCTCCTGGCGCTGTCGGAAGTCCGAACACTGCAGTAACAGGAGTCTGATTCTCCCGCGCTGCCGGGAGTCTCACTTACTGTTAAGTAATTAAAGAGTTATGGATTACCCTCAACTGGCAGTACTGTACTTAATCAAGCATCTTCCACCATCCATTTAACACAACATTCTGTAGGTGAGTAACCAAATACTGTATACTGCACATTTCTTGATTTTTTTATGTTAAAAATAGCCTCGGTAGATATAACTCTCCGTTATCCGGAACTTTCGATCAACCGGCACCACGCCGGTCCCGTCTGTGCCGGATACCAAAGAGTTTCCTGTAGTGGGTGGCCCCCTTCTGGTTATAATGAGCGTGTGCTTCCTGCCCGGCATATTGGTGGCTAAGGCGAACGTTTTGCACTCAATAAATGGGCGCGCGCCAGTGAATTTGTAGGCCAAGGACCCTAAAATCTCATAGCGGTTCTACTGATCCCTCGCCAGAACTCTCAGGGAAATGGCTTAAATGGTGGTTTTCAGCCCCTGTGGAATTTCAACTCCAAGATCTTCTTGCACAGGTGGTGAATATGTGGTATAGTCTCCCCAGGGAGGCAGTGCAAGTGGAGGGTGTTCTCAATTTCAAGACAGTGACAAGTTCTGACCTTTCAGACTGACCCAGTGGCTGGAAATTGACTTTTCTGGTGTTCTTGGAGACTTTGGAGCACATTAGGGGATTGGTTGAGAGACTGAAATTAAGTATGTGTAGTAATGTTTCATTGGTAACTAAGGTATCCTGAAACTTGCTTTATTGCCTTAGGGAGTCGAGGAGTAATTTCCCCAGAGGTTTTCCTGAAATTGGCCACAGGTTTTTCCTTTTTTTTTGCCTCTTCCAAATCAACATTACTAATGATTCAGGAGGGTGGTGCACAAGGTTGTGCTTTCTGATGGACAAGGCGAGTTTTGATGGGTTTAAAGATCTTTTCTCCCTTTTTGTATGTTAATATTCATGCATGAGGAGGTGTAGGAGACTTGCCCCAGTGATGTCAGCCAAGGGGAACCCTATAGACCATGTCCATTATCCGTCATTGATGTGAATGGGGTTGCTCTGTTTCAAGAGCAGGAGCTGTCATTCGAGAAAAAAGAAATTCAATATTCTACTCTTATTGTTTTTAAAAAAATAGGCAAAGGAAGATGTTCCAAATCAATCAGTAAACATAGTAATTCCATCAAACACATCAAAGGCTAACACTGAATAAGCACTTAAACAAACAGTTGCCATTACCTAATTTTGACTTTGTTTTAAAAAGGTGGTGTTTATTCTGGTATTGATACTATCAAATCCCGATTCTTGCCATGGCTTGGGTCTAGCTTTACCGTCATTACCTCAGGGGTGACCTCTGCCACCAGCCTTACTCTCATGCAGGTATGTAAATATATAACCTCAATGACTCCTGTTCTTGCATTTAAAAATCTCTGCTGATCATGTGTCCCAGAACTTAATTTTCACCAGTCAGCAAAAATGTTTTTTTGCTGTAGCAGGGCATCTAATGGCATCTATTGTTAATTAAAAACTGAACATGCTGGAAATACTCAGCAGGTCAGGCAGCATCTGTGGAGAGAGAAACAGAGTTAACGTTTCAGGTCGAAGAGCCTTCGTCAGAACTTCAATGTCAAATCAGGTACAGAAAGTGAAATAAAGAGGGGGAAAGAAAGATTTGATTAAGAGAGAAAGAAACAAGAGACAGACAGGAAAAAAATAAAACATTTAAAAGTTGGCATTTTTAAAATCTCCCTGAAAAATGTAAAACCTGAAGGAATGAGACTCCACACTTGTAATAGTTCATTTTTAGTGGCAGAGTGGTTGATTGGCAGTAATTAACAGTTATCACGTTGTTAAAAGGTTACTGACGCTACTAATTATTAGCCCTAATATCTGCGGCGGTTTAGTTAGTATCTACCACGCAAATACAGAAACTTCATGACATTCAATGCATGTCAAAGGTGAGGCAGACAGCGAAATGCTGTTCTCGCAAAGTTAACAGCGGAGCGGCGCAACTCGGACAGCAACTTTTGGATATTCACATTTAACTGCAGAATCAAGGGATATGGGGATAGGGCAGGAAAGTGGAGTTGAGGTCGAAGATCAGCCATGATCTTATTGAATGGCGGAGCAGGCTCAAGGGGCCGTATGGCCTACTCCTACTTCTAATTCTTATGTTTCTCTGTTCTTAACCGTACATCTGCTACGCTCGCCTAAAGTTGCTGAACCATTTACGCATAAATAATTTTGATAGCAATAACAATCACAACCTTTAAACTGGCAAATCAATTTGAACTCCTAACTGTACATGTAAATCTTGAAATACAGTAACAAATTTGTTTTTTAAAAATATGGGCCCGTAATTTGCGGACAGCGGCGAAGCAAAGGTGCTTGCCGCTGGCCCCGAATAAAGTTGCGCGATCTCTGTGGTGAGAAGTTTGCCTTTTTCGACATTCAATTGTTTGCAGCGCTGTGAATAGGGGATTCCTATAGCGATGCTGCAGTGACGTCAACAATCTGACTAAGCAGCCAATCACATTGAAGAATTCTCAGATGGCAAACCAGGAAATGAGAAGCTGCTTTTATCCGGACTTTTTAAAAATGTTACAGAGAGTGAAATAAATATTGGGAGTTTCACATGGGGATAAGGTAGAAGCTGAAATATCCTGAACAAACTCTTTAACAAAAACACATTTTTTTAAAGTTTCATTTTTAAAAAATTTTATTATGGAGAAATTTTACATTCCACAAATATAAAAAATTAGATTTTCAGGGCCAGAACGGTTGTTTAGCAGTCAATACACTGTTGAAACCTCAGTCACACCTGTTCCAACAAGGCTTAACATTTAATGGGGTGTTTAACAGTGACATTAGCGCGGAAAAGCCCAAGTTTTTCAGTTTCACTGATTACACTGATTGCTGGCTATTGGGGGTGGTCTGTCCACAGCACAGCATGTGTCGGAGCAGAGAATGACTGACCACAATTTCAGGATTTCTGCGTTTAGATGCGCATGCGCTAAGTCCTGAAGTTGCGGTCAGTTTCAGAGGAGTAATGACGGTGAACGCTGATAGTTCGCTGTCATTAACCACCGCAATTTCCGGGCCATGTAATTTTTTGACTTTGTGCTCACTGGCGAGCCTTGCCCAAGGCAGTGCCTGTGGGAAATTCTGGTCTATGGGCAGGATTTTCCCGGGTCCCACCCGCACGGTGTGGGGGGACACAGAAGAGGGTGGGAAACCTGATTGACAGGCTGGCTTCCAGTTGTGCGGGGAACGCGGAGGAGGAGGCCACAGGACCAGGTAAGTGCTGGGCCAAGGATGGTGGTGGGGGGGGGGGGTGGTGGGGGTCCGATCCCCCGGAGTGGTCCGATCCCCGACCCCAGGGCTGAGTCGCGATCCTGGGGAGCTTGGGGGCTGGGAGGAAGCACTCCTGCTTCTCCCGGCCCACAAGGATTGCTCCCCGAGGCTGAGGCCACCTCGTTGCAGCCACCAGGAATCTCGAGCCCCGGAATCCCTGACCGCCTGCAGTGAAACCTGCAAAGCCGGTTAAAGTAGAGGCTTCAGGCCTCATTATAATATTTAAATTGCCAACCCGCCTCCTGGCAGCGGGTTTGTAGATCGCCGCCCCGTCCCTCCTGAGTTAAAGGTGAAAGTGGGCGGGTTGGGGTCAAGGTTCACATTTTTTTGACTTTCACTTCCCCCACGCCTCCAGCCCACCCGTTCTTACCTCTGAAAATTCCGGCCGTTGTGTGTTTCTGATTAGCTCAAACAATAATTTGGTTCATTTACTCTAATGTAGTTAGGTGGGAAAACCTACCTGTGGAACACATTGCTTCCTCACTGACCTCTCTATATAGCCGCAGCCCTACCAATGTAATTCCAGCGGGAGTGCTCTGGAAGGGCCAGGAATTACATTGGGACCTGAATACACTGGGTTGTGGCCTTGTGTTGGGGAGTCCGTAGGCTTTGTAAGAGGAAGAACTTCTATTACCCCTTACAGGGCAAGTAGTGTAGGAGAGGGTGGGGCTAAGGAATGGGGACTCAATACTGCGAGGTCTTGCATCCCTAGTTCTCCCAGAGACCCAGTGTATGATTGACAGCAGCACCAAGCTGCCGATTTGTGGTTGTGGGGCATTGTTTTTAAAACTGATAAATGTTCTCCCTAAAAAGGGAATCCCTGGAGGCAGTTGTGAAGTGGAGTCTCCAACACAACCACCACCCACCCCGCACCCCCCTCCACCGCCAGCCAGCCACTCTTTCGCCACAGCATGTGTCCTCTTTGGCAGTTGGACCCTGGATATACTATTCAAATAAAGGACCTACCCTTAACCCTGCCAACTTTAGTGGGGTCAGTGACAGAGGTTCTGGATCGGCACATCCCAGTACTTATGCTGCGATGCGCCCAGCTGTGGATTTTTGGCCCCAATATTTATTATCTTAAACACAGGTAAAATTCAGTAAATCTGAAAAACAAACATGAAAGTTACTCATTACATCTTCCATTGATTCAACAACTTTCACCTCCATAGGCCTCCACTTTTCTTAGCAGCTTGTACCTTGCTTTCTGCTCCAATCCTGGAGCTCTTATCTTTCTTTTCTACCTTCACTATGGTGTTGAGTTAGTGCCTCTCAGCTTTGCTCTTATGATCTCCCTGTATGATAATTTCGATATAAACCTCGTTGCTGCTTAGCGGAGCAATGGCTGCACCGCACGGCGCAGGTAACCTAGGTGACAGGAATGGCAGCCAGATCAAAGAAACAATTGGCAAACCTCACACTGTTTACCCACTTAAATTATTAGCTACAAAATGCCTCTTTCACCCTGAACTGTGGTTAAGGGGTTCACTAACTCTCTATATCTTGTGTGTTTCCATATCACCTAACATAACAGCACTGTGAAGCATAACTTGTTGGAGCAGTTATGCCATCTATGTATTTATGCAAATTAAAACGAGGTGAGAGTCATATGCTGAACAATGCTCTTGTTGTGTTAATGGTGACGGTGTGAGTGAGACTGGTCAGTCAAATTTTGAACCAGCCTGTTATGGTAGGATTTTTAACTAAATTTTTGCAACTACCAATGTAAAATTAGTGCAAACAAATAGATTTTAACAGTAATGTAAAATTTACAAGCTGTAAATATCCATTAGAATGGATATTCATTCTATCTACTTATCATACTTCATTTTTCTTCGCATCTTTATTTCACAATTCTTTAGATGGGGGTCTCCTTTGTTCATAAATCACAAACTGTGCTTGTGTAAGTATACACATAAGCTAATATTTATGTTGTTCACTGTGGTATATTGTCTTCTAGGAATCTGCTGAAAAGGATCGGAAACTGAGGGAGCTGGCAACAGTCCATGAACAGGAAATGCTAGAACTGGAGACTGAATTAAATACAACACGTCGCCAACTGGGGACAATCAAACAGGAGTAAGAAATCTAATCATAGAGTTATTAATCTATCTGATTTCTAAAGAATCTTTAATCATCAGCTCCATGCTGTTGAAATCATTTTTTTTATTGGAAGCAATAAATTTTCATAGGAAGAATTCTTGAGCTTCAGAAGACAACCAATCAAACTCAAAGAGGGTCCCGGGTCCGGATGGATTACATCCGCACATTTTAAAAAGAATCTAGGGAAGAGATAGCAGAGGCACTATTACATAGGTTTAATAATTCGTTAGAAAAAGGTGTAGTGCCAGAGGACTGGCAGATAGCCAACGTAATACCTATATTTAAGAAGGAAGATAGAACATGTCCAGGGAACTATAGACCAGTCAGCTTAACATTGGTGGTAGGAAAAATAATGAAATCTCTACTAAAGGAAAAAATGGAAGAACATCTGGAAACCAAAAATATAATAATGAATAGTCAGCATGGATTTCAAAAGGGAAAGTCTTGCTTAACCAACCTCATTGAAATTTTGAAGAGGTAACAGAGAGAGTAAACAAGGGTAATGTAGTAGATGTAATTTATCTGGATTTCCAAAAGGCCTTTGATAAGGTACCACATAATAGACTAATGAATAAGGTCAGAGAATGTGGAGTCAGGGGACAAGAAGCAGAATGGATAGCTAGCTGGCTTCAAGACAGAAAGCAGAGAGTAGGGGTAAAGGGTAGCTATTCACAGTGGCAGAAGGTGGTACGTGGGGTCCCACATAGATCAGTGTTGGGACCACTGTTGTTCACAATTTACATTAACGATTTAGACTTTGGAATCAAAAACACAATTTCTAAATTTGCGGATGACACCAAATTGGGGGGGATAGTCAATACTGAGGAGGACTCCAACAAATTACAAGAAGACATTAATAAACTTGCAGAATGGGCATATAATTGGCAAATTAATTTCAACACAGATAAATGTGAGGTATTACATTTTGGTATGAAAAATAAGGAGGTCACATATTACTTGGAAAATAAGAATCTAAATGGGGTGGTAGAGCAAAGGGATCTCGGAGTACAAATACACAAATCACTAAAAGTAGCGACGCAGGTTAATAAGGTAATAAAAAAGCAAACCAAGCACTATGGTTTATTTCTAGAGGGATAGAATTGAAAAGTAGAGAAGATATGCTAAACTTGTATTGAACCTTGGTTAGACCACACTTGGAGTACTGTGTACAATTCTGATTGCCATATTATAAAAAGGATATAGAGGCACTGGAGAGGGTGCAACAAAGATTTACAAGATACCAGAAATGCGAGGGGATACCCATTAGGAAAGGCTGGGTCTATTTTCTCTTGAAAACAGAAGGCTGAGGGGTGACCTAATAGAGGTCTTTAAAACTATGAAAGGTTACGTAGAGCAGACACAGAGTGTGTTTCCACTTGTGGGGAAGAGCAAAACTAGAGGCCATCAATATAAGATAGTCACCAAGAAATCAAATAGGGAATTCAGAAAGAAACTTCTTTACCCAGAGAGTAGTGAGAATGTGGAACTTGCTACCACAGGGAATGGCTGAAGCGAATAGTAGAGATGCATTTAAGGGGAGGTTAGATAAGCATATGAGGGAGAAGGGAATAGAGGGTTATGCTGATATATGAGGAAAGACGGGAGGAAGCTTGAGTGGAGTATAAACGCCGGCATGGACTGGTTGGGCTGAATGGCCTGTTTCTGTGCCGTATACCCTATGTAATGGCCACATGGCAATTACACAACAGTCAGTAGGTTGAACTTTTATCAGTCCAGCACTTGTCAGCCATTTCTTTCAATAACAGTTTCTTGTAGAAAATAAAACACAAATATGTGTCCTACTCCCTGTAAAGAACTAATGGGATCGATTTTTAACTCAGGCTGGAATGGATGCGTGGAGGGACCCGAAATGGGCGGCGCAGCTGGAAGTCTGAAATCTCGTGATCAGCTGGACCTCATTTTAATATCTGAAATCGACCTCCTGCCAGAGGTCAGCGGGAATGACGGTAGCTCGGCGGGCAGGTGTAGCAATTGGCACGGGAGGTAGTGGCTAGCGGGTCCCTAGCACAAGTGCTGTGGTGGGGGGCTCATGCAGGGAGTGCTGGGGAGGCCCAAGGATTCTTTGCAGGTCCCGGAGGAGTACTCCTGCTCCTCCTAGTCCTCAAGGCCTCCTCCCAAAGAATAAAACAATCTTACTTGCCTTGCCCTCTTCTGGCCACTCTCCTGCATCCTGCCAGGTTTCTCTGGCGGCTTTGACACCACTCGGGCCACTCATTGAGACTTCATTAAAATAACATTGTGCACCGATGACCTTTAGATTTAAATTAGGCCCTTGCTTGCTTGCAGCTGGAGCCTTGGCCGAATTCAAAGTTAGCGAAACATAGAAGATAGGAGCAGGAGTAGGCCATTCGGCCCCTTGAGCCTGTTCCGCCATTTAATGAGATCATGGCTGATCATCCAAATTCAGTACCCTGTCCCTGCTTTCTCCCCATATCCCTTGATCCCTTTAGTCTTAAGAAATATATCTAACTCCTTCTTGAATATATTTAATGAATTGGCCTCAACTGCCTTCTGTGGTAGAGAATTCCACAGGTTCACCACTCTCTGGGTGAAGAAATTCCTCCTCATCTTAGTCCTAAATGGCTTACCCCTTATCCTTAGACTGTGACCCCTGGTTCTGGACTCCCCCGCCATCGGGAACATCCTTCCTGCATCTAGTCTGTCTAGTCCTGTCAGAATTTTATAAGTTTCAATGAGATCCCCTCTCATTCTTCTAAACTGTAGCGAATATAAGCCTAATCGACCCAATCTCTCTTCATACGTCATTCCTGCCATCCCAGGTATCAGTCTGGTGAATCTTTGCTGCACTTCCTCCATGGCAAGAATATCCTTCCTCAGATAAGGCGACCAAAACTGCACACAATACTCAAGGTGTGGTCTCACCTTTGCCCTGTACAACTGCAGCAAGACATCCTTGCTCCTGTACTCGAATCCTCTCGCTATGAAGGCCAACATACCATTTGCCTTCTTAACCGTCTGCTGCACCTGCATGCTTACCTTCAGCGACTGGTGCACAAGGACACCCAGGTTTCGTTGCACTTTCCCTTTTCCCAATCTATTGCCGTTCAGATAATAATCTGTCTTCCTGTTTTTGCCACCAAAGTGGATAACCTCGCATTTATCCACATTATACTGCATCTGCCATGCATCTGCCCAATCACCCAACCTGTCCAAATCATACTGGAGTTTCTCTGCATCCTCCTCACAGCACACACGCCCACCCAGCTTTGTGTCATCTGCAAACTTGGAGATATTACATCTAGTTCCCTCGTCTAGATCATTAATATATATTGTGAATAGCTGGGGTCCTAGCACCAATCCCTGCGGTACCCCACTAGTCACTGCCTGCCACTCGGAAAAAGACCCATTTATTCCAACTCTTTGTTTCCTGTCTGCCAACCAGTTCTCTATCCAAGTCAGTACCTTACCCTCAATCCCATGTGCTTTAACTTTGCACGCTAATCTCTTATGTGGGACCTTATCGAAAGCCTTCTGAAAGTCCAAATACACCACATCCACTGTTTCTCCCTTATCTATTCTACCAGTTACATCCTCAAAAAATTCCTGTAGATTAGTCAAGCATGATTTACCTTTTGTAAATCCATGTTGACTTTGTCCGATCCTGTCACTGTTTCCAAGTGCTCTGCAATTACATCTTTTAAATTAAATTAAATCCCCAGGGCCTGATAAACTACATCCTAGGGAAGTGGCCCTAGAAATAGTAGCTGCATTGCTGATCATCTTCCAACAGTCAATGGAATCTGGAACAATACCCATGGATTGGAGGGTAGCTAATGTTACCCCACTATTCAAAAAAGGTGGCAGAGAGAAAACAGGGAATTACAGACCGGTAAGCCTGACATCGGCAGTGGGGAAAATGCTAGAGTCCATTATAAAAGATGTAATAGCAGAGCACTTGGAAAACAGTGACAGGATCAGACAAAGTCAACATGGATTTACAAAAGGTAAATCGTGCTTGAATAATCTACTGAAATTTTTTGAGGATGTAACTGGTAAAATAGATAAGGGAGAACCAGTGGATATGGTATATTTGGACTTTCAAAAGGCTTTCGATAAGGTCCCGCATAAGAGATTAGCATGTAAAGTTAAGGCACATGGGATTGGGGGTAAGGTATTGACTTGGATAGAGAACTGGTTGGCAGACAGAAAGCAAAGAGTTGGAATAAACGGGTCTTTTTCCAAGTGGCAGGCAGTGACTAGTGGGGTACCGCAGGGATCAGTCCTTGGACCCCAGCTAATCACAATGTATTTTAATGATCTAGACAAGGGAACTAGATGTAATATCTCCAAGTTTGCAGACGACACAAAGCTGGGTGGGCGTGTGTGCTGTGAGGAACTCCAGGATGATTTGGACAGGTTGGGTGATTGGGCAGAAGCATGGCAGATGCAATATAACATGGATAAATGCGAGGTTATCCACTTTGGTGTCAAAAACAGGAAGGCAGATTATTATCTGAATGGCAATAGATTGGGAGAAGGGGAAGTGCAACGAGACCTGGGTGTCGTTGTGCACCAGTCGCTGATGGTAAGCATGCAGGTGCAGCAGGCGGTTAAGAAGGCAAATGGTATGTTGGCCTTCGTAGCGAGAGGGTTTGAGTACAGGAACAAGGATGTCTTGCTGCAGTTGTACAGGGCCTTGGGGAGACCACATCTTGAGTATTGTGTGCAATTTTGGTCGCCTTATCTGAGGAAGGAGGTTCTTGCCATGGAAGAAGTTCAGCGAAGATTCACCAGGCTGATACCTGGGATGGCAGGAATGACGTATGAGGAGAGATTGGGTCGATTGGGCTTATACTTGCTGGAGTTTAGAAGAATGAGAGGGGATCTCATTGAAACTTATAAAATTCTGACAGGACTGGACAGACTAGATGCAGGAAGGATGTTCCCTATGGTCGGGGAGTCCAGAACCAGGGGTCACAGTCTAAGGATAAGGGGTAAGCCATTTAGGACAGAAATGAGGAGGAATTTCTTCACCCAGAGGGTGGTGAACCTGTGGAATTCTCTACCACAGAAGGCAGTAGAGGCCAATTCATTAAATATATTCAAGAAGGAGTTGGATATATTTCTTAAGGCTAAAGGGATCAAGGGATATGGGGAGAAAGCAGGGACAGGGTACTGAATTTGGATGATCAGCCATGATCGCATTGAATGGCGGATCAGGCTAGAGGGGCCGAATGGCCTACTCCTGCTCCTATCTTCTATGTTTCTATGTTTATAATGGATTCTAGCATTTTCCCCACTACTGATGTCAGGCTTACCGGTCTATAATTCCCTGTTTTCTCTCTACCACCTTTTTTAAATAGTGGGGTTACATTAGCTACCCTCCAATCCATGGGAACTGTTCCAGAGTCTATAGAATTTTGGAAGATAACCAGCATTGCATCTACTATTTCTAGGGCCACTTCCTTAAGTACCCTAGGATGTAGATTATCAGGCCCTGGGGATTTATCGGCCTTCAATCCCGTCAATTTCCCTAACCATTTCCCTACAAATACTGATTTCATTCAATTCCTCCCTCTCATTAGACCCTATGTTCCCCGACATCTCTGGGAGATTATTTGTGTCCTCCTTTGTGAAGACAGAACCAAAGTGTGTATTTAATTGGTCAGCCATTTCTTTGTTCCCCATTATAAATTCTCCTGATTCTGACTGCAAGGGACCTACGCTTGACTTCACCAATCTTTTTCTCTTCACATATCATAGAAGCTTTTACAGTCAGTTTTTATGTTCCCTGCAAGTTTACTCTCATACTCTATTTCCCCCCTCTTAATTAATCCCTTTGTCCTCCTTTGCTGAATCCTAAACTGTTCCCAATCCTCAGGCTTGCTGCTTTTTCTGGTCAATTTATATGTCCTCTCTATGGATCTTATGCTATCCCTAATTTCCCTTGTTAGCCATGGTTGAGTCACCTTTTTTGTTTTATTTTTATGCCAAACAGGGATGAACAAATTCTGTAGTTCATCCATGCGATCTTTAAATGTTTGCCATTGCCTATCCACCTTCAACCCTTTAAGTAACGTTCCCCAATCCATCCTAGCCAACTCACGCCTCAGACCATCGTAGTTTCCTTTATTTAAATTCAGGACCCTAGTCTCTGAGTCAACTACTTCACTCTCCATCTTAATGAAGAATTCTATCATATTATGATCGCTCCTCCCCAAGGGGCCTCGCACAACAAGATTGCTAATTAATCCTTTCTCATACATAATACCCAGTCTAAGATGGCCTGATCTTTAGTTGGTTCCTCGACATATTTGTCCAGGAAACCATCCCGTATACACTCTAGGAATTCCTCCTCCACAGTATTGTTACTAATCCAGTGCAATACTGAGGGAGTGCTGCATTGTCGGAGGTGCCGTACTTAAGAGGAGATGTTAAACGTTAAAAACCTAGTTTCCTGGTCAACAATCCTTCCTCCGGTCAACACAACCAAAAACAGATTGTCTGCTCATTCATCTCATCGATATTTGTGGGGTCTTGCTTTGCACAAAATGGCCACTGCATTTTCCTACTTAAGTCCCTACACTTCTGTATAAACAACAACAACTTGTATTTATATAGCGCCGTTAACGTAGTAAAACGTCCCAAGGCGCTTAACAGGAGTATCATAAAACAAAATTTGACACCAAGCCACATAAGGAGATATTAGGGCAGGTGACCAAAAGCTTGGTCAAAGAGGTAGGTTTTAAGGAGCGTCTTAAAGGAGGAACGAGAAGTAGCAAGGCAGAGAGGTTTAGGGAGGGAATTCCAGAGCTTAGAGCCTCGGCAACAGAAGGCACGGCCACCGATGATGGAACAATGAAAATCAAGGATGCTCAAGGCCTGAATTGTAGGAGCGCAGCTATCTCGGGGCGGGTTGGGGGTTGTGGGGCTGGAGGAGACTACAGAGATAAGGAGGGGCGAGGCCATGGAGGGATTTGAAAACGAGGATGAGAATCAAGGCTTTGATTAACCGGGAGCCAATGTAGGTCGGCGAACACAGGGGGCGATGGGTGAACAGGACTTGGTGCGAGTTAGGACACGGGCAGCAGAGTTTTGGATGACCTCAAGTTTACGTAGGGCAGAATGTGGGAGGCAGGTCAGGAGTGCGTTGGAATAGTCAAGTCTAGAGGTAACAGAAGCACCTTGACACATTTTGATGATGTAATCAAGCTCGCTGTAACAGGAAGATTTGTTTCTCTTATTTAATAACCTGCCTTCACATCACAAGGGGCAGAAGTAAGTGAGGGGGTGGGGAGAAAATTAATCTCTGCTGTGGAAATCGGACTTTGTTTGGTTTCTGGTCTAGATTCTAGAAACATCCAGATTCTCCAGTCCAAAACTGGGTGCCGGAGCTGCTCACTGGAAGTAGTTCATCGCCCATCACCCATTGTCGACCGCTGTTTAGTCACGCAAGGAAGGAGGAGGACAGGAGCAGTATGTTTGTGTGTGTGTGCTAGGCTGATGTAGCAGAGCCTGGTCTCCAATTATCTTGGATCCCCTTGCCATTGGACCAAGACCTTGCTCTGTCAAGCCCGTGTGGTAGCTGGTGTGCAACGGCCATCCCACGTTAAAAGAATTCATGCACAGGCATCTTCCACCCTTTAAAATGAAGTTCGGGACCTGGAACGTCAGGACCCTCATGGACAGAGGCTGTAGGTCCCGCATTGGACTCATCAGTCACCTGAGAACTCATTTTTAGTGTGGAAGCAAGTCATCCTCGGTTCCGAGGGACTGCCTAAGAAGGAGAAGACTAATTTGGTTAGCCCAATCTATATGTAGATTAAAGTCACCCATGATAACTGCTGTGCCCTTATTGCACGCATCTCTAATTTCCCGTTTAATGCCATCCCCAACCTCAGCATTACTGTTTGGGGGTCTGTATACAACTCCCACTAACGTTTTCTGCCCCTTGGTATTTCTTAGCTCTACCCATACAGATTCCACATCATCAGAGCTAATATCCTTCCTTACTATTCTGTTAATCTCCTCTTTAACCAGCAATGCTACCCCACCTCCTTTTCCTTTTTGCCAGTCCTTCCTGAATATTGAATACCCCTGGATGTTGAATTCCCAGCCTTGGTCACCCTGGAGCCATGTAATCCCAATTATATCATATCCATTAATATCTATTTGCGCAGCTAATTCATCCACCTTATTACGAATGCTCCTCACATTAAGACGCAAAGCCTTCAGGCTTGTTTTTTTAACACTCTTAGTCCTTTTAGAATTATTATTTACTGTAGCCCTGTTTGATTTACACCCTTGATTTCTCTGCCTTCCACTTTTGCTTTTCTCCTTCCTGTCTTTTGTTTCTATCCTTGCTTCCCTTTCCTCTGTCTCCCTGCACAGGTTCCCAACCGCCTGCCATTTTAGTTTAAACCCGCCCCAACAGCACTAGCAAACACTCCCCCGAGGACATCGGTCCCGGTCCTGCCCAGGTGCAAACCGTCCAGTTTGTACTGGTCCCACCTCCCCCAGAACTGGTTCAAATGTCCCAGGAATTTGAATCCCTCCCCCTTGCACCATTCCTCTAGCCATGTATTCATCTGAAATATCCTTCAATTTCTACTCTGACTAGCACATGGCACTGGTAGCAATCCTGAGATTACTACCTTTGAGGTCCTATTTTTTAATTTACCTCCTAACTCCCTATATTCAGCTTTTAGGACCTCATCCCATTTTTTACCTATATCGTTGGTACCTATATGCACCACGACAACTGGCTGTTCACCCTCCCCCTCCAGAATGCCCTGCAGCCGCCCCGAGACATCCTTGACCCTTGCACCAGGGAGGCAACATACCATCCTGGAGTCTCGTTTGCGGCCGTAGAAACGCCTATCTATTCCCCTTACAATAGAATCCCCTATCACTATAGCTCTCCCGCTCTTTTTCCTCCCGTCCTGTGCAGCAGAACCACCCATGGTGCCAGGAAGTTGGCTGCTGCTGCCTTCCCCTGATAAGCCATCTCCCTCAACAATATCCAAAGTGGTATATCTGTTTGAGAGGGGGATGGCCACAGGGGACCACTGCACTACCTGCCTGCGCCTACTACTCTGCCTGGCGGTCACCCATTCTCTTCCTGCCTGTGCAGCCTTTACCTGCAGTGTGACCAACTCATTAAACGTGATATCCACGATGTCCTCAGCATCGCGAATGCTCCAGTATGAATCCATTCGCAGCTCCAGCGCCGCAATGCGGTCTGCCAGTAGCTGCAGCTGGATACACTTCCCGCACACATGGTCGTCAGGGACACAGGAAGTGTCCCTGATTTTCCACATAGTGCAGGAGCAGCATGCCACGGGGCCGAGCTGTGCTGCCATGACTTACCCTTTAATTAATTTAAATTAAATTAAATCAAATCAATACCACTAATTACACTACAATTAAATGATATACTCAAGGGCCCTTGTTTACTAGCACTCCCCGCTACACAACAGAGACCTTAGAAACTATAACCACAAAAATTAAGACCTTCTAAACTTTATAAACTATTAACCTTAACTGTCAAACTATAGTGTAGTATGAATACTCACCTGGCCATACTCACCCAATCAGCTGCTTCCTCTTGCCCGCGTCACTTTTTGAATTGTGACGTGGCTGTGGAACACCGCCGCCGGTCTGTGAGATTGGTAAGCCTCTGAAAAAACCCGCGAAAGTGAGTTTAACTACTGTACCGCCGCTCTCCTGCTGCTCCCAACACCGGCCTCTTTGGAAAAAAGCCTGTGAAAGTGAGTTTAAATACTCACTGTTCTCTCCTGTTGCTCCCGACACTGGCCTCTGAGGAAAAAAGCCTGTGAAAGTGAGTTTAAAGACTTACTGTTCTCTCCTGTTGCTCCCGACATGGCCTCTGTAAAAACACCCGCGAAAGTGAGTTTAAGTACTCACTGTTCTCTCCTGTTGCTCCCGAGACCGGCCTCTGTAAAAAAAAAAAAGCCCGCGAAAGTGAGTTTAAATACTCACTGTTCTCTCCTGTTGCTCCCGACACCGGCCTCTGAAAGTAAAATGCCGGCAGATGGGATGGGGCAGCTTCAGCCAATTTCAAGCTCTCCCACACACTGTTCCCACCACTGAGTGTAAAAAAAGAAAGAATGATGCCTGCAGATTGAATCCCACTGCAAAAAGATCAGATTTGTGTGTGGTAAAACCAACGTGAAGCAAGAATATGCTAACATTAAGGCCGCGATTTTATCAATGGAGGCGGGTTGGGTGCGGGTCAGGTGGTTTCCGTCTTCCAGTCCCGCCTCCAACTGCATCCAGCCCACAGACGTGATTTTATGTTGATTGACCTTGTTAAGCCCGCCTTGTGGGCTTGTCGGCCAATTAAGAGGAAGCCGGTCAGATGACGTCATTTGATGACGCGTCATCTGCCGGTTTTCTTAAAGGGACCACGCACAATTTTTTTGACGGCTGATTTCTCAGTGTTTGACAGCATTGAGGTGCTGCAAACACTGACAATCACTGTACAAAGGTGACCTCTTGCACCCAGGCTCTCCAATGACTCCCTCCATAGGCTGGAATAGATGGCAACTGCAGGTGAGGTGACAGAAGCGATCTATCACTGGTGAGAGAGGTTCTCCCAATGAGGTGGCACTGGACATGGATTTCAAAACTTGTAACCTAAAGAAATGTGTAAATGTATTAAAAATGCATTTCCCAACATTTTCTTACCTCTGAGACTCACCAGTGCAACATTGGATCCTTCACACCACTTCTGCAGCTGTCATCAATCCACAAACATTACAGCAGACTCACAACATGCCACACTTACCTGGCGTGGTGTCCGGACATCGGGAAACCCGAGCCAGAAGCAGCAAAATTCAAGAAGAGCCTGTCAACTACTAGCATCTACCTGTTAATAGGCAGGTAATTGCCTTTAATCCTCTTCCTGCCGCTAGGTGTCAGGTCCATGCGCAAATCGGGGACCCAACACTTGGGGAAATTGTTTGGAGGCAGGTTCAATCAAAATGATTTTAACCTTTGACCCGCCTCCAAACCCGCCCTCTGAGCGCTGGCAAAATCCAGCTCTAAGTTTCTATGATAAGGGGGGAAAAACAAATTATGTATTTAGAATTGGTAGGCTGGGAGCAATTTGTTGCTTTTCATTGAGTGAAACTTTACTCCGTGGCCCAATGACCTTACCTCACAGGTTTTGAGCATTGATGTATTTTGAAGTTAAGAGGAAGCAAGATAATATTTGTAGCTTTGTTTAAAAAAAAAATGACTGTCCTGATTGTTGATAAGTGGCTGATTCTCAGTTGGAAAAGGAGGGATTGAAGATTACTTGCAAGTTTAAGATGTTTTGAATAAGTTGCGCATATTACTCGCTCAGTGAACCTATCTAGTGAACAGCTGAACCACGTAGACCAGGATCGTTTGATTCTTGGTCAGTGCTGAGTTAGCTGATATCAGTTATGCAGCAGTATGGGTGCCATAATTGGTCATTAGTGCTCTGATTTAGAGAGCTGAAAATTGTTCACGATTTCAGCTCCTCGGCACTACCGCCCCTGCTGGAAATATCTGATAAATACAGGATCAGGCTTGGCTGTGATGCCTCCTCCCCTCCCACGGTTCATATGTGAATAAGGAGAATTCAGATGAGGTACCAGAGGGCTGTAGAACTGTACCCCAACAAGAAGTGACTATCTACAGGAGTGGTGAAACTTGGTGAGAGGGATAAAAAATAACTTGCTGAAATTTAACTTTAAAAAAAAAGATAGTTGGATAGATTTTGATTTTGTGCAATAGTGTAAAAAGGTTGATAGTGAATCAGCAGCCTGTTTTTACATCTCTCCCGATTTTTATTTTGAAAATCGGGTTGCCGATTGTGCAATAGTGTAAAATGGGTGATAGCCAATCGGCAACCCGATTTTCAAAATAAAAATCGGGAGAGATGTAAAAACAGGCTGCTGATTCACTATCAACCTTTTTACACTATTGCACAAAATCAAAATCTACCCCAGTGTGTATATAACAGAACAAATATTTTGTTTCAGTCTTTACGGTAGAGGACACTAAGAATATCCCAACACTGGACAAACAGGGGGCTCTAGGGGGGGAGGAGCTAAATACGATTAAAATCACTAAGGAATTGGTACTCAGTAAAATAATGGGACTCAAGGCGGATAAATCCCCTGGACCTGATGGCTTACATCCTAGGGTCTTGAGGGAAGTGGCAATAGGGATTGTGGATGCTTTGGTAATAATTTTCCAAAATTCCCTGGAATCAGCAAAGGTCCCGGCAGATTGGAAAACTGCTAATGTAACACCCTTATTTAAAAAGGGTAGTAGGCAGAAAGCTGGAAATTATAGACCAGTTAGTCTAACATCTGTGGTGGGTAAAATTTTGGAGTCTATTATTAAGGAGACAGTAACGGAACATTTAGATAAACATAATTTGATAGGACAAAGTCAGCATGGCTTTATGAAGGGGAAATCATGTCTGACAAATTTGCTTGAGTTCTTTGAGGACATAACGTACAGGGTGGATAAAGGGGAACCAATGGACGTAGTGTATTTAGACTTCCAGAAGGCATTCGACAAGGTGCCACATAAAAGATTATTGCTCAAGATAAAAAATCACTGGATTGGGGGGAATATTCTGGCATGGGTGGAGGATTGGTTATCTAACAGGAAGCAGAGAGTTGGGATAAATGGTTCATTCTGGGACTGGCAACCAGTAGCCAGTGGTGTTCCGCAGGGGTTGGTGCTGGGTCCCCAACTCTTTACAGTCTATATTAACGATTTGGAGGAGGGGACCGAGTGTAACATATCAAAGTTTGCAGATGATACAAAGATGGGAGGGAAAGTAGAAAGTGAGGAGGACATAAAAAACCTACAAGGGGATATAGACAAGCTGGGTGAGTGGGCAGAGATTTGGCAGATGCAATACAATATTGGAAAATGTGAGGTTATGTACTTTGGCAGGAAAAATCAGAGAGCAAGTTATTATCTTAATGGCGAGAAACTGGAAAGTACTGCAGTACAAAGGGATCTGGGGGTCCTAGTGCAAGAAAATCAAAAAGTTAGTATGCAGGTGCAGCAGGTGATCAAGAAGGACAACGGAATGTTGGCTTTTATTGCTAGGGGGATAGATTATAAAAACAGGGAGGTATTGCTACAGTTATATAAGGTATTGGTGAGACCGCATCTGGAATACTGCATACAGTTTTGGTGTCCATACTTAAGAAAAGACATACTTGCTCTCGAGGCAGTACAAAGAAAGTTCACTCGGTTAATCCCCGGGATGAGGGGGTGGACATACGAGGAGAGGTTGAGTAGATTGGGACTCTACTCATTGGAGTTCAGAAGAATGAGAGGCGATCTTATTGAAACATATAAGATTGTGAAGGGGCTTGATCGGGTGGATGCGGTAAGGATGTTCCCAAGGATGGGTGAAACTAGAACTAGGGGGCATAATCTTAGAATAAGGGGCTGCTCTTTCAAAACTGAGATGAGGAGAAACTTCTTCACTCAGAGGGTAGTAGGTCTGTGGAATTTGCTGCCCCAGGAAGCTGTGGAAGCTACATCATTAAATAAATTTAAAACAGAAATAGACAGTTTCCTAGAAGTAAAGGGAATTAGGGGTTACGGGGAGCGGGCAGGAAATTGGACATGAGGCTGAGTTCGGATCGGTCGAGGCCCTGTGGGTGGCGTAGCGGGCCCAGGGGCTGAGTGGCCGGGTCCTGCTCCTACTTCTTGTGTTCTTTAGATTTGAGGTGAGGATCAGATCAGCCATGATCTTATTGAATGGCGGAGCAGGCTCGAAGGGCCGATTGGCCTACTCCTGCTCCTATTTCTTATGTTCTTATGTTCTTATATCTGTATGATCAAAGCGGATGAAACTTAGTTATACAACATATGTTTGGATGCACTATTGTTGTTGACAACAGAAGGAAAGGACTAATATGATTAAAATTTGACCAAATATAAAAAGGCTTTCTTTAAATCTGTTGCAGATACTGCCCCTCTGGAATAGATGTAATCAACATAAAGTTGTTTCATGTAGATTGAGTTACAGATTGCATGATTAAATAGGCTGATATTCAGATATTAAAAACTGGTCTTTTTGTCTATGCATAATTTATATAAATCAGAAAATTTGTTTAGTTATGTCTGTTGCAAATGAAAACAAGATAAATTTCAGTGAAGCATGAAAAGCTGCTGACTGAAACGGACTGTTGAGTCTCCTAATTCATTAAGTGCTTCCTATACCAAAATCGCCACCAACTCCCTGACAAGGCTACGAGCTACTTTACCCCAAATCACCATCACTTTCCCCCCTTCAAGTGCATATAATTAAAAAGCAAACAACATGCAATTATATGGCACCATAACATGTTCCTCAACTGTCCCAAAGCATTTCACATCCAATGAATTACTTGAAGTGCAGCCAGCGTTATGTAGCCAAATGTGCCATTTCTCACACAGCAAGTTTGTATAAATTGCAATGAAATAAACGACCAGTTAATCTGATTTTTGGAGTTGGTTGAGCAAGGTGTTGGCCAGGATAGTAGAAGAACTCCCTGCTCTGGAATCTTCAACATCCACCAACCTATAGGAAAACAGGACATTAGTTCGATGTCTCATCCAAATGGCAGCACCTCTAACAAGGCAGCATTCCCTTAGTGCTGTATGGAAGTGTCGGCTTCGATTCTGTGCTTAAGTCAAGGAGTGGGTCTGAACCCACACCGTCTGACTTCGAGCTATGAACCAAACGATATGGGCACTTATTATCTACACTTCCCTCTCCAAAGCCACTACTACAGGAAACTCTTTCGTATCCGGCACCGACGGGACCGGGATGATGCCGGTTGATTAAAAATTCCGGATAACGGAGAGGTATATCTACCGAGGCTAATTTTAACAAACAAAAGTTAAAAAATCAAGAAATGTGCAGTATAATTGGGTACTCCCCTGCAGAATGTTGTGTTAAATGGATGGTGGAAGATGCTTGATTAAGTACAGTAATGCCAGTTGAGGGTAATCCATAACTCTTTAATTACTTAACAGTAAAACAAAACTTATAAACGACTGTATACTGTAGTTTTCGGAGTATGAATTCTGCCGGTTATTAGAGAATTCCGGATATTTAGGTGCCGTTTAAACGAGAGTTTCCTGTACCATGTTCCTTTCCTGGGTGACCCTTTGCAGCTTTTACCATTTTAGACTAATGGCTCAATTGGTAGCATCCTCGCCTCTGAGTCAGAAGGTTGTGGGTTCAAGTCCCACTCCAGAGACTTGAGCATAAAAATCTGGCCAATGTTTATCCCTCAATCAACATCACTAAAAATTATCTGGTCATTATCACATTGCTGTTTGTGGGAACTTGTTGTGCGCTAATTGGCTGCCGCATTTCCTACATTACAACAGTGACTACACTTCAAAAAGTACTTCATTGGCTGTAAAGCACTTTGGGACATCCGGTGGTCGTGAAAGGCGCTATATAAATGCAACTCTCTTTTTACTAATGATTATATCTGAAATCAGGTATAGCATCTGCTGAAGTGGACGTTTTGATCCTTGGAAAACAGGGCAGTGTTTGAAGAGAGTTTTTGAGGCAGCTATTGCAGTGGAAAAGTGTCTCAATTTGCAGACAATATCCCATTACCTGGGATATCTATGAAAGGATGTCACTGTATTTTTAAATTCAAATACCAGCTTTGCCGAGAAATGTTCATGGAAGCTTTGGTAAAACCTATTAAGAGATGATACAATATTGTAATATATTACTGCTTTATTTAAGCGATAATTTATATTTGTCATGCGACATATACGGTCTTAATTATAGTTAAATGAGCTCCATATACACTGTGCTACGTATATTTGCTCTTCCCTGCATGCTCCCCTTGTTGAAATCAAGACTCATTGCACTAATTAATTCTTTCCTATGACCTCAAAATGGAGGAACTTCTTACCTTGCTCAGTTTTCTCTTCTACCTATGATCTACATACTTTAAACACCCAAGCTTTATGCCATCTAATAATTACTATTTGATTTATAATAGGCCAGAATTTAGTGCAGCAGGGCAGCAAATGGCATCTGCCATTAGTTAGACTTGCCCTTGCACCCTTCAGCTCAAAACATTTTTGCCCACAAAGTGGCTGAAAGTGTGAGCTGATAATGGCGCAGCGAGGGAGACAGAGCATCTGGAACCTGAGTGAACAGGGCAACCAACAGTGTATCTCCTTAACCAATCAGATTTAAGGATTGAGAAATAAACAACGGAAGGACTAAGAAGGAGGGTGAATTAAAGGGGGTGAATTCAATGTCAAATGAGGTATAGAAAGAGAAATAGAGAGGGAAAGAAAGATTGGATTAAGAAAGGAAAAGTAAGAAAAAATGTTGGCCCAGAAATTCGGGTCCCCACAGGTGAGTACGTGCTGTGTACTCACCCGTAGGGCCACTGGAAGTGCCGGTTTCGCGCATACGCGAGAAACCGGAACTTCCGGTCTCTTGAAGGAAGGGTTTCGCGGGTCAACCGCGTGCGTGGGAGAGGCAGCGCGTAGACCTGGAACTTCCGTTTTTTTAACATGTTTCTCCGTGCGGGTAAGTCCCTAGCAGCTGCGCGTGGAAAAAGCAGGCGCAAGGCCTGCTTTTAACAAGGTAAGAGGTGAAAAATTTGACATTTCTAAAATCTCCCTGAAGGAATGAGACTCCACACTTGTAATAGTTAATTTTCAGTGGCAGAGAGGTTGATGGGCAGTCATTAACACTTATCAGGTTGTTAAAAGGTTACTTGTGCTTGTAATGACAAGACATAACTTTCTGTGACGAGTTTAATGGGCAAAAAAGCAACGGGGAGGCTAAGGACAAGATACTGTTTTCGCGAAGCTAACAGTGGAGCGGCACCACTCGGACAGCAGCTTTTTGATATTCGCATTTAATTGCACATCTGCTCCTCGCCTGAAGTGGCTGTACCATTTTCCCATAAATAACGGCGAGCGCCATTAGCCTCACTGTTATTTTGACAGCAAATTCTGGCCCCTTGTTTTCTTTCCTACTCTTTTTAAACTTGTTCTTTCAGCAAAGTTCCTCACTAACAAAGAGAGTGTAACAACAACCGCTCGTTCTCAATTACAGGGCCAGTTCCTTGTAGTGTCTGGCCAGATGTAACTTATCACTTGTACTATATTCTAGAAAGAATTGATAAAATTAGTTCTTGTACAATATCATATATTTAAACAAAAACCTCAGGGGCGCCACTGAATATTTTGCTTGCTTGAAGAAGGGGAGATTTCTTGTTTTTCCTTTACTGTATTATTTTGTTTTTGTTTGAGATGTAAAGATATAAATACGTGTTATAACTGGCTCTTCCATCTGTTGTAATTCTTGCACTGTGGGTAAAATTCAAACTAGGAATCTTTTCCTTCAATAAGATTTTTTTTAAATCTAGTCACTGAAGACACATGAATCTGTGCTAAAAATTGACCATTTGGAGGTCTGTTCAGAACTTAAGATGCGGAGATGCCGGTGTTGGACTGGGGTGGACAAAATTGAGAGGTCGCACAACACCAGGTTATAGTCCAACAGTTTTATTTTAAATCACAAGCTTTCGGAGTTAAAACTCCTTCGTCGGGTGAAGTGAGTTCACTTCACCCGACGAAGGAGTTTTAACTCCGAAAGCTTGTGATTTAAAATAAAACTGTTGGACTATAACCTGGTGTTGTGCGACCTCAGAACTTAAGAGCCAGTACTATGGGCATTTTGTTCCTTAGTTTGTTACACTGGCTCATTGTTGGTTTCTGTATGCTGTAGGTTAGCAGAAGCTCATCTGGAACTCGATGATACTCAGAACAAATCAGCTGCAACATTCCTAGTAACAGAGGATGAAATCGTTCAACTGAGAGCTGAGTAAGCTTCAAGACTTTAAATAATCTTTGTCAATTTCTTGCATAGAAAAATGTGTTACATTGAAAGGTAGAGGGATGTCTGTCCAACTGTAGATTCATATTGGTACATGAGATCCTGATGGATGTCAACTTCAGCTTGGATACAGTCCTTTGGGACTATGCTGAGAAGGGATGAAGGGCTTTTTGCTCTTTTTTTCCTTTCTTCAATCATAGCAAAGTCCCAGTGCAGGCTAAACTTGTGGCATATAAAACATGTGTACTAACAGTTCTCCTTTATGGTTCAGAACTCTTCACATGGAACAGAAAGACTTCCTTCAGCCCGTGTGCAAAGGTGAATTTATGGCAAATGGGGAAACAATTGCAGGGAGAGAGAGCTCTGGTCTACCCTGACCAGGCACATCTCTTTGCCAAAGTGCCTCATGAGACCTGGATTAAGCTGTTGTGGTGAGTAGGTTTCCTGCCTGGCACTAGAGTTGACGTCTTGCACATCAAGGTGGCTGTCACATGGCTCCTTCCTTCACAGTGAAAGTAGATGTCCGTGCTATAGCCAATGAGCAAACTCGGAGGTTTCGGATGACAGTTACTGAAAGGCATTACATAGAGACTGAAAAAAATGCGATCATATATCCAGGGGCCAGTGCTTACCATGATTGGGTTCCAGAGAGGAAAACAGCAGCTGCTAAAGTTCCACATCTCCAACTGGTGGAACCACTCTTCAGTGGGGTATGGCATGCTGTGGTCTGGTAGATGGTGACAACACACTCACATTTTCTGGTGAGTTGTGCTGCTCACAGTGTTACTCATGAGGAGCTCTTGATACTTGCTGTCCAATTAACAAGGGCTCAAAGCCATGCTTGTCAGTTACCCAACTAGTGAGTATCCTCCTTGGGGGTGGAATTAAGAAAGTAAGTTCTCTTTGGATTTGAGTTGGCTTCAGGATGATACTCCAGGGCTGATTAATGGGACCTAGGAAATTGACGTGTCACTGGGGCTGGGATTCTTCCCACTCAGCTTCAGATACTTCTGCAAGCCAATGCTTTTAACAGGTACAAAATACAAAAGCAAAATACTGCAGATGCTGGAATTCTGAAATTTAAAAAAAACATGCTGGAAATACTCAGCAGGTCAGGCAGCATCTGTAGAGAGAGAAACAAAGTTAACATTTCAGGTCAGTGACCTTTCGTCAGAACTGGAACATGTCAGAGATGTAATAGGTTTTAAGCAAGTGCCGGGGCAGGGAGAGGGGGGAGGGGAAGAAAGAACAAAAGGGAAGGTCTGTGATAGGGTGGAAGGCAGGAGAGATTAAATGACAAAAGGGATGATGGTGCAAGGCAAAAGGAGATGGTAATGGGACAAGTAAAGAAACAAAAGATGGGTCTAGAGGAGGTGTAACAGGTAATAGCAGAATCATTACCAACAGCTGCTGTCCGAAAAAATGGGACCAGTGGTTATGATCTGAAATTGTTGAACTCAATGTTGAGTCCGGAAGACTGTAAAATGCCTAATCGAAAGATGAGGTACTGTTCCTCGAGCTTCATTAGAACAGTATAGGAGGCCAAGGACAGAGAGGTCAGAGTGGGAGTGGGGTGGAGAAATAAAGTGACAGGCGACCAGATGCTCAGGGTCACGCTTGCGGACTGAACGGAGGTGTTCCGCAAAGCGGTCACCGAATCGGCGTTTGGTCTCCTCAATGTAGAGGAGACCACATTGTGAGCAGCGAATATAGTACACTAAATTGCCAGAAGTACAAGTAAATCGCTGTTTCACCTGGAAGGGGTGTTTAGGGCTCTGGCATTCACTCCAAATCAGGGAGGGAAGTTGTGTGCTGTTGCTGGCATTAAAGGCTTTTTAACCTGGCTGGAAATTTAAGCCTGCTGATTGCTATTAGAAATGGCAGCCAAATGGTCTCCACCTCTGCAGTATAGGCCTGCTGCATCCAAAAGTATTCATTTAAAACAAAACTTGCTTGTCTTGGAAGGAAATTGCTGGCTGTCGATTACATATCCTGCGATCTGATGGGGTGGCCCTGTAGCCTCTAATGTCCAGTTTGGTTTGCTGGTCTTCTGGACAAGAGCTCATTCGACAGAATTTCAGGAAAGTGATGTGGGAGGCATCATGATATAATTCCTGTGTCATTTGTATTCAATTTAATAGCTTCCCTGTGCCAGGAAGTGCATGTCTTGGGGAAAATGAGTTGGAGACCTCGCATTACAGATCTCTAATATAAAATATATCTAATATATATTCTTTCAGATTTCCATCATCTGCAGTATTTTGCTTTTATTAAAGAACTCTAACCCTTTTTCTTTTCTCTAACTCCCCAGAAACGAGTGCACACGGGCATTAGGCAGGGGAAAATTGGCCCCTCTATGTAGCCACGAATCATCCAAAAAATCAGATGATTTTTCTGATCACTTTCTTTGGCATTTTGGAATAAGCTGTGTCCTGTATTCTCCAGGCTGA
Organism: Squalus acanthias; assembly: GCA_030390025.1. NCBI lineage: Eukaryota > Metazoa > Chordata > Chondrichthyes > Squaliformes > Squalidae > Squalus > Squalus acanthias. Next base: position 86,337,850 of record CM059426.1, on the reverse strand, counting down.
GAGCAGTTCGAGAGCAAGTGAGATTTTATAAACAAAAGGTGGATGTACTGGATGAGTATGAGCGGCAGATCAGACAACTAAAGGATGAAGTCTCCTTCCTATCTGCAGAGAAATCCTTGCTGCAAGAAAGGTACAGTCAGTCGCCCCTCCTCATGAACCCTCCGTCCCCACCCATCTTTAAAAGGTTCTCCTTATTGAGAACCATGCTGCTTTGGTTTCCACAATATCTACTAAACCACTGATTTTCTCCGATATGCAATTGAACTCACATTTTTTATCACCCAGTAGCAGGTAATTTGAAGGACCTCCATTTAAGGGCAACTGCTAGGAATGTCTTGCTTCTTCCAAGATTGTATGAGCTGAGGACTCAATTCTCCCATGGGTTTGAATTTTTCAGAATGCCAGTTGACAATGGAGTTAAAAGGGGTTAATTTTAGCCACCAGGCAAAAATTGGGCAGGTGGGCTGTTTAAAATCACCCATGAGAAGTCGCACAACACCAGGTTATAGTCCAACAGATTTATTTAATTTTACAAGCTTTCGGAGCTATCGCTCCTTCGTCAGGTAAGTTAGCAATGAGAGAATCTCCCAGAATTCACAATTTAAACCCAGACAAAATCTATTCACATTATTCGCTACAACGCATTATTCGTTACACGACAGCGCAAAATCATAGAGCAGAAACTGATAGCCAAGTTCCGCACTCATGAGGATGGCCTCAATCGCGATATCGGGTTCATGTCACGATACAGAACGTGACTTGACATCATGGCCGGTCTTCCCAGGTGTTTTTTTTTTTTGTTTTTTTTTTTTTTAAAAACACAAGAACACAAATTGACAGGATATGCAGCCAGCAGGTGGTTTGACACGCTGGACCCCCTGGGACACATCTCATTGTCTTGGCTGTGCTCTTTGTTGTAGCGAATAATGTGAATAGATTTTGTCTGGGTTTAAATTGTGAATTCTGGGAGATTCTCTCATTGCTAACTTACCTGACGAAGGAGCGATAGCTCCGAAAGCTTGTAAAATTAAATAAATCTGTTGGACTATAACCTGGTGTTGTGCGACTTCTCATTTTTGTCCACCCCAGTCCAACGCCGGCATCTCCACATCATAAAATCACCCAGGTCACTTACCCACCTTGAAGCCTGCAGGAGGTGACTTGCCACTATTTTAACCTGCTCCACTGAGCAGGCAACCAGGACACCCGCCCAAAGCCAGCGGGGTCCTTTGTAATATATGCATGTTGGGTTCCCGATGATGTCATCAAGATCCACCTGTAATTTTTACTCGGAGGCCTGAGCGGGAAGTGGCAGTTAGTTTCCTACCAGGCCAAGCCAGCGAAGAAGTGGATCCGTGCCAGAAGTGACCGAAGAGGTAAGTTTAAGCATTTTGTTTTACTTTCCTTGTGAGGCCAGGAGTAGCAGCAGTGCTCTTCCTGTGTCTCCCAGGGAATCTTGAGCCTCCCCTGCTGTGATCTCGTCCCTCTGGAAGATGGCCCGACATCCGATCCCACCACTTACCTGGTATCAGCGGGCAGCCTCTGATCCGCGTGAATTCCCACCGTTTTCCCCCCCGGACCGGGTGGGAAGTCGTCCAGCAGCATGTAAATGAAGTCCAGGAGCTAAAATAACCCCGGGCCTCTTTTTATTTGCTGCAGTAAATGAATTTTGAGCTGACACCAAAACTTGCCTGTCAAAAACTGGCCCGCAGTTAAAACCCAACCCCTGAGCAGTTTTATTCCCAGCAGTAGAATCATAGAAAGTTACAGCACGGAAGGAGGCCATTTCGGCCCATCGTGTCTGCGCCGGCCAACAAAGAGCTATCCGGCCTAATCCCACTTCCCAGCTCTTGGTCCGTAGTCCTGCAGGTTAGAGCATCCCAAGTGCATATCCAAGTACTTTTTAAATGTGGTTAGGGTTCCTGCCTCTACCACCCTTTCAGGCAGTGAGTTCCAGACACCCACAACCCTCTGGGTGAAGAAATTTCCCCTCAAATCCCCTCTAAACCTTCCCCCAATTACTTTAAATCTGTGCCCCCTGGTTTGTGACCCCTCTGCTAAGGGAAATAGGTCCTTTCTATCCACTTTATCTATGCCCCTCATAATTTTATACACCTCAATAAGGTCTCCCCTCAGCCTCCTCTGTTCCAAGGAAAACAGACCCAGCCTATCCAGTCGTTCCTCATAGCTAAGATTCTCTACTCCCGGCAACATCCTTGTAAATCTCCTCTGTACCCTCTCTAGTGCAATCACATCTTTCCTGTAACTCTAGCTTAGGCCTAACTAGTGTTTTATACAGTTGAAGCATAACCCCCCTGCTCTTGTATTCTATGCCATTCCATATGCCTTCTTAACCACCTTATCTACCTGGCCTGCTACCTTCAGGGATCTGTGGACATGCACTCCAAGGTCCCTTTGTTCCTCTACACTACTCAGTGTCCTACCATTTAATGTGTATTCCCTTTCCTTGTTAGCCCTACCCAAATGCATTACCTCACACTTCTCCGGATTGAATTCCATTTGCCACTGTTCTGCTCACCTGACCAATTTATTGATATCTTCCTGCAGTCTCCAGCTTCCTTCTTCAGTATCAACCACACAGCCAATTTTAGTATCATCTGCAAACTTCTTAATCATACCCCCTATATTCAAATCAAGATCGTTGATATATACCACAAAAAGCAAGGGACCTAGTACTGAGCCCTGCGGAACCCCACTGGAAGCAGCCTTCTAGTCACAAAAACACCTATCAACCATTACCCTCTGCTTCCTGTCTCCGAGCCAGTTTTGAATCCAACTTGACACTTTGCCCTGGATCCCATGGGCTTTTAACTTTGTGACCAGTCTGCCATGTGGAACCTTATCAAAAGCCTTGCTAAAGTCCATATACACTACATCAAATGCACTACCCTCATCTACCCTCCTTGTTACATCCTCAAAAAATTCAATCAAGTTTGTCAGACACGACCTTCCCTTAATAAATCCGTGCTGACTATCCTTGATTAATCTGTGTCTTTCTAAATGAAGATTTATCCTGTCCTTCAGAATTCTTTCCAATAATTTTCCCACCACCGAGGTTAGGATGACTGGCCTGTAATTACTCGGTCTATCCTTTTCTTCCTTTTTAAACAAGGGTACCACATTAGCATCCTCCAGTCCTCTGGCACCACACCTGAAGCCAGAGAGGATTGAAAAATGATGGTCAGGGCCTCTGCTATTTCCTCTTTTGCTTCGCTTAACAGCCTGGGATACGTTTCATCCGGGCCTGGGGATTTATCCACTTTTAAAGCTGCTAAACCCCTTAATACTTCCTCTCTCACTATGTTTATTTCATCTAATATTTCACACTCCTCCCCCCCGAAAGCAATGTCTGCTTCGCCCCTCTCCTTTGTGAAAACAGACGCAAAGTATTCATTAAGAACCCTACCGATGTCTCCCGCCTCCACACACAGATTACCCTCATGATCTCTAATAGGCCCTACCCTTTCTTTAGTTATCCTCTTACTCTTAATATATTTATAAAACATCTTTGGGTTTTCCTTGATTTTACTTGCCAAGAATTTTTCATGCTCTCTCTTTGCTTTCCTAATATCCTTTTTAATTGCACCCCTGCACTTTCTGTACTTCTCTAAAGATTCTGGAGTATTTAGCCCTCGGATTCTGTCATACGCCTCCCTTTTTTCTTTATCCTACCCTGTATGTCTCTAGACATCCAGGGGGCTCTAGATTTGTTAGTCCCACCTTTTTTCTTTAAGGGCACATGTTTGGTCTGAACCCTCCGGATCTCCTCCTTGAATGCCTCCCACTGCTCTGACACTGATTTACCTTCAAGTAGCTGTTTCCAGTCCACTATGGCTAAATCCCCTCTGAGCTTAGCAAAATTTGCTTTTCCCCAATTTAGAATTTTTATTCCTGGTCTATCCTTGTCCTTTTCCATAACTACCTTAAATCTAACTGAATTATAGTCACTAGCACCAAAATGCTCCCCCACTGATACGCCTTCTACCTGCCCAGCTTCATTTCCTAAAACTAAGTCCAGAACCGCCCCCTCCCTTGTTGGGCTTGCTACATACTGGCTAAAAAAGTTCTCCTGGATGCATTTTAGGAATTCCGCACCTTCTATACCCTTCACACTAATTTTATCCCAGTTAATATTGGGGTAGTTGAAATCCCCTACTATTACTGCCCTATAGTTTTTGCACTTCTCAGAAATTTGTGTACATATTTGTTCTTCTATCTCTCTCTCACTGTTTGGGGGTCTGTAGTACACTCCCAGCAGTGTGATTGCCCCTTTTTTGTTTTTCAATTCGACCCATATGGCCTCGTTTGATGATCCCTCCAACATATCATCCCTCCTCACAGCTGTAATAGTTTCTTTAATCAATACCGCGACCCCCCCTCCCTTTTTACCTCCCTCTCTATCCCGTCTGAAAATCCTGTAACCAGGAATGTTGAGCTGCCATACCTGCTCCTCTTTCAGCCACATCTCTGTAATAGCTATAATATCATAGTCCCAACTATCTACCTGTGCCCTCAGCTCATCTGCCTTGTTCGCTATGCTCCTTGTATTGAAGTATATACCATTTAGTACAGGCAAACCTCCTTGTTGACTACTATCTAGCCCTTGATTCCTCTGTCCTTCCAATTTACTTTCTACGTTTTTGTTTTCCAATTCCAGTTTTTCTTCCCTCCCTATTGACTCTATACTTAGGTTCCCATCCCCTTGCCAAGCTAGTTTAAACCCTCCCCAACAGCACTAGCAAACCCTCCCGCGAGGATATTGGTCCTGTTCCCGTTGAGGTGCAACCCGTCTGGCTTGTAGAGGTCCCACCTCCCCCAGAAACGGTTCCAATTCCTCAGGAATCTAAAGCCCTCCCTCCTACACCATCTCTCCAGCCACACATTCATCTGCTCTATCTTCCTATTTCTGAACTCACTAGCACGTGGCACTGATGGTAATCCGGAGATTACTACCTTCTAGGTCCTGCTTTTTAACCTCTTTCCTAGCTCCCTAAACTCTGCCTGCAGGACCTCATCCCTCTTCCTACCTATGTCGTTGGTACCGATATGGACCACAACCTCTGGCTGTTCACCCTCCCCCCTCAGAATGCCCTGCAGCCGTTCAGTGACATCCTTGACCCTGGAACCAGGGAGGCAACATACCATCCTGGAGTCATGTCTGCGGCCGCAGAAACGCCTGTCTGCTCCTCTAACTATTGAATCCCCTATCACTATTGCTCTCCCTCTCCTCTTCCCCCCCGCCTGTGCAGCTGAGCCTTCCATGGTGCTGTGGACTTGGCTCTGGCTGCACTCCCCAGAGGAACCATAGCCCTCACCGGTACTCAGCACCGAATACTGGTTGGTGAGCAAGATGGGCTCAGGGGACTCCTGCATTACCTGCCTCTTCTGTCTGACGGTCACCCATTCCCTCTCTGCCTGCGCACTCTTAAGCTGCGGGGTGACCACCTCCCGAAACGTGCTATCCACGTAGCTCTCAACCTCGCGGATGCACAGGAGTGACTGCAGCCGCCGCTCAAGCTCCGTAACCCGGTGCTTGAGCTGCTGTAGCTGGCGACAATTCCCGCACACGTGGTCGTCCAGACCACGGGAGGTGTCCAGGACTTCCCACATGGCACAGGATGTGCATTCCACTGGTGTGAGCTGCCCTGCCATACCTCTAATTAACCTCTAATTTACTAACCTAGCTGGAATAAACTTAAAAACTTTAAGAAAGCCAAGTAAAAACACTTACCAGGTACTCACCAATCAGCCCCCTCCCCTTGTGCCGACGTCACTTTTGACTTCTGACGTCACTCTTTGAAAATTCTGCCGGTGCTGAGTTGGTACCGTCGCCGCCGCCTCGATGCTCCTCCCAGGTCCGCTCTGCCACCGCTGCTGCTGTGGGGCCTACCTGCGCCTCAGGCTCTCTTTATACCGCCGCCGCCTCGCCGCTCCTCCCAGGTCCGCACTGCCGCCGCTGCTGCTGTGGGGCCTACCTGCGCCTCAGGCTCTCTTTATACCGCCGCCGCCGCCTCGCCGCTCCTCCCAGGTCCGCACTGCTGCCGATGCTGCTGCTGACAATTCCAGTTTTTAATGATCAGATATTTCTTCCTCTTCAACGTCTCCAGATGAAACACCATTGAGCAGTAAGATGACTAATGTGGAATTTATATAATGGTTGTGGTGTCCAGAGTAATATAATAACTACTTTCAACCACTGTAAGTTCCACAACATGTTTCAGAGTGTTGCTGTCACTCTCCCTAAAGTTTCTGTCAGAAATACTACAGATCAGAAGATACTCAGAAAAAATTATTTTCTTCTTTCCAATTTTCATCACAGCTGAGCCTAACTCTGTTGTCGCCTGGTGTCCACACACGTGCACTTTTAATGAGGGTTGCCATAGAGTAGTCAGGAGCAGGAATCCTGACTAGTTTTTCTTTCTTTATCTTGGGGCCAATTGTTGATGCCGTAGATGAAAACAGCTATCTCTGCATAGACCAGGATTAAACCTGGGACTTTCTTGCTCTGCATGGCTTAGAGAAGGGGAATTTACCTCCGAGTTCTCGGGATGGCTGGATAAATAATTTTTATCAGCTTTCATTTTCTTTAACATAACCTATTCCTTAGTAAATTGAGCACAGCAATGCTGGGGATGGGGGTGGGGTAGATAATTTTCTGAGTTCGTGCTGATGGTGGGGAACCTTGCACTCCAGAGTATATTAGAAAATTGGAGACACTCCCACTCTGCCTGTGATTTTACAATATGCACTGGTGGTCTCTGCTACCAGCAAGTACTCGTAAAATTGCCCACAAGGTTCCCTCATTTAATTTTGGAACGGCTTCGTCTATTTTAAAGACATTTTGCCTGAGAAAAATGTTCTCAGAACAGAGAAGTTCACATATCCGAGGACCTGATCTCCGACTGCTGCTGTACTGCTGTACTGGGCGCAACTGCCATATTGCCCGAATGTGTTGTGCATCAACATAAGGTGGGTCTTCCATTTCTTTCATTTTTTTTGTTCAAGTAAATGTTTAAAATCTAAAAATATAAGTAGGACACTCTGCAGTGTCCACTATAACAGCATATTTATCACACTGGGCCTGACAATTTATCACACAAACAGCAAAGTCCCAAGCCCCTTCATGTTTTGAATGTTGTATTACCCATATGACTGTAGGGTATTTACAGAATCATACAGCACAGAAGGAGGCCGTTCAGCCCATCGTGCCTGTGCTGGCTCTTTGAAAGAGCTATCAAATTAGTCCCACTGCCCTGCTCTTTCCCCAAAGCCCTCTAATTTTTTTCCTATTTTCTTTTGAAAGTTACTGTCGAATCTGGTTCTACCATGCTTTAAGGCAGTGCATTCCAAATCATCATAACAAGTGAAAAAAAATTCTCCTGATCTCCTCCCTGGCTTTTTTTTTTGCCAATTATCTTAAATCTGTGTCCTCTGGTTACTATTTCTAGGACTTTGAATGAGCTGAGGTTTGCTTCTATCAGTTGATGACCTGAAATCTGAGCTGCTTTATTCTCAGTTGGTCCAGTTGTGAAATTGAAGCTGAATGTTGGGATACTCTGAGATGTAGGGGCCAGAGCTAACATTCCAATGCCAGGTTTAGTAAAAAGTGTTAAAAGTAATATTGTACTCAAAGTACTAAACACGCTGCCTGGTTTCCCAGTGAATCCTTTTTTTGATCACCAATATAGTCACCTCCCCTCCTGTCTCCTCCATTATGTTTCAGGGGCACAGTGCGTTCTCCAGCACCTTGGGCTATTACGTGTCTATTAATCATGTGTGAGCTTGGACAATGAGCGTAAGCAGGCTATTTGATGATATGGGCATCATAGCCAAGCCTGATCTTGTACTCACCTGATATCTATACATATGCACTTCCAGTAAGGATGGATAGCAATCAGAAGCAAGAACCCTGGCCAATCTTCTCCTCCCTATCCCGGTTGTAGTACTGTCATCGTGGGCATCAGATAAATTTTATGGTGTTTAACTGGATGAGATCTAACAGGCAGTGGTATTTATCATAGTAGTTTTAACAGTTTCATTGCAGCCCATAGCTACTAAAAGTCATAGGGGCTATATGCCCACTCAATGGAGTATAATTTTCTCCATTAACTATTTGTGGCCAAATTGTAAATGTAAGAATAAAGAACGTGTTTATGCTTTTGCTACAAATAATGAAGAGAGAAAATCTTCGCCCACTGAGTCAAATAAGAGACAAGGGGGAAAGATTTCCTTTCTGCCCTTCGTGTAATGAAAGCATAAATCTGTTCTCTGCACACAGAGGAATTACTCCCCCAAGATGAGGAAGAGTTGATGAGAGCAGGGCAAGTGGAAACAGCAAGGTCCCAATCCTAAAAAGCATTTTAAAACTGTGCCGGTATCTATGTTGAAAAATCAGACAGTGGAGAAAGATGCAAAGGATCACTGTAAATTGTCTAAGGTTTGTTTCTTCCCCCGCCCCTCTCCCCACCCCACGAGAGTTAGCAGCTGCCCAGAAAATAATAAATAAGGTTGTTAATTCCAAAGCGCTGCCCCATGTTTTATTATTGTGGTATGTAGTAATGCCAATGATTATTTTTCTTTTAGAATCTCAGGACGCCGTTCTCCTATCTCTTTTCCTTCTGTGACTAATTGCTCACCGACCTATGGTAAACTGACTAGTGCATCTCGTCGTGCTCGACTGGTTTCCCGCTACAATGATCTTTATGCCAATGAACGTCTGAATGCACAAAATCTCCTCAGACGTTATGTTGATGATCTAGAGATGGTGCAGAGAATAATATTCATTGCCACAGCAGTAAGTAGAGAGATATAGCAGAGAAACACATAAGGCTGATAACAATAGTAAAGCATTTTCTGATAGTCCTGCAGTTTTGGAGATTCAGTTGTTTTATACAAAAGTCCAGTTTTTGGAGACTTCACTTCCAGTATGGATTCTTGATCGGTGGCAGTGTGGATTGGAGAACGTCATTAATTTTAGTGACCAGCAAATCAGGAACACTGCAATTAAGATGTACTAACTTCCATGCACAAACTGTGACAATATACAAGAAGACATTACTAATCCTGCAGAATGGGCGTGTAATTGGCTAATTAATTTCAATATAGATAAGTGTGAGGTGGTGCATTTTGGTAGGAGGAATAAGAAGGCTACCTACTCCTTGGAAAATAAGAGTGAGGCGCAAAGGGATCTAGGGGTATAGATTCATAAATCATTAAAAGTAGCAATGCAGGTTAACAAAGCCATAAAAAGTGCAAACAAAGTTCATTTCTTGAGGAATAGAATTGAAAAACAAAAAAGTTATGTTAGACACCTAATCTTGGTTGAACCACACTTTGAGTACTTTGTGCAGTTCTGATCTCCATATTACAAAAAGGATATAGAAGCACTGGAGAAAGTACAGAAAGATTTATAGGGATAATGCAAGAACTGAGAGGGTACAGCTATCAGGAAAGACTGAACAGGCTGGGCCTCTTTTCTCTAGTAAAGAGAAGACTGAGAGGTGTCCTGATAGAGGTCTTTATAATTATGAGGGCGTTTAATAGGGTAGATGTAGAGAAGAGGTTTCCACTTATGGGGAGTCAAAAACTAGGGACCATAAATATAAGGTGGTCACTAATAATTCCAAGATGGAATTCAGAGAAACCTCCTTACTCAGAGTGGTGAGAATGTGGAACTCGCCACCACATGGAGTAGTTGAGGCAAATAGCATAGATGCATTTAAGGGGAAGCTACATAAGTACATGAGGGAGAAAGGAATAGAAGGATATGCCAATAGGGTGAGATGATGTAAGGTGGGAGGAAGCTTGTGTTGAGCAAAAGCACCAGCATAGACCTGTTGGGCCGACTTGCCTGTTTCTGTGCTGTAATATTCTATGTAATTCTAATTAATTTTCTGATCTTCGTTGAACATAACTCTGTGCTGAGGATGGAGCCTCATAAAACATAATCTATTTTTTAATGCTGCCTCACCTTCACTGACTCTCTGTAATCTCATTAACACATACTGTACACCAAAGGCTTGTAATATTTCACATTTTATATCAAACAGCTATTATCCAAGAACCGTTGGGGGTCAAATTTCAGGCTTTTAAAATCCCAAGTTAGGCATCAACGAATCATTATTTCCTGATTCACCTTGTATTCTCTTTTTCAGCCTCGGTGATATCCTGCATTATGGGCTTTGTTTTCTCAGTAACTAACTAATTTTTTTTAATTGAAATTTCTCGATAGCTCACTCAAAAACCAAACTGTTCAGTCCAAAACCAGCTATATGATAATCCCAACCATCACACTGCAGTCAAGTAGAACGTATTAATATACTGTGAAATATTTTTGGGGGTTAAATTATGAGGACAGGTTGCATATACTTGTATTCTCTTGAGAATAGAAGATTGAGGGGTGATCTGATCAAGATGTTTAAAATTCGATAGGGTAGATACAGAAAAACGATTTCCTCTGATGGGGAAATCAAGAACGAGGATAAATAATCTTAAAATTAGAGCTAGACCATTTAAGAGGGAAATCAGGAAGCACTTTTTCACATAAAGGGTAGTAGAAATCTGGAATTCTTTCCTCCTAAAGGCTGTGGATGCTAGCGCGATTAGAGTTTTCAAGACTGAGATCGATAGTTTTTTGTTAAGTGAGGGTATCAAAGGATATGGAACACCACCACCTCCAAGTTCCCCTCCAAGTCACACACCATCCTGACTTGGAAGTATATCGCCGCTCCTTCATCGTCGCTGGGTCAAAATCCTGGAACTCCCTCCTTAACAGCACTGTGGGAGTACCTTCACCACATGGACTGCAACAGTTCAAGAAGGCGGCTCACCACCACCTTCTCAAGGGCAACTAGGGATGGGCAATAAATGCTGGCCTTGCCAGTGACGCCCATATCCCATGAACAAAAAAAAAATTAGGCAAGTAAATGGAGTTGGGGTACAGATCAGCCATGATCTTACTGAATGGTGGAGTAGACTCAAGGTGCTGAACAGCCTACCCCTGTTCCTATGCTCTTATATTTAGTTAATTTATGATGAAAGGACTATAATGAAATAGATCAGGTTGATGAGTTAAATGTGGGTGAGCACGTTGGGAGTGACCTACATTTAACTCATCAACCTGATCTATTTCATTACTCCCTTTCCTCTCCAAAGTTCTTGAATGTGTTGTCACCTCCCAAACCTGTGCCCATCTTTCCTGCAATTCCATGTTTGAATCTCTCCAATCAACTTTCCATCCCTGCCACAGCACTGAAATGGCCCTAATCAAAGTCACAAATGACATCCTCTGTGACTGTGATCACGGTGCATTATCTCTCCTCGACCTGTCCGCAGTCTTTGACATAATTGACCACACCATTGTCCTCCAACACCTTTCTTCTATTGGCCATCTCAATGGGATTATCCTTGCTTGGTTCCACTCTGACCTATCCGAATATAGCCAAAGCATCTCCAGCAATGGCTTCTCTTCCTGCCCGCACTCATTTACCTGTAGCGTACCCCAAAGATCTGTCCTTAGTCCACTCCTCTTCCTCATCTACATGCTTCCCCTTAACAACATCATCCGCAGACATGTGTTCAGCTTCCACGTGTACACTGCCAGCACTCAACTCTATCTCTCCACCACCTCTCTCAACTCCCCCACTGCCTCTGTGTTGTCAGAAATATGAGGAAAGATTTGAAAATGTGGTACTGTTTTTGTTAGAACAGTGGCGATTAAGGGGTAATTTGATAGAGGAGTTAAAAATTACAAAGGGATGGAACAAAATGGATAGGAAAAGATTGTTTCCAGTGATCGAGGGATTTAGAACAAGGGGGAATAGATAAAAGATTAAAAGAAAGAGATTTAGGATAGAAAGCAGGAGAAAATTTTACACAGAAGGTTGTGAAGCTGTGGAATGCACTACCGGAATTAGTGATTGAAGCAGAGACCATGTCAACATTTAAGAATAGATTAGATAGGTGGTTGAAGGAAAGAGGGGATAAAGGGATATGGGCACATGAGATTAGGACTACTGCACATGTGGAGGATAAACATCAACATGAGCTAGTTGGGTAAATGGAATGTTTCTGTGCCATAATTTCTATGTAATTCTATATTTGCATGTAATCTGGAATGGGAAAGGGCCAGTGTCACCTTAGATTTGTATGACACTATACATCATACACATGCTGTAATGATGGTTTTGTGATGTAAATAACTGCATCATTTTTTTATAAAGTGAGGAAAAAATATTTTCCAACAACTGTATAGGGTGACCCGGCCTCTTTAAGGTCATTATGATATTTGGTGCAGTGGCATAAATACTGGCACTGGGTGGCAGTGCAGACGGCAGTATTTCTGCATCTGGTACTAGCTTTTGAAGTGTGGATAATGTAAGTATTTCCATCTCTACAACATTAGGGAACTAGTGTGGTGTTTAAGGTTGGAGACCAGGAACAGAGCTAGTATGTTAGTGAGAGGCTACTTGGCAAGAGTAGTTCTTTGTCCATTGCTTAAAGTAAAAATCAGGAGGCCGTGCAGAAAGGAAAGTGCCAGTTGCTCTAACAGAAGATGCAATCTGTAGGCACAACCGTGCAACAGACACAAATGTAATTTTTCCTCAAGAAAAAATTCTGTCCTAGCGTGACAGCAGTACAGGAAGGATGTCTGTTTTATATTGCAACAGGAAGCTCTTACTTTTTGATCCGTGCCAAATGTACAGTTTTCCACCAGTGCTGAATCTAAGCCAGCGTTTGAAGCTTTGTAACCGTGAAAGCTGATTATATGTAAAGCACTTGTTAACTAGGATAAAATAGAAGATGCACGACATAGAAGAAATAAGTAAATTGCATCTAACTGTATAAGCAAAAATAAATACAGATAATAAATTTTATCTAAAATAAAAACAGAAAATGCTGGAGATACTCAGCAGGTCAGGCAGCATCTGTGAAGAGAGAAACAGAGTTAACGTTTTAGGTCGATGACCTTTTGTCAGAACTGGAAAAAAGCAGGAAATGGAACAGATTTTTAAGCAAGCGTAGGAGCTGGGAAAGGGGGGGGGGGATGAAAGAACAAAAGGGAAGGTCTGTGATAGGATAGAAGGCAGGAAAGGTTAAGAGACATTAAGAGACATTAAAAGATATTCAAGGCAAATGGAGATGGTAATGGGACAGGTTAAGAAACAAAAGATAGCTCTAGATGAAGTGTAAATTGCACTGGCAGAATGAAAGACAGCTGCCATGTGGGAGAGAAGAAAAGAAGACACAAACAAAAAGTGTGGAAAATATATATATATATATATGATAGGGGCCGAGGTTATGATCTGAAATTGTTGAACTCTATGTTGAGTCCAGAAGGCTGTAAAGTGCCTAATCGAAAGATGAGGTGCTGTTCCTCGAGCTTACGTTGAGCTTCAGAGGTCAGAGTGGGAGTGAAGCGGAGAATTAAAGTGGCAGGCGACCGGAAGCTCGGGGTCACCCTTACGGACTGAACGGAGGTGTTCCGCAAAGCGGTCGCCCAATCTGCGTTTGGTCTCCCCAATGTAGAGGAGACCACATTGTGAGCAGCGAATACAGTATACTAAATTGCAAGAAGTACAAGTAAATTGCTGTTTCACCTGGAAGGGGTGTTTGGGGCCCTGGACAGTGGGAAGGGGGGAGGTATAAGGGCATGTGTTGCATCCCCTGCGCTTGCACGGGAAGGTGCCGGGCGAAGGGGAAGGGATGTTGGGGGTGATAGAGGAGTGGACCAGGGTGTCGCGGAGGGAGCGGTCCCTTCGGAATGCTGAAAGGGGAGGTGAGGGGAAGATGTGTTTGGTGGTGGGATCACGCTGGAGGTGGCGGAAATGGCAGAGGATGATCTGTTGAATGTGGAGGCTGGCGGGGTGAAAGGTGAGGACAAGGGGAACTCTATCGTGGTTCCGGGAGGGAGGGGCAGGGGTGAGGGCAGAAGTGCGGGAGATAGAACGGACACAGTCAAGGGCCGTGTCAACCACAGTAGAGGGGATAAATTTTATCGCTTGGAAGTGTCATAAAACAGGAATGGGGGTGAGATGGAATATAGTGGATTATGATGAGATGTTGTAGAAGATGTGAACCTTAATTTTCCTCACTCCACCATAAATTGGGTGGTGCTGTCCTGATTTGACATTTGATGAACCTGGCCATATTTCCAGGTTAATATGTCGGGCAAGTGCTGGGCAGGATTATTGGCTGGGAGTTGGTGCTCGCTCCAAATCCGGAGAGAGGTTTTGTGCACTGCTACTGGTCTGCAGGCGGTTGTTTTGGCCTGGTCTCTGCTGGTAGAAATCGCAGCCAAGTGGCCTCCGCCACTGCATGTGCAGCCTTTCTGCATTGACGAATGGGGATTAATACTTGCCTGAGGCAAGTGTAAGTTGCTGGAAGGTACTGGTTGCTCCTTTACAGATCCTGCCATCTGAAGAGGTAGTCCTGGCCCTACAACTCCTAACTGGCACAGATCTGGCAGGATCCCTAGTGGGAGGGACAATGATGTTAAGTGGTAATATTATACCTGTATAATGAACAGAAACATTTTCCTCCACTGGTAGTGACGGCTCTTCATATATGGCTTTGTGGGTGGTGGTGATGGCCTTCCAGTACTTCACGCTAGTAACTATTTTTCCTGTGTAAGTCGAGGCAGTAAGTGCACACTGTGAAAGCCATCACAGCCAAGCTCAATCCTCTTCTCAGCCATTACCAATATATACACTTCCAGCAGTGGATGACAGTCAGGAGCTGGAATCCTGGCCCAGGGATGGTGAGACTAATTATCATTCTCCTACTGCCAAACCAGTTGAGATTAGCTAACTCAGCACAAACCAGGAATTAAACCCATGACTTTCTTGGTCTCTATTTTTCAGTGTATCACCATGTACACAGTAAAACACTTGCCTACTGAGCATAGAAGGAATAAGCAGAAAAAATCCTGTCAAAATTATTTATGATATTGTGGGCCATGGTATAAAGATTGTTTTCACTCCTTAAATCAAACACAAGTTATTTTTCTTTTATTTTTTCTGGGGATGATACTACACAACTCAAGTGGCAAATACAGACCTGAATGAACTTCTATCTTAAATCAATGCTGTGCAATGAAAACCCATTAAGGCAAATATCCCAGAAATGGAATGACTTGCACAACATCAAACAGTACAGAGTAATTCTTGTTTCTAAACTGAGTGTTGCTGCTCCCATTGAACATAGGAGGCATTCCAAGCAGCCAAAATGGCTTTCCGACAATTCAAACTGCGAGTACGGAAAACACTTTCTCCTTCTCACCTCGGGCCAGAGTCACTGGATGAAACTGTGATGGATTATATAATTCGCAACATGGATCTCTATGATGTCCAGTCCAGCATCAACGTATGTATGAATGAAAGTACATTGAAAGATGCGTCAAATGTGCTGTAGGCTCTCGTTTGTACAATTGATTCCATTTATTATATGTACGCCTTTTCACTACTGTTTAAGATAATCCAGCTAAATTGAATAATCTATACTAACCACTTACTTACACTGGAAATCAAAAAGAGCCACAATATTTCTGAATCTTTCAATCTCAGTTTTTGTTTAACATACAGCATTAAAATATTTATAATTCATGTTGATTAGAAACACTTTAAATATAGCAGAAAAATTCTGTTATGCTTGCTAGGTTGATCTCATAAATATCAGGACAGTTTAAGAAAATAAGTAATTAGTGAACAAAAGGTAGGATAGAAATAACTGTTGACTATTTACGGATATTAAATGCACACATCACCAATGTTTTTCTCCAGTATTTTAACAGAGGTGTTAACTAACGCTTCCATTAAAATACTAGAGAGAGGAATTTGAAATAGGTTCATTATGCATTCATATAGCAACATCAGCAATGGTAACTTGTACCCTAGTATTTTTTAGAATAATTGCATGAGCTGGAAATATCTGTATCGTGATATCCTTGAATACCAAGTCCCATGTCTGTAACTATTACAATTCACTGAAAGCAAACTTAATAGACCCTCAGCCCTTTTTAGATAATGGTCAATATACATTTGTAATGACACAGCTCTGTTTTTTAAAACAACAGAAAACTTTCAGATGGAAATATCATCCAAAGCCAAATACTGTCCTGATTTGTTCAAAGGGCCAGTATTTCGCATTTATATATTTTTAAATTAATGTCTTGAAGCAGAAACTTTTTACAGGTTGATCTATACAGCAGAAAAGGGAAATAAAAAATGATTGTGCCTTTTTGTTTATTCATAATTTTTTTCTGATTACTTTGGACTGACATCTTACCTTTTCCTCTTTTGTGGCATTTCTCCTTAACAAGGGGGTTCTTGTTTCAGTGTGGCAGCAGGTTTGACTTCCTTCCTTTCTAAATAAACAGGTTTGGGGTGAAATTCATCTTGGGCGGTATTGCAAAATGGGCTTTGGCAGCCAGTTTTACACTACGCTCGATTTTCTTTTCCCTTGACTTTATAGACTGCTATCAGTGGGCACCCACTCCACTAGGGCTGCATCAATGTGCCCACCATACAGAGAAGGCTGAATAGTCTGGGTGGAGGGCACCCATATGTTGAGGGGTGGGGGGGGGGGGCGCGTAACAGGTTCCCCTCATGCCCCCCAGAAACAGCATAATCAAACAGCCACATTGGAAAAAATGGGCTCCTCTTTGGTTTTCTTGGTCTCAATCCTGGCCTGGACCCTCAAATGGGCTCCACTTCTACCCCTGTTGATGAAGTACGCCCGGTCTCACCTCATGCCCAGACCCAATGAAGGCACGGCAATGCGGGTGTCCCCTTCCCTAGCTATGCTCCATCTTGCATTGATGGCCATGTTTGGGGTGTACGGAGGCTCTGAAGCCCCCCACCCCCATGCCATTCTGGAAACTTGATCACCAGTCCAGCTCCTGGTCTAGTTACCGAATGTTCTGCTGTACTGCTGCCAAATTTACAGATTACAGACGACTAGATTTTCAAGATCCATGTTCTAAAAGTTAACCCATAAGAAGAGATACCAATTCATGGTGTCTGTTAGTTTCATGGAAATCCTATGTGACTACTGGGCACTAAGGAATACACACTCTCAATAGTTCACCTTTCCTTCATACACATATTTAATTATTTCTTCTGATATCAGCCATCTCCATTTAGGTTAGTTTAGTATGGTCTCAATTTTTCCTTTGAAAGAGAAAGAGAGTCAGTGAGGGCAAGCAGATGATAAATCCAGAATAACTGGATTGAGTTTTACATAAGAATAAAAGTAGGCCATTCAGCCCCTTGAGCCTGTTCTGCTTTTAAAACCAAAGCCTTTTATTATTTTTTATTTTTTTTAAGGGTGCAGCAAAGCATGTTCAGAGAAAACAATTTGTCAGCAAAGCACTGCCTCTCTGACATGACTTCACAGTATGTCACCTCTCTTGGCATATTCTAATGGTTCCTGAAAATCGATGTTTTTTCCGGTGCATTCCCACCATAAAATCAGCAGGAGTCCACCGGAAGGGCCAGAAACTGGGCAGAGATGTGGGTACGCTGGTTCCTGGCCTTATCCGGGATGGTTGGGGGTGTAACCTCCGCCTGTCCCAAACTTGACGCACATTATAAGGGGGACAGGGATTCCTCATGCCCGGAATTCCTACTAAGTCTAACAACAACAACTGCGAAACCGCTAAAGTGACGTCACAACCAGGGAAGGAGCTGATTGGTAAGTAGGATCCTGGTGAGTATTTCTACAGTCCAGTCGTTAAAGTAAAAGTAAGGTCTCTAGTTTAGAGTAAGTAGTGTTTAAAGGGAAGTAAGGTCCCTAGTGTATTTAATATTCTTTAATTTAAAGGAAGTAAAGGGAGTAAATTAAGGGTAGGACATGGCAGGTCAGCTCGGCAGCGTGGAGTGCTCCTCCTGTGCTATGTGGGAAGTCAGGGACACTTTCGGTGTCCAGGGTGAACACATGTGCAGGAAGTGTCTCCAGCTGCAGCTACTCGAAATCCGCGTTTTGGAGCTAGAGCTGCGGCTGGAGTCACTGTGGAGCATCTGCGAAGCTGAGATCTTCGTGGATAGCACGTTTAACGAGGTGGTCACACCGCAGGTAAAGAGTGCACAGGCAGACAGGAAATGGGTGACCACTAGACAGAGTAAAAGAGCTAGGAAGGTAGTGCAGGAGTCCCCTGGGTCCATCTCCCTCTCCAACAGATTTTCCGTTTTGGATACTGATGGGGGAGATGGTTTCTCAGGGGAATGCAGCAAGAGCCAAGTCCGTGGCACTATGAGTGGCTCAGCTGCACAGGAGGGGAAGAAAAAGAGTGGGAGAGCAATAGTGATAGGGGATTCTATCGTAAGGGGAACAGATAGACGTTTCTGTGGCCGCAGACGTGACTCCAGGATGGAATGTTGCCTCCCTGGTGCCAGGGTCAAGGATGTCACTGAACGGCTGCAGGGCATTCTGAAGGGGGAGGGCGAATAGTCAGAGGTCGTGGTTCACATTGGTACCAACGACATGGGTAGAAAGCGAGATGAGGTCCTGCAACAAGAATTTAGGGAGCTAGGTAGCAGATTAAAAAGCAGGACCTCAAAGGTTGTAATCTCAGGATTACTCCCGGTGTCATGTGCTAGTGAGTATAGGAATAGGAGGATAGAGCAGATGAATGCGTGGCTAAAGAGTTGGTGCAGGACGGAGGGCTTTAGTTTCCTGGATCACTGAGTCTGCTTCTGGGGAAGGTGGGACCTGTACAAGTCGGACGGGTTGCACCTGAACCAGAACGGGACCAACATCCTTGCGGGGAGGTTTGCTAGTACTGTTGGGGAGGGTTTAAACTAACTTGGCAGGGGGATGGGATACAGAGTGGAGCTATACTAGGGGGTGATGCACAGCCAAATATAGAGGAAAAAACAAGTCAGCCTGGAAGGCAGAGCAAATATGTAAAGGCACAAGGGAGTATGGCAAGGCTGGATGGCATTTATTTTAATGCAAGGTGTCTTGCGAGTAAGGCAGATGAATTGAAGGTGTTGATGAACACACGGGAATATGATATTGTTGCTATCACAGAGACATGGTTGAGGGAGGGGCAGGACTGGCAGCTCAATATTCCGGGGTATAGAATCTTCAGGCGAGACAGAGGGGAGTGTAAAAGAGGAGGGGGGTGTCACAATATTAATCAAGGAGTCAATTACTGCTTTAAGGAGGGATGATATCTTAGCAGGTTCCTCTAATGAGGCCATATGGGTAGAACTTAAAAACAAAAATGGGGCAAGCACTTTGTTGGGAGTGTACTATAGGCCCCCAAACAGTCAGGGGGAGATAGAGGAACAGATATGTAGGCAAATCTCAGAGAAGTGTAGAAATAATAGGGTAATAATAGTAGGGGATTTCAACTTCCCCAATATTAACTGGGATAGTCAGAGTGTGAAAGGCTTAGAGGGTGCGGAATTCTTAAAGTGCATCCAGGAGAGCTTTTTGAGCCAGCATGTAGAAAGTCCTACAAGAGAGGGGGTGGTACTGGACCTAATTCTAGGGAATGTAGCCGGGCAAGTGGTAGAAGTGTTAGTAGGAGAGCATTTTGGTGACAGTGACCATAATTCGGTGAGATTTAAGGTAGTCATGGAAAAGGAAAAGGACAAAGATGGACCGGAAATAAAGGTTCCAAATTGGGCGAAGGCCGATTTTAATATGATAATGCAGGATCTGGCCAAAGTGGACTGGGATCAGCTACTTGTAGGAAAATCCACATCAGAGCAGTGGGAGTCTTTCAGAAAGGAAATAGAGAGAGTACAACATCAACATGTTCCCGTAAAGGTCAAGGGTGGGACCAACAAGCCCAGGGAACCCTGGATGTCAAGGGATATACAAGAATGGATTAGGAAAAAAAGGGAGGCTTTTGGCAGATACAAAGGACTAAAAACAGTGGAAGCCCTAGAGGAGTATAGAAAGTGCAGGGGGGTATTTAAAAAAGAAATTAGGAGAGCGAAGAGGGGGCATGAAAAAACACTGGCGGGCAAAATAAAGCAAAATCCCAAGGTGTTTTATAAGTATATTAAGGGCAAGAGGATAACCAGGGAAAGAGTAGGGTCCATTAGGGACCAAAGTGGCAATCTGTGTGTAGAGCCGGAAGATGTAGGTGAGGTTTTAAATGAATATTTTGCATCTGTGTTCACTATGGAGAAGGACGATGTAGGCATAGAAATCAGGCAGGGGGATTGTGATATACTTGAACAAATTAGCATTGAGTGGGAGGAGGTACTAGCACTTTTAGCGGGCTTAAAAGTGGATAAATCCCCAGGCCCTGACGAGATGTATCCCAGGCTGCTGTGTGAGGCAAGGGAGGAGATTGCAGGGGCTCTGACTCAAATTTTCAGAACCTCTCTGGCCACAGGGGAGGTGCCAGAGGACTGGAGAACAGCTAACGTAGTACCATTATTCAAGAAGGGTAGTAGGGATAAACCAGGGAATTACAGGCCAGTGAGCCTAACATCAGTGGTAGGGAAATTATTGGAAAAAATTCTGAGGGACAGAATTAGTCTCCACTTGGAGAGGCAAGGATTAATCAAGAATAGTCAGCATGGCTTTGTCAGGGGGGGATCATGTCTAACCAATTTGATTGAATTTTTCGAGGGGGTGACTAGGTGTGTGGATGAGGGTAGTGCAATTGATATAGTCTACATGGACTTCAGTAAGGCTTTTGACAAAGTCCCACATGGGAGACTGGTCAAGAAGGTAAGAGCCCATGGGATCCAGGGCAATTTGGCACATTGGATCCAAAATTGGCTTAGTGGCAGGAGGCAGAGGGTGAGGGTCGAAGGTTGTTTTTGTGACTGGAAGCCTGTGTCCAGTGGTGTACCGCAGAGATCGGTGCTGGGTCCTTTGCTGTTTGTAGTGTACATTAATGATTTAGATATGAATGTAGGAGGTATGATCAGTAAGTTCGCAGATAACACAAAAATTGGTGGAGTGGTAAATAGCGAGGAGGGAAGCCTCAGGCTACAGGACGATATAGACGGGTTGGTTAGATGGGCAGAACAGTGGCAAATTGAATTTAACCCTGAAAAGTGAGAGGTGATGCATTTTGGGAGGACTAACAAGGCAAGGGAATACACAATGAATGGTAGGACCCTAGGAAGGACAGAGGATCAGAGGGACCTTGGTGTGCATGTACATAGATCCCTGAAGGCAGCAGGACAGGTAGATAAGGTGGTTAAAAAGGCATATGTGATACTTGCCTTCATTAGCCGAGGCATAGAATATAAGAGCAGGGAGGTTATGATGGAGCTGTACAAAACGCTAGTTAGGCCACAGCTGGAATACTGTGTGCTGTTCTGGTTGCCACACTATAGGAAGGATGTGATTGCATTGGAGAGGGTGCAGAGGAGATTCACTAGGATGTTACCTGGGCTGGAGCGCTTCAGCTATGAAGAGAGACTGGACAGGCTGGGGTTGTTTTCCTCAGAGCAGAGAAGGCTGAGGGGGACCTGATTGAGGTGTACAAAATTATGAGGGGCATAGATAGGGTAGATAGAAAGGAACTTTTCCCCTTAGTAGAGGGGTCAATAACCAGGGGGCATAGTTTCAAGGTAAGGGGTAGGAGGTTTAGAGGGGATTTGAGGAAAAACTTTTTCACCCAGAGGGTGGTTGGAATCTGGAACTCACTGCCTGAAAGGGTGGTAGAGGCAGGAACCCTCACAACATTCAAGAAGCATTTAGATGAGCACTTGAAGCGCCATACCATACAAGGCTACGGACCAAGTGCTGGAAAATGGGTTTAGAATAGACAGGGCTTGATGGCTGGCATGGACATGATGGGCCAAAGGGCCTCTTTCTGTGCTGTATAACTCTATGACTCTATGACTAGTCCCTCAGTGGCACTTGGTGTATGGTTGGCGGAGGTATGACAGACCAGGCATACCGGCTGACTGGGGCAGAAGTGAGGCCCAACTTGAGGTCCAGGCTGGGAATGTAGAGTGGGGACACTGTTTAAATTTCTTTTGCGAGAGGGGCCCTAACATTCCCCTGTGGCCCTGGCCTGACTACCTCAGCGACGTTCCGGCATGTTTTCTATGGCGGCTATGGCAGGTGTCTTAGATTTTTCACAATGGCATCGGGTGCCTGCCATTGGCGGGAAAATTAGAGAACTTTCCCCTGACCCTGGAAAGTCTGCTGGGGACATTGGCGGAGGTCCCCATGGAATGCACCATGGCCTGCCCCTTTCTGGATTTTTGGGGCACATTTGCCCTGATATTTACTGGGAGGGTGATGGGAGGCCAAAATGGCTAAAGAACCCAGCAAGGCTTAACAGCAGGATCTCATTAACATTATTTTGGTCTGTTTCCCGCTGGGCAAGCGTCCATATGGACAGCCTGGCCAGCAGTCGGGAGGGAAAACCAGCGGCAGGAGGCCTCAGCTGGGGACCCTTGGGGACGGTCCCTGACAATTGGAAGAGGGGAAGAGTGCCCACGATCGGAGCGGGGGGAGGGGGAAGGAGAGTCCATGATCAGGGGGAGGGGGGAAGGATAGTCCATGATCAAGGGGAGGGGGGAAGGAGAGTCCATGATCAGGGGGAGGGGGGAAGGAGAGTCCGCAATCAGGGGGAGGGGGGAAGGAGAGTCCATGATCGGGGGAGGGGGGAAGGAGAGTTCCTGATCAGGGGAAGGGGGGTAAGGAGAGTCCTCGATCAGGGGGAGGGGGGAAGGAGAGTCCATGATCAGGGGGTGGGGGGGAAGGAGAGTCCTCGATCAGGGGGAGGGGGGAAGGAGAGTCCATGATCAGGGGGAGGAGGGAAGCAGAGTCCGCAATCAAGGGGAGGGGGGAAGGAGTGCCCGCGATCGGGGAGGGGGGGTAGGGGAAGCGAGCCCACGATCGTGGAGGGGAAGAGAGCCCGCAATCGGGGGGAGGGGTAGGGGAAGGGAGACCGTGATCATGGGGGGGATGAGAGCCTGCGATCGGGAGGCTGAAAAGAGCCCGGGATCGAGGTGGGGTGGGGGGGTGGAAAAGATAGCTCATGATCAGGAGACTGAAGAGAGCCCGCGATCGGGGGGAGGGGGGGAGTGAGCCTGCAACCGCGGGGGGGGGGGGGGTTTGGGGGTGGTGGGGGCTTGGAAGAATGCCTGCGATCGGGGTTGGGGGGGTGGGGAAAGACAGCCCATGATCGGGGAAGCTGAAGGCTTCCTTGGGGGACTGGGGGAAGCATTCCTCCTCCTCCTGACCCACAAGGAGTGCTGGAAAAGGCACTTAACTTGTGGAGACGGCAGCTCCCACCTCCCTTTCACTGCCAGGTTTCCTGACCCCAGGGAAACCCCCGCAGCGGCAGTGAATTTTAAATCGGGCTCCCAATTGCACTGTGGGAGCCCCATTTAAATATGTTAATGAAGTGTCCCGCCTCTCCCACCGACCCTGATCCGCCCGTCGTGGGAGGTTTAATATTGAGGCCATTGAGTTTAATGTACATCATAGCAGTACAGTGCAGCCATACTATATACACTTCACTGAGGCAGCATTTTGAAGCCACACTAGCAGTTTTACAATAATCTCAACCAGACTAAGCACGCTAGTGGATTGCTGTCCTAAATTGTAAGGATTTCAAAACATTGAATAAAATGTAGGTACTGGAATGTATACCAAGTTTTACCATATATTAAATATATTTTTAATTTTTTTTAATTTAACCCCTCAACACTTGGAGAATGGCCACTAACACACCCCCTCTAAAAGCATGCTCTGAATGTCTAGCTTGTTTTACTGAATTTTTCTAAAACTGCAGATCAGCCACCAACTATAACTGGCCTACAGTCAGATGATGGTGTTGTGATGTTAGTGCTGAAAGTCACATGTTGATTTACCCACATTCTTGTGGGACATTTATAGTGGATGAGACATGTTTAACTATAGGATAGCCCGTAAAAAATCAACTCATGTTTCAACAGGATGTGATACGCAGCATGAGCGTCAATCCAAAGATCTCCTTCCTGCCTGAGGTCGACTTCATATTGATCAGCAGTTTTATCCGTGACGTGTGTCGTGTAGCCTTTGCCTTGCAGACGCTGGAGCCCCCACTTGACATTGCCTTCACGACAGATGGTGAACTCTTCAATGAGAACAAGTGAGAGTGCCCTCCATTTTATCACAATGAGCAAAATAGTGTTTGTGGTGGGAAATACTGGCATTGCCTCCTACACATCTGGAGAAAGTGCATGCTAAGTAACCCACCATTGCACAAATTGGCTGCTGCGTTTTCCCACATTACAGCAGTGACTACACTTCAAAAGTACTTCATTGGCTGTGAAGCGCTTTAGGACATCCTGAGGTCATGTAAGGTGCTATATAAATGCAAGTAAACCTAACATATCACACCAGAGATGTTACATTTATAGGGAGTCCATGAATGTCAAAGATGCATAAATCATGAATGATGCCCTAATTGAAGGGGAGATTATCCCTATTTTGGAGAGGGAAAGAGCCTGGAGGGGTTAACATAACGTTAATCACAAGCAAGCAACTCAGATGGTTTTGAGACACTTTGATATTTTCACAGTGTACGTTGCATTACTGGTACTTTGTGTGTTGGAAATTATGCCAGTAACTTGCTGATGGCAACATTCTATCTTTAAACTTTATTTTTGATGGCATCTTATATGAGTTAATAATTTTCCATACAACAATCAGTGCTGTGATATTCCACGGGTATCTTTTAAATGTGTTGAGTTACAGGTCAATCAGTAATATCTAACCATAGTTACTCTATTTTTTTGTATCCCAATTGACTATTTAACCTAGAAATCATTATCCGTGATATCAGTGGACAGGAGCTTAATGTATGGCATTCCCATATCTGTTATTACATGGGTGTTAAAGAAAGACTTGTATTTATAACCCAATTGTTAACCCATTTATTTCAAATGTGTTAGCACCCTTCTAAAATAGCAGACAGAGGAGTGTCATATTATCATGTACGTATTTATCCACTGATATTGCCCTTATTTTAAAAAAGGGAAAACAATGCATCAGTCTAATTATTACTTTGTCTGCAATGATACTGGAGAGAATTGATATTGGAAAGAAGCAATTCTAAAAGCTACTGATGATAACCTAAGCCATGATACAGAATCACAGAATCCCCACAGTGCAGATAGAGGCCATTTCGGCCCATCGAGCCTGCACCGACACATATCCCACCCTATCCCCATAACCCCACGTATTTAATCCCCCTAACACTAAGGGTCAATTTATCATAGCCAAATCAACCTAACCCGCACATCTTTGGACTGTGGGAGGAAACCGGAGCACCCGGAGGAAACCCACGCAGACATGGGGAGAATGTGCAAACTCCACACAGACAGTCACCCTAGGCCGGATTCGAATCCGGGTCCCTGGCGCTGTGAGGCAACAGTGCTAACCACTATGCCACCGTGACTCCCTTCAAATATTGTTAATTAAATGATCCATGTTACAGGTTGAGAAGTGAACTTTATTAGAATAGAAATCCCTTTTTCTTCCCTATTGATATTGTGTAATCAATCTGCTTCCAAGTTACTGCAGACTCATGAAGGTCAATTGGATAATCACTTTTCTATTCAATGTTGCTGAACTGCTTCACATTTTGATTTGCTGTTTCCAAAATTTAAATCGACCTCATCTTTTTACAGCATTTTTATCAGCGCAAATCACAGTAGAATACAAAGATAATAGATGTATATTTTCTTGGGATGTTTTACTACTTTAAAGGTGCTATATAAATGCAGGTTTGTTGTTGTTGTATTCATTGAATTACACGATCTGTGGTACTAAGTGTATACGTAAAAATAGACCTAATAAGCAGTGTAAGAAATTAACAATTTACTTGACTAAAAGCATAGCCCGGGAAATTCCTCGAAGCTGCTGCCACGCCTCTGGCATTACTTCACCGGATGTGTGCTGGAAATCGCGTTTCCATAGAATTACATAGAATTTACAGCATAGAAACAGGCCATTTGGCCCAACTGGTCCATGCCAGTGTTTATGCTCCACATGAGCCTCCTCCCACCCCTCTTCATCTAACCCTATCAACATATCCTTCTACTACTTTCTCCCTCATGTTTATCTAGCTTCCCCTTAAATGCATCTATGCTATTCGCCTCAACTACTCCATGTGGTAGCGAGTTCCATATTCTAACCACTCCTAGGAACAGGAGAAGGCCATTCAGCCCTTGAACCTGTTCCACATTTCAATGAGATCATGGCTGAACTGTACCTTAACTCCATCCACCTGTCTTGGCTCCATATCTTTTTATATACCCTTGTCTAGCAAAAATCTATCAATCTCAGATTTAAAATTACTAAATTACACTCTGGGTAATGACGTTTCTCCCGAATTCCCGATTGGATTTATTAGTGACTATCTTATATTTATGCCTAGTTTTGGTCTCCCCACAAGGTCTATCAGGTCACCTCTCAGCCTTCTCTTTCCTAGAGAAAAGAGCCCCAGACCGTTCAATCTTTCCTGATAGCAGGTTATACTTCATATAGGAGCGTGGCGGACTGCTGACCTGAAGGTCTTCTCTTGTAGGCTAACTACAAAGGGACCCGCCTTGCAGAGAACTGACAGCATCGTAGAGCCCTGAACAAGTAATCCCATGGATCTGGATCCAGAGCATAGGAACAGGAGTAGGCCATTCAGCCCATCGAGCTGTTCAATTAGATTATGGGTTCAATAACATAACCACTACACTACCGCACTTAGTGAGCTTTTTGTACGATGTGAAATAAGGCCTCAAGTTTTTCGAAGTATATTTATTTGTATACAAGGCTAAACAGCCACTTATGGAACATTACTCTACGTGATTTGACACCACTTCCCTTTATACCATAGGTGGAGGTACAGGAGTAGGTCATTCAGCTACTCGAGCCTGTTCCGTCATTCAGTTAGATTATGGCTAATCTGTACCTGAACTCCATTTACACGGGGGAAAAGGGATCTCTGCCACACTTGTGGCAAAGTAAAGCTGGCTAAGCAGGAAAAGCTCCGAGGAATCTCATGACATAGTCTTTTGATTAATGACGCTAAATGAGCATCATTCCAAAGTTGAATTTAACCAACAACCACAATAAATTGAGACAGAATTCAATATCACTTTGTTCTGCTCTGCCACTTCAAGGACAACCTCAAAATCAAAACCAAGTGCTGGAAATTCATAGTAGACTGATTAACATCTGAAAGATAAAGGAAGGTTAAAGTTTCAGGCCCTATACAAAATCTTTCTCTTTCAGATGTTAATTAGCATGCCGTGCATTTCTAGCATTTTCTAGTTTTCTTTCAGATTCCCAGGATTTATAATTTTCTTTTTAGCCTAAAAGTTACTGTTTGTGAATAAGTGTACCGAAACTTTGAGTTATGACCTTACTCTGTTCACTATTTTTATGAAGACATTAACACATATATTTTAAATTTATTTGCTCAGAAATGAGTGACTATTATGAGATTTGCTGAGTAATCTTCTGATGTGCAGGTATTTTTGTTTTTTTGCAAGGCAAAGTTGGTAAATAACCACTTTTATGTACAAGGAGATGGTAGCATAGAGTTTATGTTAGGGTACGGTAGCATAGTGGTTACGCTACTGGGCTAGTAATCCAGAGGCAGCTGTGGAATTTAAATCCAGTTAGTTAAATAAATCTAGAATAAAAAGCTCGTATCAGTAATGGTGATGCTAGTAATGATTGTCGTAAAAACCCATCTGGTTCACTAATGCCCCTTAGGGAAGAAAATCTGCCGTCCTTACCCAGTCTGGCCTATATGTGACTCCAGACCCACAGCAATGTGGTTGACTCTTAACTACCCTCAGTTGTATCAAAACCGCTACAAAAAACAATAATAAGAATAAAACCAGACAGATCAGCAGGCATCGACCTAGGCACCGGGTTCGGACACAGCAAAGGCACACCCAGCCCAGTCAAGCCTGCAAAGTCCTCCTCACTAACATCTGTCAGGGATTTTGCACCCTTTCCCAATTGTTCGACGTGACTCCAATATGGTACAGTGGTATTTTATTAGGTATTACACAAAGGTCAGCACTTATATGTGCCTTAGCAGTAGTTTACAGTGCAGAACGAGAATTATATCACCCGTGCCATCCTGGGTAGAGTTCGTGCCCTCTTGATAGGAGTCTTAAAGGAAGCTTCCATTCCACCTGGGGTCTCTTCCACCTCACCCCGCCTGGGGTATCCTCTGTTTGTTGGCCCTTGTTTTTTCTTCACCCCACCTGGGGTATCCTCTGTTCGGATCTGGATCCTCCTCTCGTGGGCCACTGCTGCCTGGTTCCTCTCCAGGGTCAGCCCTTGCTCCTGGTGCTCTACAGCCTAACTCTCGTAAGTTGTCCTCTTTTATGCCATTTTTGAGGGTGGTTACAGGGGTCGATATTGACACAGGTATCTACCCCACTGGGGTCTTTCCAAAGGGTGGGGTGGCCAATAGGGCGTTGAGGTTTTTTTCAGACAAAGGAAAGAAGAGTCGGCCCATGCCTCATCCCTACCTTTGATGGACAAGTGGTGATTGACTGGTCCTCAAGATGTCATACCTTCATGGCTGACCAATCATCGGCCTACAACAGAGCAAGAGGGCTGTTCCTCCATCTTATCTGACTCTTGCTTTTTCTCAAGGCCTTAGCCAGCAACTTCAGGACCTGTTATCTCCTGTTCGACAGACATTGTCTGGTCCCAGGCCTGGTAATTCTAAGACTCTATTGTAAAGACAGTGTCTTAACTAGTCCCAGGACCAGTTAGTTGATTCTCACACTATGTTAATTGTGTGAAGGCAGAATGCTGCTTTTTCTCACAGTTTTGCAAAGCTTGACAAATTTTAGGTTTTATGACTACTGTATACTTGTTTGATTAATATGGAAAAGGTGATCATATAAAGAACTGTAAAAGTTACAAATCAAAAATACATGTGCTACAATGAATCAAGGTGCATCTGTGAGGTTATAACAAGTGCTTACAATCTGTTAGTAGTCATCAGGTACATTTTTGGTTAATACAAAGGTGATTTCACAAAATATATATCCAATACAGATTTAACATGTAGTGGAATAGTCTTTCACATCTGGGGACTTGTGCCAAAATTGGGAGAGCTGTCCCACAGACTAGTCAAGCAACAGCCTGACATAGTCATACTCACAGAATCATACCTTTCATGTCCCAAACTCCTCCATCACTATCCCTGGGTATGCCCTGTCCCACCGGCAGGACAGACCCACCAGAGGTGGTGGCACAGTGGTACACAGTCGGGAGGAGTGGCCCCAGGAGTCCCATTGACTCCGGACCCCATGAGGTTTCAGGGCATCAGGTCAAGCATGGGCAAGGAAACCTCCTGCTAATTACCACCTACCGCCCTCCCTCAGCTGATGAATCCGTACTCCTCCATATTGAACACCACTCGGAAGAAGCACTGAGGGTAGCAAGGGCACAGAATGTACTCTGGGTGGGGGACTTCAATGTCCATCACCAGGAGTGGCTCGGTAGCACGACTACTGACCGAGCTGGCCGAGTCTTGACTGGACCTGCGACAGATGGTGAGATAATCAACACGAGGGAAAAACTTACTTGACTTCGTTCTCACCAAACTACCTGTTGCAAATGCATCTGTCCAAGACATGCTTGGTAGGAGTGACCACCGCACAGTCCTTGTGGAGATGAAGTCCCGTCTTCACAGTGAGGACCCCCTCCATCGTGTTGTGTGGCACTACCACCGTGCTAAATGAGATAGATTCAGAACAGATCTAGCAGCTCAAAACTGGGCATCCATGAGGCGCTGTGGGCCACCAGCAGCAGCAGAATTGTATTCCACCACAATCTGTAACCTCATCGCCCGGCATATTCCTCACTCTACTATTACCATCAACACAGGGGACCAACCCTGGTTCAATAAGGAGTGTAGAAGAGCATGCCAGGAGCAGCACCAGGTGTACCTAAAAATTAGGTGCCAACCTGGTGAAACTACAACACAGGACTAAACAGCGGAAGCAGCATATTATAGACAGAGCTAAGCGATTCCACAACCAACGGATCAGATCAAAGCTCTGCAGTCCTGCCACATCCAGTCGTGAATGGTGGTGGACCATTAAACAACTAACGGCAGGAGGAGGCTCCATGACAATCCCATCCTCAATGATGGCGGAGCCCAGCACGTGAGTGCAAAAGACAAGGCTGAGGCGTTTCAATCATCTTCAGCCAGAAGTGCCGAGTGGATGATCCATCTCGGCCTCCTCCTGAGGTCCCCACCATAACAGAAGCCAATCTTCAGCCAATTCAATTCACTCCAAGTGATATCAAGAAATGGCTGAGCGGACTGGATACAGCAAAGGCTATGGGCCCCGACAACACCCAGCTGTAGTGCTGAAGACTTGTGCTCCAGAACTAGCTGCGCCGAAGACTTGTGCTCCAGAACTAGCTGCGCCTCTAGCCAAACTGTTCCAGTACAGCTACAACACTGGCATCTACCTGACAATGTGGAAAACTGCCCATGTATGTCCTGTCCACAAAAAGCAGCACAAATCCAATCCGGCCAATTACCGCCCATCAGCCTACTCTCAATCATCAGCAAAGTGATGGAAGGTGTCGTGACAGTGCTATTAAGCCGGCCCTTACTCACCAATAACCTGCTCACCAATGCTCAGTTTGGGTTCCACCAGGACCACTCAGCTCCAGACCTCATTACAGCCTTGGTCCAAACATGGACAAAAGAGCTGAAATCCAGAGGTGAGGTGAGAGTGACTGCCCTTGACATCAAGACAGCATTTGACTGAGAGTGGCATCAAGGAGCCCTAGTAAAGCTGAAGTCAGTGGGAATCCGGGGGAAAACTGTCCACTGGTTTGAGTCATACCTAGCACAAAGGAAGATGGTAGTGGTTGTTGGAGGCCAGTCATCTCAGCCCCAGGACATCGCTGCAGGAGTTCCTCAGGGCAGTGTCCTAGGCCCAACCATCTTCAGCTGCTTCATCAATGACCTTGCCCCCCCCCCCCCCCCGCACCCCCCCATCATAAGGTCAGAAGTGGGGATGTTCGCTGATGTTTGCACAGTGTTCAGTTCCATTTGCAACTCCTCAGATAGTGAAGTAGTTTGTGCCCGCATGCAGCAAGACCTGGACAACATTCAGGCTTGGGCTGATATGTGGCAAGTAACATTTGCACCACACAAGGCCCAGGCAATGATCATCTCCAACAAGAGAGAGTCTAGCCACCTCCCCTTGACATTCAATGGGATTATCACCGCTGAATCCCCCACCATCAACAACCTGGGGGTTATCATGTCGAGAAACTTAACTGGACCAGGCACAGAAATACTGTGGCTACAAGACCAGGTCAGAGTCTAGGTATTCTGCGGCGAGTGACACACCATCCAGGACAAAGTAGCCCGTTTGATTGGCACCCCATCCACCACCTTAAACATTCACTCCCACTGGCGCACCATGGCTGCAGTGTGTACCATCTACAAGATGCACTGCAGCAACTCGCCAAGGCTTCTTCGACAGCACCTCCCAAACCCGCGACCTCTACCACCTAGAAGGACAAGGGCAGCAGGCGCATGGGAACACCACCACCTCCAAGTTCCCCTCTAAGTCACATACCACCCTGACTTGGAAATATATCGCCGTTCTTTCATTGTCGCTGGGTCAAAATACTGGAACTCTCTACCTAACAGCACTGTGGGAGTACCTTCACCTCACGAACTGCAGCGGTTCAAGAAGACGGCTCACCACCACCTTCTCAAGGACAATTAGGGATGGGCAATAAATGCTTGCCTTGCCAACGACGCCCACATCTCATGAATGAATGTTAAAAAAATGTGTGATGGAAAAACCAGGTACACATTGTAAAACATCCAAGGAATTGAAATTAAAATTGTACACAGAAGTATTGTAGGACACAGTGGAAAACCATATTGTTGGCAAGTTTACCAGCTTAAAAAAAGTCAGTGGGGGAAAAATTATGTATCACCCATTTTGGGGCGCTAATATCGGCTGGGTGCAAAGTTTAGCGCCCAACGCTAATTATCGCCTCCGACTGCAAAATTCGCCTTAATCGCCCCTGGAGGTGATTTGAGCACTAAATCAGGCGCTACACACCTCTCTTAAGGCACAAACGTTGGGGAGTGAGGCGCTACCTCAGAACGCTACCGAAGCTCAGGCGATGTCAGTTACCATGGAAGCCAGACAGACTGACGCCATCCAGTTCTTAAAGGGGAGGGGCCATCTTGCTGGCCAGCCACACCCTGCTCATTGCAGCCTTGAATCTCGGCCTGGAGAGAGCCTCAAAAGCAATTGTGTTGGAAGCACTAATGGATAGACCCAGGGAAAGAGCTCGGCGCTTAGGAACCTCAAAAGTGGTGCTGAGGGCCAAAACTCCTTAGAACAGCGTTAAATCTCTCCAGACGTCTCTCTCTCCTCTCACCCTGCGTGTACCAAAAATTTTGCCGACAAGAAAAGGCCCGCCTTTAAATAGCGCTCTCCAGCCCCTTCCCGACTTGAAAACGTTCCCCTCTACCTGTCGTTCCTAGCGGCAGGCGCTAAGGCAGGGGGCGCGACTCAATATCCGGTCCGGGGCGCTACCAGGGCGTTGCACACTCGACTGACATCACAATCTGCGGGCACAGGAGATCATGGTGGTAGTGTTTAGCGCTGCCGCAAAACGACTGGTCAATTTCGCGAGCGGAGCTAAAATCGCTGTGCTCGGGTGCTAAGTTCCTCGCGCCCCGTTAGCGCCCCCCGGAGGTGCTAACGGGAGGCATTAACCAGCCAAATTTTCCCCCCGTGTCTATACATGAGACTGGTCTGCTCACGCATTCAGTCAGAAGGTTGTGGGTTCAAGTCCCACTCCAGAGACTTGAGCACATAAATCTAGGCTGACACTCCAGTGCAGTGCTGAGGGAGTGCTGCACTGTCGGAGGTGCCGTCTTTCAGGTGAGACGTTAAACCGAGGCCCCGTCTGCCCCCTCAGATGGACGTAAAAGATCCCATGGCACTATTTCAAAGAAGAGCAGGGGAGTTCTCCCCGGTGTCCTGGCCAATATTTATCCCTCAATCCACATAACAAAAACAGATTATCTGGTCATTATCACATTGCTGTTTGTGGGAGCTTGCTGTGTGCAAATTGGCTGCCGCGTATCCCACATTACAACAGTGACTACACTCCAAAAGTACTTCATTGGCTGTAAAGCTCTTTGAGACGTCCGGTGGTCGTGAAAGGCGCTATATAAATGCAAGTCTTTCTTTCTTTCATACACACAGACTTTTCTCAAATACAGCTGTCAGAAGCTGGACAGGAACAAGTCCATTTTTCATTTCTTATAATTGCTGTTGCCACTCCAAGCAGTGAGGAAGTAAAAAGAAAGAACTTGTACTTATATAGCGACTTTCACAATCTCAACACATCCCAAAGCACTTCACAGTCAATGAAGTACTTTTGAACTGTAGTCACTATTGTAATGTAGGGAAATATGGCAGCCAGTTTGCATTCAACAAGGTCCCACAAACATAATCTGTTTTAGTGATGATGGTTGAGGGATAAATGTTGGGCAGGACACCGGGAGAACTGTCCCGCTCTTCTTCAAATCATGCCATGGGAGTTTAACATCTCATTCGAAAACAGCACCACCAACAGTGCAGCACTTGCTCAGTACTTCATCGGAGTGGAGAGCCCCAGGACCGCAAGTCTCCGTGGATCCCGAGGCCCCAGGTACGTGGGCATTTTATTTGCGGATAAGAGGCATTTCCCCGCGGGAAGCCTCCGGCCGCAAATTCAGGACCTATGTGTTTCAATTTCTGGAGTGGGGCCTGAACCCACAACGACCTAACTCAGAGGTGAGAGTTCTACCACTGAGTCAAGACTGACACCCAAACTCAGACTAAAATGTTGACGTAATGTTAAAATTCAACATAAAGCATATAGAGTGACAACAAGAGGAAGAATGAAAATATTTACACAAAAATGCTGTTTCCTTACAAGTGCTCATTATGCAGATCTATTGTAAGACTGCAGAATTTTGCACCGTTCTGACTGCTTCTTCCCAGGACATAGAATTTTAAAGGACATAAATCTTTTTTCTCATCCCTTCCAGGTATCGCCGTAGCTATGATTCTGATTTCACCGCTCCTCTGGTGGTTTATCACATCTGGCCAGCCCTGATAGAAAATGACACTGTTGTTGCTAAGGGAGAAGCATTCACAAAAAGAGGAGCTCTGGTGAGTAGAGTAACCTATAGGTAAATGTAGATGATTGGAGAAGAACGGCCGACTGTGGGCTGTAATTCTCATCCTTGTTTTCAGTTCCCTCCATGGCTTCGCCTCTCCCTATCTCTGTAACCTCTGCCAGCCCCACAACCCCCCGAGACCTCTGCACTTGTCCAACTCTGGCCTCTTTTGCATCCCTGATTTTCTTCGCTCCACCATTGGCGGCCGTGCCTTCAGCTGCCTAGGCGCTAAGCTCTGGCATTCCCTCCCTCAACCTCTCTGCCTCTCTACCTCTCTTTCCTCCTTTAAGACGCTTCTTGACTTACCTCTTCGAGCAAGCTTTTGGTCACCTGTCTCATATCTCCTTATGTGTTTCGGTGTCAAATTTTGTTTGATAATCGCTGCTGTGAAGCACCTTGGGGCGTTTTACTATGTTAAAGGCGCTATATAAATGCAAGTTGTTGTAACAGTCTAACCTGGCTGTAGACTGGACACTTCTATTTTACTTAAAACCTTCAGTAGAGTGGGACAAGTAAAAGAAAACAATCTGAGGTTGAAATGACCCGAATTGGTGACTGGGTTAACTAATCAATGTCCTCAAATTGGCACAGTTCAGATCACATTTTGACCCATATGGTACATGTGCTGCTATCTTGCTCCTCATCTACTCCACATTTTTCTGTTGTCATGGTTGGTAGAAGGTGAGTCGATTCAATATATAACTTAAAAAAACAATTACTATTGCTTTTTAAAAATTAAATCCGATGGCTGCTAGCCTAATGGTGATGATCTGACTCCGAATAGCACATGTGGACTTTGTACCCAGTCCATTTATTAAAAACATTGAAAAAACAAAATGGGGGGAAAATTGGCTCGCGCCCCCTTTGGGGCGCTACTTTTAGTGCCCTGAAAATATTAGCGCCCCCTGCGCCCGAAATTGAATGGTAGCGCCCCAAACAGGAAGCGCTCCCCCTCTTGGGGTGCTCCCATTGAATATGGTGGCGCTAAGTGCAGCAGCGCCACACGCGTCGGCACATAGCGCCGCGGTATTACAGGCTTCCCTCCCCTGATTAAAGGGGAGGGGACTAGCACAGCACGCACCAGGGCCCTGCTGGACCACCGGGGAGCGGGGTGCCGGCAAAAGAGTGACTGATCGCGGCCGGCACCCTGCAGGAGGAGGCGAGAGGGGGCGGGTGCTGGCAGGCGGCCCAAACAAAAATGGCCGCCCGGCACCTGCCCTTTAATTTGTGCCGCCCCGGCCGCAAACACGGCGCCAAGACCCTGTTGGACATAGCGTCTGGCGGTAGGTCAGGGGGCGCAAGCGAAGTTTGCGGCCGGGGCGCGAGCGGGGCGCTGCGCACGGCGATGACGTCCTCACCGGAGGCGCAGCACCACAGGCGCAACCGGCTACCGCCGCCGCTAACCTCCCAATGAATTTTGCGGGAGGTGTTAGTGGTGATGCGCCCGGGCGCAAGCTCCCCCAATATCTTCTTATAAATATTTTGCCTGGAAGTCTAATTTTGTGAGCCTAGGAAACCATGCTGGGTACTCTGTATCCCGAGCCTTTAGCATCTTTTCATGGGGCTTTGCAACTCCAGATCAGCTCTTAAGGCTGGCCTGAAGTTATGGCCTCTACTATTTCAATGGAGCTACTCCAGGATTCAAAGTAGCACTCCATGCTTGAGTGGTCGAGGGAGAGACCCAGCTCATTTAAACAGATGTTTTTATATATATATATAAAAAAGAAAATCCTTTCTCTAAAATGGGGGACTTCTTTGAATAAAAATACTCCCCCAGACTTACTTTCCCTTTAATCATAAAATTAAAAACCTGTTGCTATCCTTTTTAACAGTAATCTTTTTTTTGGCAGCTTTTACTGAATTGTACTCAGTTACTGTAGAATGATGGAATTAGTCCAAACTTACAGCAAATGTCTCCCTTTCTGTTGGTAATCTTTGTATTTTCATTGATTTAGTGGTCACCAAGTAAAAGCCGAAGCAGAAGTTCCAGTCCCATTCGTTCTCGTTCCACCAGTCCAACCCGTGCCCTGGTAGGTTATTTTAAAATGACCTTTGCTGTGACTCTAACAATACAAAGTGATATTAGACTAACAGCCATTAACCAAAGCATTACGGACATAGTTAATACAGATTTGATGTATGTATTTTTTATATCTATTTTCTTTCATTTTGGGGGGAATTTTAACCTAAAAAAGGGTGGGTTTGGAGTGTGGAGGTAGATAAATTGTTAAAAATCGAATTCCCGACCTGAACCCGCCCACTTCTGGTTTTAACGGAGGTGGGATGGGAAGCAGGACGGGGCTGGGCAGCCAACCCTCCCCTGGAGGCAGGATGTCAATTTAAATATTATAATGAGGCTGGAAGCCTCTTTTTTAACCTCCATTTCGTTTTTAACTGCATGTGGACGGGTTTTACACAATTCGTAAAACCCGGCAGTTACAGCAAGGCGAGGACTGCTAGATCCAGGAGGTAAGTGCCTTTATACCTACCTCCTGGATCCAGGGACCCTGCCTAGCCCACCCCTCGCAATCAGAGACCACCTCACATAAGAAACATAAGAAATAGGAGCAGGAATAAGCCACTTGGCCCCTCGAGCCTGCTCCGCCATTCAATAAGATCATGGCTGATCTTGGGCTCAAAGCCACTTCCCTGCCCACTCCCGATAACCCTTTACTCCCTTATCTTGCAAAAATTTGTCTATCTCCACCTTAAATGTATTTAATGACCCAGCCCCCACAGCTCTCTTTGGCAGAGAATTCCACAGATTTACGACCCTCTGAGAGAAGAAATTCCTCCTCATCTCAGTTCTAAAAGGGCGACCCTTTATTCTGAAACTATGCCCCCCGAGTTCTAGATTCCCCCACGAGGGGAAACATCCTCTCTGCATCTACCTTGTCGAGCCCGCTCAGTATCTTATATGTTTCAATAAGATCACCTCTCATTCTTCTAAATTCCAATGAGTATAGGCCCAGCCTGCTCAACCTTTCCTCATAAGTCAACCCCCTCATCTCTGGAATTAACCTAGTGAATTGTCTCTGAACTGCCTCCAATGCAAGTATATCCTTCCTTAAATAAGGAGACCAAAACTGTACGCAGTACTCAAGGTGTGGTCTCACCAATATCCTGTACAGTTGTAGCAGGACTTCCCTGCTTTTATACTCCAACCCTTTTGAAATAAAGGCCAACATTCCATTTGCCTTTTTGATTTCTTGCTGTACCTGCATGCTAACTTTTTGTGTTTCATGCACAAGGACCCCCAGGTCCCTCTGAACTGTAGCATTTTGTAATCTCTCTCCATTTAAATAATAATTTGCTTTTTTATTTTTCCTGCCAAAGTGTATAACCTCGCACTTTCCCACATTATACTCCATCTGCCCACTCACTTAGCCTGTCTATATCCCTTTGCAGGTTCTTAATGAGTCCTCTGCACAACTTGCTTTCCCACCCATCTTTGTATCATCCGCAAACTTGGCTGCATTACACTCAGTCCCTTCATCCAAGTCATTAATATAGATTGTAAATAGTTGAGGCCCCAGCACCGATCCCTGTGGCACCCCACTAGTTACCGTTTGCCAACCGGAAAATGATCCATTTATCCCGACTCTCTGCTTTCTGTTAGTTAGCCAATTCTCTATCCATGCTGATATATTACCCCAAATTCCGTGAGCTCTTATCTTAGGCAGTAACCTTTTATGTGGCACCTTATCGAATGCCTTCTGGAAATCCAAATACACCACATCCACTGGTTCACCTTTGTCCACCCTGCTCGTTACCTCCTCAAAGAACTCCAGCAAGTTTGTTAAACATGATTTCCCTTTCATAAAACCATGCTGACTCTGCTTGACTGCATTATGATTTTCCAAATGCCCTGCTACTGCTTCCTTAATGAAGGACTCCAGCATTTTCCCAACGACAGATGTTAGGCTAACTGGTCTATAGTTTCCTGCTTTCTGTCTCCCTCCTTTCTTAAATAGGGGTGTTACATTTGTGGTTTTCCAATCCGCTGGGACCTCTCCAGAGTCTAGGGAATTTTGGTATATTGCAACCAATACATCCACTATCTCTGCAGCCACTTCTTTTAAGACCCTGGGATGCAGGCCATCTGGTCCAGGGGACTTGTCATCTTTTAGTCCCATCATTTTACCAAGTACTATTTCCTTAGTGATAGTGATTGTCTTTAGTACCCCACTGTGGCCCCTTGATTATCCATTATTGGGATGTTGTTAATGTCTTCTACCGTGAAGACAGATACAAAATATTTGTTCAGAGTCTCAACCATTTCCTCGTTCCCCATTATTAATTCCCCAGTTTCATCCTCTAAGGGACCAACATTTACTTTAGCTACCCTCTTCCTTTTTATATACCTGTAGAAGCTCTTACTATCTGTTTTAATATTTCTTGCCAGTTTACTCTCATAATTCGTCTTCTCTCTCTTTATTATTTTTTTAGTCATCCTTTGCTGGTTTTTAAAAATTTCCCAATCCTCTGGTCTCCCACCAATCTTGGCAACATTGTATGCCTTTGTTTTCAATTTGATACCATCCTTTACTTCCTTAGTTAGCCACGGATGGTGCTCCCTTCTCTTAAAATCTTTCTTTCTCACTGGAATATATTTTTGTTGAGAGTTATGAAATATCTCCTTAAATGTCCGCCACTGCATTTCAACTGTCTTACCCTTTAATTTATTTTTCCAGTCCACTTTAGCCAGTTCTGCCCTCATGCCACTGTAATTGCCTTTGTTTAAGATCAGGACACTGGTTTGAGATACAACTTTCTCACCCTCCAACTGAATTTGAAATTCAACCATGCTATGATCACTCTTTCCAAGAGGATCCTTTACTATGAGATCATTTATTAATTCTGTCTCATTACATAATACCAGATCCAAGATAGCCTGCTCCCTGGTTAGTTCCATTACATACTGTTCTAGGAAACTATCCCAGATGCACTCTATGAACTCCTTCTCATTGCTACCATGGCCAATTTGATTTGTCCAATCAATATGGAGATTAAAATCACCCATGATTATTACCGTATCTTTTTTACAGGCCTCCATTATTCGTTGATTTATACTCTGTCCAACAGTATTGCTACTGTTCGGGGGCCTGTAGACTATGAGGGTGACACCAGAGACTTTTTCCCTTTATTACTTTTTATCTCCACCCAAACCGATTCTACATCTTGATCTTCTGAGCCAATATCACTTCTCACCACTGCACTGATCCCATCCTTTACCAACAAAGCCACCCCACCTCCCTTTCCTTTCTCTCTATCCTTCTGAATTGTCAAATACCCTGGAATATTCAGTTCCCAGCCCTGATCACCTTGCAACCACGTCTCTGTAATGGCGATCAGATCTTACCCATTTGTATCTATTTGTGCCGTCAACTCATCTATCTTGTTACGAATGCTGCGTGCATTCAGATATAGAGCTTTTAACTTTGTCTTTTTACCATTTCTCCTTGTTTTGGCCCCATTTTCTGTTGCACTCTTATTTTTAAACATTCTGTCCCTTCCTGTCACACTCTGGTTATTATTTCCCCCATCTCTATCCTGCTCTATTGCTTTCTCATTGACTTTTTAAATTCCCGCTCACCTGGACCCTCCCCCCCACTATTTAGTTTAAAGCCCTCTCTACAGCCCTAGTTATTCGATTCGCCAGGACACTAGCCCCAGCATGGTTCAAGTGAAGCCCGTCCAAACGGAACAGCTCCCTCTTAACCCAATACTGGTGTCAGTGCCCCACAAATCGAAACCCATTTCTTCCACACCAGTCTTTGAGCCATTCGTTCATTTCTCTGATCTTATTTACCCTATGCAAATTCGCTCGTGGCTCAGGTAGTAATCCAGAGATTATTACCTTTGTGGTTCTGCTTTTTAATTTAGCCCCTAGCTGCTCAGACTCTCTCAGCAGAACCTCTTTCTTTGTCCTATCTATGTCATTGGTGTCTACGTGGAGCATGACAACTGGATCCTCCCCCTTCCACTCCAAGTTTCTCTCCAGCCCAGAGGAGATGTCCTTAAGTCTGGCACCGGGCAGGCAACACAGCCTTCGGGACTCATGCTCTCAGCTGCAGAGAACAGTATCTATCCCCCTAACTATACTGTCCCCTATCACTACAACATTTCTTTTTACTCCCCCCACCTGAATGGCTCCCTGTACCACGGTGCTGTAGTCAGATTGCTCATCCTCCCTGCAGTCGCTGCCCTCGTCCACACAGGGAGCAAGAATCTCGTACCTGTTGGACAAGGCCAAGGGCTGAGGCTCCTCCATCACTACCTCCTGGATCCCAATACCTGCCTTGCTTGTAGTCACACCCTCCTGTCCCTGACCATGGGCTAAATTGGAAGTAATTACTCTAGTGGGTGCGACTGCCTCCTGGAACTTAGTGTCCAGGTAACGCTCCCCCTCCCTAATGTGTCGCAGTGTCTGAATCTCGGACTCCAGCTCATCAACTCTGAGCCGAAGTTCCTCGTGCAGCCAACATTTGCTGCAGATGTGGTCACCTTGGACCTCAATGGTGTCCACCAGCTCCCACATGCAACAACAACACATTGCCTGGTCTCCCATCTCAATTAGTTAATTAATTAGTTTTATAATTTGGAACATGTATATCTTTTAATCTACACCAAAGAACTTAAATTTAGACGCCCAAGTTTGGAAAAAATGCGAGAAATATAGAAATACTCACCAACCAATCACTTACCCGCTTTCTGGTGACGTCACACTTCGATTACTTTTTACTTCTTTACACTCACTCTGTTGTAGCCGCTCTCCTGGGCTTCCGCTGTTTTTGTAGCTCCGAACCCTCGCTCTCCTGGGCTTCCGCTGTTTTTGTAGCTCCGAACTCTCGCTCTCCTGGGCTCCCGCTGTTTTAGTAGCTCCGAACTCTCGCTCTCCTGGGCTCCCGCTGTTTTAGTAGCTCCGAACTCTCGCTCTCCTGGGCTCCCGCTGTTTTTGTAGCTCCGAACTCTCACTCTCCTGGGCTCCCGCTGTT
Source organism: Squalus acanthias (assembly GCA_030390025.1). NCBI lineage: Eukaryota > Metazoa > Chordata > Chondrichthyes > Squaliformes > Squalidae > Squalus > Squalus acanthias. The sequence goes on along the minus strand of CM059426.1, from coordinate 86,296,645 downwards.
TTAGTAGCTCCGAACTCTCACTCTCCTGGGCTCCCGCTGTTTTAGTAGCTCCGAACTCTCGCTCTCCTGGGCTCCCGCTGTTTTAGTAGCTCCGAACTCTCGCTCTCCTGGGCTCCCGCTGTTTTAGTAGCTCCGAACTCTCGCTCTCTCCTGGGCTCCCGCTGTTTTTGTAGCTCCGAACTCTCGCTCTCTCCTGGGCTCCCGCTGTTTTTGTAGCTACGAACTCTCGCTCTCTCCTGGGCTCCCGCTGTTTTTGTAGCTCCGAACTCTCACTCTCCTGGGCTCCCGCTGTTTTTGTAGCTCCGAACTCTCACTCTCCTGGGCTCCCACTGTTTTAGTAGCTCCGAACTCTCGCTCTCTCCTGGGCTCCCGCTGTTTTTGTAGCTACGAACTCTCGCTCTCTCCTGGGCTCCCGCTGTTTTTGTAGCTACGAACTCTCGCTCTCTCCTGGGCTCCCGCTGTTTTTGTAGCTACGAACTCTCTCACGAGGCATCTGATCACCCCACCAGGCCTCCCCCCCCCCGATGATGCTGAGGCCGGCCACATTCTTCGCTTTCGCCCCCCACCCCCACCGAACCTCCGGTGGCCGGCCATGATCTTCCCTTCACCTACCCCGATCATCTGGCCTCAATCGGGAGGGCATGAGAACATAAGAAATAGGAGCAGGAGTAGGCCATTTGGCCCCTCGAGCCTGCTCCGCCATTCAATAAGATCATGGCTGATCTGATCTTGGCCTCAACTCCACTTTTCTGCCTGTTCCCCATAACCCTTGATTCCCCTGTAGTTCAAAAATCTGTCTATCTCAGCCTTGAATATATTCAATGACTCCGCCTCCACTGCTCTCTGGGATAGAGAATTCCAAAGATTCACGACCCTCTGAGAGAAGAAATTCCTCCTCATCTCCGTCTTAAATAGGCGACCCCTTATTCTGAAACTGTGCCCCCTCGTTGTACATACCCCCACGAGGGGAAACATTCTTTCAGCATCTACCCTGTCAAGCCCCCTCAGAATCTTATATGTTTCAATAAGATCACCTCTCATTCTTCTAAACTCCAATTAGTATAGGCCCAACCTGCTCAACCTTTCCTCATAAGACAACCCCTTCATCCCAGGAATCAACCTAATGAACCTTCACTGAACTGCCTCCAATGCAAGTATATCCCTCCTTAAATAAGGAGACCAAAACTGTACGCAGTACTCTAGGTGTGGTCTCACCAACGCCCTGTACAGTTGTAGCAAGACTTCCTACTTTTATGCTCCATCCCTCTTGCAATAAAGGCCAAGATTCCATTTGCCTTCCTAATAACTTGCTGTACCTGCATGCTAACTTTTTGTGTTTCATGTACGAGGACACCCAGATCCCTCTGTACCACAGCATTCTGTAGTCTCTCTCCATTTAAATAATATTTTGCTTTTCTATTCTTCCTACCAAAGTGGATAACCTCACATTTTCCCACATTATACTCCATCTGCCAAATGTTTGCCCACTCACTTAACCTATCTATATCCCTTTGCAGACTCTTTGGGTTGGATTTTGATACTGGGGCGGGTTGGGGTCGTGTCATCCGCATTTCGTGTTATCCACCCGACTGCAATTGGATGTGGGAGATTGATGCAATTTTCACCTAATTGGGCAATTGAGTTCCAGCATGTGGGAACCCATGAACCAATTAGTGGTTTCAGTCTGAAAGTCGCCTCTGATGATGTCATCATTGCGGCTGCATTGAAGGTCTTCAGAGACTGCCTGGCCTTTGCTGTGAGTGGACCTGGATGCAAAATCAGCAGCTGCTCAGAGAGAGAGAGAGGTTTTTTTGCATCCAGGTCCTCTCACAGCAAAGGCCAGGCAGTCTCTGAAGACATTCAATGCAGCAGCATCAGAGGCGACTTTCAGACCTAATACTACTACTACCTTCATCACATCTCCGTTGTAATAGTGGACCTGCAGCTGAAAGTCAGCTATCCACTTGTGCTCCCGCCAGGTTTCACTGGCGTGTTTCACATCAGGCGTGCTTCACGTCGGAAAAGGGTTAAACTAGCTAAAACGTTTCAAAATGGCATTACAGAGCCAATTTAGGGCTTGTTAAGGGCTTTAATGGCCTCTCCCGCCTCTTGGAGGCGGGAACACCGCACACGATTTTATCAAAATTGCGTGGAGGCGGAATCAGGTCCGCCCGCCACTTTTCGCAATTTTAACCACCCACATGCCTCCAAACACGCCTCCACGGCCCTATGAAAATCCAGCCCTTTGTGTCCTCCTCACAACTTACTTTCCCACCTATCTTTGTATCGTCAGCAAATTTGGCTACAGTACACTCGGTCCCTTCATCCAAGTCATTAATATAGATTGTAAATAGTTGAGGCCCCAGCACTGATCCCTGTGGCACCCCACTAGTTACAGTTTGCCAACTTGAAAATTATCCATTTCTGTTAGTTAGCCAATCCTCTATCCGTGCTAATATATTACCCCCAACACCATGAGCTCTTATCTTGTGCAATAACCTTTTATGTGGCACCTTATCGAATGCCTTTTGGAAATCCAAATACACTACATCTACTGATTCCCCTTTATCCACCCTACTCATTACATCCTCTAAGAACTCTAATAAATTTGTCAAACACCATTTCCCTTTCATAAAACCATGTTGACTCTGCTTGATTGTATTATGATTTTCTAAATGTCCTGCTACTATTTCCTTAATAATGGATTCCAGCATTTTCCCAATGACAGATGTTTGGCTAACTGGCCTGTAGTTTCCTACTTTCTGTCTCCCTCCTTTCTTGAATATGGGTGTTACATTTGCAGTTTTTCAATCCACTGGGACCTTTCCAGAGTCTAGGGAATTTTGGAAGATTACAACCAATGCATCCACTATCTCTGCAGCCACTTCTTTTCAGACCCTAGGATGCAGGCCATCAGGTGCAAGGGACTTGTCAGCCTTTAGTCCCATTTCGTTTGCCTAGTACTTTTTCTCTAGTGATAGTGATTGTTTTAAGTTCCTCCCTCCCTTTTGCCCTTGATTTTCCACTATTATTGGGATTTTTTAGTGTCTTCTACCGTGAAGATAGATACAAAATATTTGTTCAAAGTCTCTGCCATTTCCTTGTTTCCCATTATTAATTCCCCAGTCTCATCCTCTAAGGGACCAATGTTTACTTTAGCTACTCTCTTCCTTTTTATATACTTGTAGAAGCTCTTACTGTCTGTTTTCATATTTCTTGCTAGTTTACTCTCATAATCTATTTTCTCCCTCTTTATTATTTTTTTAGTCATCCTTTGCAAGTTTCTAAAAATTTCCCAATCTTCTGGCCTCCCACTAATCTTTGCAACATTGTATGCCTTTTCTTTCAATTTTATACCCTCCTCAACTTCCTTAGTAAGCCACAGATGGTTCATCCTTCTCGTAGTGTCTTTCTTTCTCACTGGAATATATCTTTGTTGAGAGTTATGAAATTAAAAGTCTGCCACTGCTTATCTACTGTCTTACCATTTAATCTATTTTCCCAGTCCACTTTAGCCAACTCTGTCTTCATACCCGGGTTTCCTGACCACCTCGGAGCCGCCTGCCTTCCCCATGAAAATCCAGCTCTTTATCTCAGCTTTTGCTGGGAGCAATAGATGGTTTGGACTGCTGCTTTTGACTGGGACTGTAAATTGTGCTGTATGCAGGAAGCATGCACAGATAACATGGTGACTTATAATAGGCTCAGTCAGAGTGCTCTGCCCCCACTGGGTGTGCTCTGTAAGAATAAGTAAAACAAACTCAATAAAATAGCAGGATTGATTGCATGTGATATTTCAGGCCAGCCCTTGTTACTTTGTCCAGTGCACACTCCCTGAGCTAAGCTTTGTCCTGTTCAGTATGCTGCAATACTGTGACAACAAATGCAAATATTAGTCAATTAACAATGTTCACCTCAATCATTTAAATTGAAAACAATCAGCTTTTTGTGTCTCCTCCATTCTCTAGTTGAGTTGCCTGGCACACAACCTGCTCTCAGTCCTCTTTTTTAAAACAGTTCTTTTGTTAAACTTCTTTGAAGTGGACCAAAGCTGCCAGGGGTGAATCATCTACAGATGCTCCTTCCCGGTGTGCAAATACCCATCCTCTGCTCTGTACCTCCCCTGTCAGCGCAGCTGAGATCAGGAACTAACCATGTTCACAAACATTATTGGCATGTCCTAGCCTAGTGTTATTGGCACAATGTGCTGGAGCACCAACATGCAGTGGCATCACATGACTAATTTATTTGCTTTTTAAATTATTGCAATTTAAAAATCCAGAATTGGAAAAATTATTTTATTTTTGTATACAATAAATATACTGCTTTGAGTCAAAAGTACCAATATAACTAGAATTGCAGTATTGTTCTGTTGATGGCTTACAGCTTTTACTGCACATTTTAAAAAAATCTAACGTATCAGAAAAAATGCTATGTAATGAGACTAAAGTTTCACTATCATTATGATTGAACAATCTCATACATTAATGGCCCAGAAATTCGGGTCGGAGGCTTCCCGCGGGTGCAAGCCCCCGACCTGCACTTACATAGCGCGCCTGCCGTTGTGCTGTGGGCCTGCGTGGGATTCCGATCCTGGGCCTCCTCCAGCTGCCGGTGTGCAGTGCTCGCGTATCCCAGCGGCGCAGCTAGTTCGAAGCGTCCCCTGGGATCACGTGGGCCATGGGGAGCCAATCGGAGCAGGGAATCTCCATTCATGGATTTGACAGGAAGACCTGTCAAATCTATGAATAGAGATCGGCCCCAAAACCTCAGTAAAACTTCAAATAATTTTTTTTTTTTTTTTAAATCACATTTTTTAAAATAACTATAAATTACATAAAATAACTATTTTAAACAATAATTTAAATTTTTGAAAAAATTAATTACAGTTTTTAACGGGGCTAAAATAAACTTACCTTTCTTTAAAGTATTTAAAAATAATAAACCTGTGGAAAAAATGTTTTAATTTTACTTAATTCACCACTTACCTTGTTAAAAGCAGGCCTTGCGCCTGCTTTTTCCCGTCGCAGCTGCTAGGGACTTACCCGCATGGAGAAACCTGTATAAAAAAAAAAAGCTGAAGTTCCAGGTCTACGCACTGCCTCTCCGGCGCACGCGTTTGACCTGTGAACCCCTTCCTTCAAGGGAACGGAAGTTCCGGTTTCCAGCGCATGTGCAGTGCATGTGCGAAACCGACACTTTCGTTGGGTCTATGGGTGAGTACACAGCGCGTACTCACCCGTGGAGACCCGAATTTCTGGCCCAGTTGAAGTAGATATCAGCCATGATCAAATTGAATGGAGGAACTGGCTTGAGGGGCTGAATAGCCTACTCCTGTTCCTATCTTCCTAAAAATTATTGCAGCAATAAAAATGAAGACTAAGCAATATACTAATGGGGAAATAAACTAACTTGTCAATCAAAACTTTAAAAAATGCAATTCACCTTTAGAAGCACAGAATCAGGCCATGCACACACTGCTGACCACTTTTCAAATGGCTAAGCAGCACTGCTATTGAAGAGACAGCGAGAAAGCCACAAGATCCAACAAGGGACCCATTTAATAAAATATGGGGCCTTACTGATTTTTGTGCGGGCCACCAGCACAGCTTTCAAAAATGCTGGTATTCTTGTTAGCTGCAAAATGCTGTGTTGTCTGATTTTGTGACCTGCATTTGGTGGCTCTGTGCCCACAGCAGAGCCTTGCAAAATCAGGACCATAGTTACTGAAGAGACAGAGCACTCCATCTTGGGAGTGGAATAGCAACAGGGGATAAGCATTAATGCAGATTACCTGTACCGTGGCCAATTCAGCAATTTATCTGGCAATAATTGGTACTGTTGATATAATCCTTGAGATAACCACATCAAGTTAATGATGCATCCAGAGAACACTCTTACCTGTATCACTCTGCTGGGAGTTTAGTAATCTGTAATGCAGGTTTTCAACAGTATGGAGACTTGCTTCAGCCATCAGGTCCATCCATAGCGGCTAACATAAATAATAGGATGAATTAGCATTGGATTAAACTGATATTGTTGTCCACCTAACGTCGAGTGTTGCTGAGACTGTAATAAGTCGACCACCCACTTGGCTCGGTTTCAAGCTGCTTGAGTGGGTTTGATGATTGTGACCATTCACGATTGTGCTCCTTGTATTTTTTTAATCATTTCTTGTTTCATGCAATAAGAGTGCACATTTTTTTTGCAGCTTCAAGATTGAGAACTAACATTTTATGTAATTTGTTCTGCAGTCTTCCCGAAGCCGCAGCCCTTCCCCCATCAGACGAAGCATTAGTCCCAGTAAGTGTGAAACATTTTAAAATCTGGACTGGTTTAGAGGTTGATTCTTGAGTATATGATGTAACCGTCAAAGCGGTTTAACTTCCTCTGGCAGTTGGCTGGTTAATGTGTTTGCGCAAAATTCCTTTGCGTACTACTTTAACGCAGGTGCTAAGCAAGATGTACAGTCACTGCACCAATCTGTGTTTAGGGAAGGGAGCAAAATGCTCGAGGCTGGTCTAAGGCTGGGAGGACCAGTGATGGCCTCCTGAAGAAATATGATGGGAAGAAACACAGAAAGCTAGCATACAGGTACAGCAAGAAATAAGGAAGGCAAATGGCATGTTGGCCTTTATTGCAAGGGGGTTGGAGTATAAGAGTAAGGAAGTCTTGCTACAATTGTACAGGGCCTTGGTGAGACCACACCTGGAGTACTGTGCGCAGTTTTGGTCTCCTTATCTAAGGAAGGATATACTTGCCTTGGAGGTGGTGCAATGAAGGTTCATTAGATTGATTCCTGGGATGAGAGGGCTGCCCTATGATGAGAGATTGTGTAGAATTGGCCCTATACTCTCTGGAGTTTAGAAGAATGAGAGGTGATCTCATTGAAACATACAAGATTCTGAAGGGGATTGACAGGGTAGATGCTGAGAGGTTGTTTCCCCTGGCTGGAGTGTCTAGAACTAGGGGGCATAGTCTCAGGATAAGGGGTAGGCCATTTAAGACTGAGATGAGGAAGAATTTCTTCACTCAGAGGGTTGTGAATCTTTGGAATTCTCTGCCCCAGAGGGCTGTGAATGCTGAGTCGTTGAGATTATTCAAGGTTGAGATAGATAGATTTTTGGACTCTAGGGGAATCAAGGGATATGGAGATCGGGCAGGAAAGTGGAGTTGAGGTCGATGATCAGCCATGATCTTATTGAATGGCGGAGCAGGCTCGAGGGGCCGTATGGCCTACTCCTGCTCTTATTTCTTATGTTCTTATGTTCTTAAGGTCAAGGAAGCAATGTCTCCATGGCAGGAGTCCCTAAAATGATTTGGGGTGGCGGGGGTGGGGTGGGGTGGGGTGGGTGGGTGGCGGTTGGAGGTGGAGAATTAAATGAACAAAATGAAAACTTGTCATAATATTCAAAGGCTTTCTCACATTTGTTTTTTGAGGGTTGTGATTAGTTCCCATTTTGTGAATTGAATCTTTTTTTTAAGAGGCTGAAGTTTATTATATGTGTTTCATAACACTCGCTAAACTCACTAAAAAGCAGCCAATCAGGATGCATCACACGTCCCATGTCCTTTGTATTCATCTGACACGTGCAAGATGCTAAACTTTTTTGAATTATATAGATTGGCCTTGAAATTGCACATTTTTGACAAATGAACACTTAAATTCAACAGGTTAACACCCATTAAAACAGCGAACAAAGCAATTTCATATGAATATGTCCGAGGTGCTCGCAGGGAACAATAGCTAGGAAATTATAGATTTAATATAAAGGGATGGAATATGTGCTTGCGATTTCGTGTCCAGTGCTCCCTGCAAACGCCAAACCGTGTAGCGAATCATCCCCAGCGAATTCATACACTATTATTGGCAGTGTATTTGTAAGACCATTGGGTTAAAAAGAGGGAAAAAGGATAGAAAGAAGGAAAGAAGAAAGAAAGACTTACATTTATATAGCGTCTTTCATGACCACCTGGACATCTCAAAGTGCTTTACGGCCAATGAAGTACTTTTGAAGTGGAGTTGGTGTTGTAATGTGGGAAACGTGGCAGCCAATTTGCGCACAGCAAGGTCCCACAAACAGCAATGTGATAATGACCAGATAATCTGTTTTTGTTATGTTGATTGAAGGATAAATATTGGCCAGGACACCAGGGATAACGGCCCCTGCTCTTCTTCGAAATAGTGCCATGGGATCTTTTATGTCCACTTGAGAGAACAGACAGGACCTCGGTTTAACGTCTCATCCAAAAGACAGCACCTCCGACAGTGCAGCACTCCCTCAGCATTGCACTGGAGTGTCAGCTCAGATTTATGTGCTCAAGTCTCTGGAGTGGAACTTGAACCCACAACCTTCTGACTCAGAGGCGAGAGTGCTACCCACTGAGCCACAGCTGACACACTTATCATGGTGATGATAATGGTGCCAAAATTAATCAAGCAGCACACTGCTGCCAGAATTGCGGGATTTCTGGATGCCACTCTGGCTCAGCATTGATTCCGTCCCAAATCCCAGAGACGGGGTCATTAACTTAAAGGGAACGGACATCCACACCACTTATGGTGCTCCCCTTCCTGTGGGAGACCAGGAATATTGGAGTCGGGGGAGGGGGCATTCTGGTCGTAGAGTGGATTTTTAAAAAGAAAAATGCTGCCATTTCTTCATGCTGCAATTGATTACCGTCAGGAAACCAGCATTAGGACCCCACTTCCCTATTGGTCTCATGATTGTGCCTACATCAAGCAGGCATACTTTCAACTGACCATCAGAAAGGTGGGTCTAGCAGGATTTCCTGCAGGGAATGTTATCCCATCAGTCCCGTCTCTTTCAGTGATGTCAGGGGCAAAGAGGCGGGTGCAAGAAATGCCTACTCCCCCTTTCAAATTTTTGCATAGTGGTAAAACAAAAGGGGTGGAGCCCTGGCGGGACTGGATCCCACCCCAAATTCTGCAACACCCCCCCCCAGCACCTGGTATACGTCATCCTCTTGGCCTCTCAGGTCCAGGAATTTTGGGCTAATGACTCTTTGTAAAATGTTTTTTGAAAGGAGGATGTAGATGGTGAAAAGTGCTGTTTAAGCAAGCTCAGTGCAACCAAAATAACTATCCATTTTTCCTGAAATACTCCAGTTTCTTTCAGCACTTTCCATGTACTTTTCTTACTGTTACACTAAGTGTAATTTCAGACAGGATTTTACTATAAGATGATGCAGCTTTAAGACATCATGTGGGCAGACACAAAACCCACACAGTGGGACTGGAGACCAAAGCATTTGAAACTGCCTTTTGTGTGGTATCAGAGTTCTAAGGAAACATCTTGACTGAGATAATTGCCAGTTTCTCATAGTTTTAGGCAGAATGCAATGCTGTCTAACTAGAACATCAAAGGCAACATGGCAGTGGTTTTGCAGATTATTTATTGGTTAGTTGTTTTGTCACGATATTGTGTTAGTCAGATACAGATGAACTGCCCCTTTATGTGGGAGTGTTTGTTAAGGTGGACATATCAGAGGTAGATACTAGAACAGTACTTCCAGTGACAGCACTCACTGACGGCATCCAGTACTCCCAGAGCAAGCATAATAGGTTCATAGTGAGAAACCTTCAGTCATATTGCAATACAAATCAGCCCCATCTGGAGAAGAACACCCAAGTCCAAGGGTTGACAGACAGTTCTATACCTTGCACATCATTTTCTACCTTCTCTTTCTGTCAAGGTTAGCGACATACACTGGGCTATGATTCTACAGGTGCTGTCAGCCCCCTGGCACCTCATCTAATTGGCTATCCTTCATGTTTGAGCCTTAATAGTTAGTGTGGACATTCTAGCAGTGTTGCTGAATAATGATCAGGAACTAGAACCCTGGCTGTTTTGTTTCTTCTCCCTAGTCCCAGCTAATTCAGCACACAGAGATCGAACCTGCGATATTCCTCAGTCTCTGAATGGCATCCTGCATGACTGCGACCACAGCACTCTTTCCTTTCTCAAACTTCTCAACCTCTCCATAGATTTTTACACAGTTAAGTTCTCCATCCTTCTCCTCTGTGGCCATCAATCTTTTCTGGTTTCATTCTTAACTGTCCTAATGCAGTCATTATATCTCCTCTAATGGTTCATCTGCTACCTCCTATTCTTAATTTATATGCTGCCTCTCCACGACATCATTCACGAACAAAGGCCCAGCTTCCACCTCCATAACAATGACCCACAGTATTAGCTCTCCACCTCCATAACAATGACCCACAGTATTAGCTCTCCACCTCCATAACAATGACCCACAGTATTAGCTCTCCACCTCCATAACAATGACCCACAGTATTAGCTCTCCACCTCCATAACAAGGACCCACAGTATTAGCTCTCCACCTCCATAATGACCCACAGTATTAGCTCTCCACCTCCATAACAATGACCCACAGTATTAGCTCTCCACCTCCATAACAATGACCCACAGTATTAGCTCTCCACCTCCATAACAATGACCCACAGTATTAGCTCTCCACCTCCATAATGTTTGTCATGCTGTTCAGATGCCTAGTGTATGAGCTAGAATGTTCTCCAGCTCACCATCTGTACGACCAAAACCATCCTGTTTAGCTCCTGGTAGAAACTTTGCATCTTAAGCCTTCTCCCTGCTTGCTTGCTTAATTGAACCCACAGGTGCACAACTTTGGCGTCCTGCTTGACCCAGAGCTCAGCTTTAACTCTTTTATGTCCACCTGAGAGGAACACTGGTACATAGGAACAGGAGTAGGCCATTCACCCCTCGTCTGCTCCACCATTCAATTAGATTATGGCTGCTCAGTATCTGAGCTCCATTTACCCGTCTTTGCTCCATATCCCTTAATAAACTCACCTAACAAAAATATGTTTACATATGTTAGCGTGAGAACAGTGGTGCAGCTGTAGGTTTCCTGGGTTTACACTGCTAATGTATTCTGGGATTTATATGGTGAAGCAGCTGCCAAGATCTGATACAGGTGGAAGTGAGGAGTTTCTGACACAGAAGAGTGGGGATTTTGAATAGATATTTCTGCAGCTGGGAAATGCTTTCTAAAGCATTTGTTTTGCCATTCTGCCTCCAGACACCTGGACTTTCTTCTCACGGGATTAGACCACCAGCAGACTTTCAGACCCCCTACCCACAGTCAGCAGGAGGTATGGGATTCCCAATGGGCGTACCCTTGTATGTCATTCTCATGGGGGAGGGGGAGGAGCACCACAGGATGGAGCAATGGAGCAAATAAGACTCGGGCAGAATTTACTGCAAGCAGCATCACAGCACATGTCATCACTGAAGTCTTCTCTTCTGTGTTCCTCAGTCTACCTTTGACACCACAGCCTCACCTCTTTCTCCCCCACTTTCCCTCAAACCACTACCGATCCTACATCAGCCCACTTTGCCCCTACATGACCGTGCCAATCATCACTGCCTGAGTGAAGATGTCAGCACCACGTAAGTGCCCCCTTTCCTGTCTGACCTCCATCAGTAACAAAATACCATGTCAGTGCACATTCTAGTTTATTACAGTGAATTCCAAAGTGCACACAGTCAGCCTACTCTTTCTTAACATCATACTGCCCCTGGGTGCCTACATGTGCCTTTTTTAAACCTCTTATGTTCATTTTGCCACCTTAGGGCCAGGATCATGGCAGGTGGTTGGCTGCTCATTTTCTGTAAAAGGCTCATGGAACTGAGGCTGCCCTTGTCTCATGGCAGGGAAACCCTGCTGGCTTCATCTCTGGAGCTTGCTCCTGGGCAGCCTGGTCTCTCCTCCCTTTTTCCACTGGCATGGTGATCTGAAGGGGAAGTCCAGAGGCCTGAGAGACCGCACTATCAAGCAGGTGGACTCCAGCTGTCAACATTCCACTGCGCCATGTATCTGTGGCCCTACTGACCAGTAGGATGGCTGGTCTGATGGCAGCTATCAGATGCTGAAAACCTTGAGGTGCAGCGGTCGCTACAGTATGGAAGCCACGATTCATGTTGTGCACCATTCTGTCCCCTATTGCCTTCAGAGAGGCAGTCTGTGGAGTTGGAGGCGGAGCCACCAATGGTCCAATGGCCACTTCTTAAACTTCCAGCATCTTGAGATGACTTTTCTGCTCGGACAGCCAGATAATACCTTGAGGGCTCAATCCCAACCTGAGTGTGTCTCCGTTGTCAAGTCTCATGCCCAAGAAGGTACGATCTGTGGACCACCCTATCTGGTAATGCGGGCTGTGTTGCCCACCTCAGGTACAGGCAGACATCCCTGATGAAACCGTTGGAAATTCTGTTTGTCCTCCAGCTCTCAAAGGGCAAAATAAATTCCAAAGGAATGCCCATTGTACCAGCAAGGACACCCGTGACTGGTAACGGGGCAAATAGAAATAAAACACTAACTGGAACTGAAAAAGACCACAAAGAAATGCTTCAAAATCAATTGAACAGAAGAAAAATAATTATACCTAATTTGAGGGTGATACAGCTTTAAGTGATGCAGGGAAGGACTTCCAATTGTTGTGTGCTGGCAAGATTGCCTTCTGCTCCAATCCAGGTACATCTGGATAAGCTTGCTCCATGGTGCAAGGCAGCACGATTTCTATTCGCTGCTGCTGCACTGGTTTCCCAGGGGTCAGGAAATTTGGCAGTGAAAGGGAAGCTGGAGCTGCCGGCTCAAGAAGGTAAGTGACTTTCTTAACACTCCTTGTGGCCAGGCCCCGATGGCCTCTCTCTCCCTCCAGCCCCGATCTCTCCCCCGCCGCAATGGCCAATCTTTCGCGCCCCCCCCACCCCCACCTCGATCGCTGACCTTACTCCCTCCCGATTGCTGAGGACCGTCCCCAAGAGTCCCCAGCTGCAGCCTCCTGTCACTGGCGTTTCCCTCCCGGCCACCGGCCAGACTGTCAATTTGGCCAACTATCGGGTGGGAAACGGAACAAAAAAATGTTAGAGGTCCTGTCGTTTAGTTCGGCAGGACCTCCGCATCCCAGCCTTGCCAGGTTCTTCGGCTGTTTTCGGCCTCACAGCACTCTCCCTGCCTCCCCATAAATATCGGGGCCTATGATTCAGCGGAACTGAAGGGTGAAGATGTATAATACCAGTATATAAACCACATAGCGCTGAAATTGATGTCCTGTGTTTAAAAGAAAATATATAAACATCACAATAGATTCTTCCTTAATTCCAACCTATACATTGCAAACATGTGAAAGGAGCACTCCAGCTTTACTCACGTCTCTGGCAGACCCTTTACACTGAGTACTTTCTTTTTCTCTCAAAATTCTACAGCAGAATTTTATAAATTTTAAGATGAATCAAGCTAGGTATTAGATATATATAAAAAACAATTTCTGTTCAAAGTGTTTTTGAAAATGCACTGTTTAGTGGCCAACTATTGTAACGACTATTAATTATGTGCCACAAAAATTTGCATTGATTATTACCTTACATTGTTATACATTTTGTATCAATAATAAAATACCTCACTCATATTAGAAACTGTCAAGCTTTAACGAGTTTCAGCCAGTACTGTGTAATTCTCTTTTCTCAACAGCTGTTTTACTTTAATTTACAAAACTTTTATGGCAGATAAGCTGACCCACATAAAATAACTTATAAGATTTACTAGCAACAGAGAGCCTAACCCAGATAAATTAACACTTGATTTTTTTCTGCTTACCCAGGACACTGAAGGAATCAAAGTTCAAAAATAACAGATTGATGGACTTCTGAAAGCATCCCAAGTGACACCAAGAGCAGTTTAATCGACAGAACCAAATCAATGTGAATAATGCATATTTTTTCATCTTCTGGGAAAGGAATACAATCCTCTTTTGTTTGTTTTTAGCTCGTGTTGCTTAATTGTTGTGAGTTATTAAATACATCCCTTGTACTGTATCATCTTAAGCCTTATCTTATGGGTCATATTTATTTGACAATACCTGGGAGTGCATATTCACAAATCCTGGAAGGTGGCACAGAGCAAGTTGATAAGGCAGTTAAGAAAGCGTTTGGGATAGTAGGCTTTGTAAATAGGGGCATTGAATAGAAAAACAGGGAAGTCATGTTAAACCTTTACAAATCTCTGGTTAGGCCTCAGCTGGAGTATTGGGTACAATTCTGGGCACCACACTTTAGGAAGGATGTTAAGGCTTTGGAGGGGGTACAGATGAGCTTTACCAAGATGATACCAGGGATGAGGGACTTCAGTTATGTGAAGATATTGGAGAAACTGGGATTGCTCTCCTTAGAGCAGAGATAGTTAAAGGGAGACCCAATAGAGGTATTCAAAATTATGTGGGTTTTTTACAGAGCAAGTAGGGATAAACTGTTTCCTCTGGCAAGTGGGTTGATAACCAGAGGTCATGGATTTAAAATAATTGGCAAAAGAACTAGAGGGGAAATGATGACTTTTTTCACACAGACGGCTGTTAAGATCTAGAACGCACTACCTGAAAGGGTGGTGGAATCAGATTCCATAGGAACTTTCAAAGGGTAATTGGACATATATTTGAAAAGGACTAATTTGCAGTGCTATGGGGAAAAAGCTGGGGTGTGGGACTAAATTGCACAGCTCTTTCAAAGAGCCGGCACAGGCAGGACTGGCTGAATTGTCTCCTTCTCTGCTGTAAGATTCTATGATTCTATAACTGAGTGTGGGCAAAGCACGCAATGCATTCCTGATTTCTGTGGTCGCTGTGATCACAAAATACATTAATAGGCATGGAAGGAATTTAGTTGAAAGAATAAAATAAAAACAAGCCCCCCTCCCCTTTACTTGTAGGAATAACAAAATGTTCTTTCAAAGTCCTGAGGTCTTTGTTATTTTTTTCCCCAGTCTTAAACACTGTAAACCGAGCGCAATATTAAACGGAAAGCAAAATACTGCAGATGCTGGAAATCTGAAATAAAAGCAGAAAATGCTGGAACCACTCAGCAGGTCAGGCAGTATCTGTGGAGAGAGGAAGACAAGGTTAACATTTCAGGTCAATGACCTTTCGTCAGAACTACTAAAAGAACCGGTTCTAATGAAAGTTCATTGACCTGAAACGTTAACCCTATCTTCCTCTCTCCACAGATACTGCCTGACCTGCTGAGTGTTTCCGACAATATTAAACAGGCTCTTGTACTACTGAAACCAGGGCTATTGGGGCCCAAATATGGTGCTGAATGTAACACAGGTAAAATCGTTTCATGTTTGACTGAAATCTGAAATGTTTTAAATCGATCAAAGTCTTACAGTTATGCTGATTTTGGTTGTATAATTGTTCTTTAATGAGTGCAAATGCTGTTTGCTAATTATTTTTTTCATAATATTACTGCTATCCTACATGTTAACCTGTGATTAAAAAGGCATTATCTAACACAACTATCAGTGACCCAATAGAATCAAAAGGGGGAAGAAGGAACACTTTCCTTTCCTTCAGTGATCACTAGCATTCCCTATTCCATCATTGTTGCAATAGGAAAATGCTTTCCACAGTTAATTTGCCTAGCTATTTGGTCGCGGATCATACTTCAGTAGAGTTTACCAGATTGTTCTGATATTAACTTTGGCCAATGAAATGGAATGAAAAGCACAGTTAAACCTAATCTACAGGCAAACATAAACTATATTCTAATCATTTCTATATAATATCCCATCTTGCATTTCTCTCATTTTCCTTCATTTTACTTAAAGCTTGAAGTCTTTTCCTATTATTCTACTATTATTTGGTAGCATTAATGTACGGTAGCATAGTGGTTATGTTACTGGACTAGTAATCCAGAGGCCTGGACTTCTGGAGATGTGAGTTCAAATCCCACCACGACAGCTGGGAAATTGAAATTCAATTAAATAAATCTGGAATAAAAAGCTAGTATCAGTAATGGTGACCATGAAACTACCAGATTGTCATAAAAACCCATCTGGTTCACTAATGTCCTTTAGGGAAGGAAATCTGCCATCCTTGTTGGGCCTATATGTGACTCCAGACCCACAGCAATGTGGTTGACCCTTAACTGCTCTCTGAAATGGCCTAGCCAAGCCACTCAGTTGTAGCAAACCACGATACGAAGAATAAATACCACACGGACTGCAGCGGTTCAAGAAGGCGGCTCACCACCACCTTCTCAAGGGCAATTAGGGATGGGCAATATGCTGGCCTTGCCAGCGACACCCACTTCCCAGGAACAAATAAAAAAAAATCTGTTTCTATATTCCACTTATGTCAAAAATCTATTTTAATGTCATAATCCCATTTCATAATAGTGGGGCCCTACTTTATTTACCAGCTTTTCCTGTTTTCTCCTGATTCTATTGGGTCTGTTTAATAGGTATTGTTCTAGTACTGTATAACTTTAAAAAAGAAAGACTTGCATTTATATAGTGCCTTTCACAACCACCAGACGTCCCAAAGCGCTTTACAGCCAATGAAGTACTTTTGAAGTGTAGTCACTGTTGTAATGTAGGAAACGCAGCAGCCAATTTGTGCACAGCATCTCCCACAAACAGCAATGTGATAATGACCAGATAATCTGTTTTTGTTAAGCAATACAATGATCACAATGTTATGGTGCGTAAGTGTAAGCAGTATTGAGAGAACAGCCAGCGATTAAAAATACAAAGTTGCCTATAATTCTTTGACCCTCAAGCTGTGATAAACATGTGCTACGTGTGTGTGTGTCTATGCACACGAATGCGTGGCATTGGCATATTTACTTTTTTAAAGTTTTATAACCTTTATCCTGCACACAAGCACTTTCTGTCGTGATTGTAGGAGATCAAAGTAGTTTAACAATGGCCTAACAGAATTCCTGCTATAATCTGTGATTGATTAATGTCAGCAAAAGTAGGAACCACAGCCACTGTTTTTCTTCAATTATTCACTCTTTTTTAGCAAAAATAATTTAAATGCTATTGTAGAGTAGAATTGGGTGATGCAGTGCCCTTTCACCTATGGGATCTGGGTTCAAATTCAGTTCCAGCAGATAGGACAACAATCTCCAATGCCTGTTGGCTGTCAAACGAGTTTGGATACTTTGGCCGGAATTTTCACCTTCGCATCGGGTTGGGTGAGTGCAGGCGGCCTAGTGGGTCCAAAACGCAATGTTTTCAGCAACGCGCTGCTCAGAGCAACTTTCATTTAATGGCCCCAATTGAAAGAGTCATGTGTGTTTCACGACCCTATTAAATGGTGCGGATCTGATGACATCAACAATGACTCGTTTTCAGCGCCCATATTTAAAGTAGTCTTGCACTGAACTCACTTGAAGGTTACCAGAGGAAGGTGGAAGTTGTCAAAGAAAGGCCGCAGGATAGATAAAACTTTTGAAACATGGATAGCCAAAGGCAGAGGGCTGCACCTCGGTTCTTAGATTCTTCCTTGCACACACTTGTGGAGAGGGCGCAGGGAGGTCCTCTTCCCTGCTGACAGGCAAAAGAGACATCCAGAAGCAACAAAGAGAGCCTGGCTGGATATTGCTGAGGAGGTCAGCAGGAGGGATGTGGGCAGGAGGACCTGGATCCAGTGCAGGAAGCACTTCAATGATCTCATGAGGTCAGGAAAGGTGAGTGCAATACCACACTCACCCTCATCCTGATGTGCCTCTCACCACATCCCCATCACTCTGCCTTCCCAAGCCTACTCCTGCACATCACTTTTCACCAACATACCTTGCATGTCCACCTCTGCCTCTCTCTACGTACATACTCACATCCCCATCTGACTAACCACCCCTCACACTCACCCTCATCCTAATACAATCGTAGCAAGTAACACCACAGAAGGAGGCCATTTGGCATTGGCACCCCACTCCCTCATAGTCACCCTCTACAGATGTAACCCATCCATTAGGAAGGAAAGGAGATAATTTTATTAACCTCGAGTGCATTGTTGGCAAAGTGTTTAAAGACCTACACAGGGCACAAGAACGAGAAGTACTGCATATTCGCCAAATTCTGCATTACTGGTGGGAAGTCTCAGGGTCTGAGGACAACTTTGTGTACATCTGGAACCTCCAGACAAAGGAGATAATGCAGAAATTACAGGGACACAGAGTGCATATTTGGCACTTGAATCCCCAACATTATTCTTCAGGTTTTAGCCACAGTGATCCAAGTAACAAGTTCCCTTTCAGATTTTATACTAAGCAGAACCAGATTTTACTCATGTGGCATTAATATTACCATTCAAGAATTTTGTGCTATATTTAAAAGTACATGAGAAATGACTACTTCAAACTACAGTATTGCATCCACTGCTTTGGGTAATGTTTGAAAATGATGCTAAACTCTTTTTCATGGTGTGTGCTTTATATTTTTCTAAACATTTTTATGCTTTAGAAACTTTTATGTATCAAAAACCTTTTTATAATTAATCAATATGAGCATATGTTTTGTTTTTATTGAAATTGTATGTATTGTCAACTATGAAGTAAAGTTATACCATTTTTCAGTTGAATATTGTATGATAAGTCATGTAACGTGTTTGGAAGAATATTAAATCAATTCCTCCAACTGTAAATCTTCATGTGGTGCTTGGAAATAGTGAGAGTTCTGGGTTTAACAGGTTACCATTATAAGTACCAGGGCTGAGGTTCTGAAGCTGAGGCTTGCTCAGCTTCCCTATGTCTAGTGCACAATAATACGTCTTGGATGCATCTGTGGTACACAGAGCCTGTGCACTTACCTAGGCTTGTTAAGGGCATGAAAAGCATGTTAATAAGGGCTATTCCCTATAATGTGCCTCAACAAAGTTCCAGATACTCATCACCCATATAAAATGAGCAGTATAGGAGGCCCCCTTCTTATGTTGGGGTAGAAAACGGTTACAATGAGGCCCAATTTCGGGGACCAACGTCTTGCGCCCCAAAGACACCTGAAAAACGTCTGACCTGACCATCTGTTTTAGGACCAGTCAGAAATTGGGCTGCCCTGAGTGAAGTATTGGGCTTGTTCCGCTCAGGTTTTCCAGGCGTGGATGCGGCCTAGCAAGCGACCGCCACCAAAAAGGTAAGTTTTTTTTAAATTAATGTTGAGGGGGGAGGAGCAGGAGGGCCGCCCCCTCCACACTGTCCTCCCCCGGGACATATCTGAGGGTCGCCGCTGGCGATGTAGGTGGCCCAAAATTTGCTTCTTGGGTTGGGCAAGCTGTTTGTCGAGGCACAACGGGCGCCAGCAGCTCACCACAATTATTTAGCTAAGGCCTGAGGACTCATTGCTTGCGGCGATCCTTGGGCCTCTATCTTCGGGCACAGGGCTCGTTTGCCACGCTCACTTGGTGCCTGAAAGAACTTCTAGGCCAGTGTGTCTTTGCTGGTAAAGGTTTACCCATTCGGATTTGTCCGTTGCTGTTAGAAATGTTTTCATTGCCTCTTTGCTGTATTGCAGTTTTTTGGAGAAAGGAAGTTACTTGCAACTTCTTAAAGCTACACTTAATTTGCTATATGTGCCTGTTTCATTAAGGAGCTTTGTGTGTTACTTTGATAGAAGCAATGGGGCCTGGATATTCCACCCACCGCTCACTCAAAAACCAGCACAGACGTGGCATCCGTTGGAAAGCCAAACCATCAGTGAATACAATTTGCACATCTCTAACAAGAAGTTTGTATTAGACAGCAAATCAAACTTTGGATTTTAAAATTGGCCCATTCAAATCCTTAGTAACGAGCAATAATGATAGTTTGAGGATTTGGGCAATCCATTCAGTAACTCATTTTATTTCACCCATTTTATTTAAAAAAGTGAATTGTCACTTGAGTCCAATACTCGATTAACAAGATGCAAAGAGAATGCTGTTGTTTGTGTTAAATGGACAGACATCTGCTTATTCCACAATGGATCAGATGCAGCACTGGCTAAGGGAAAGACTTAAAAAGCAGCAAGCACCAGTCTAAACAAATCTGTAAGTCTTCTTTTCTGTTTCCTGTTTTTACTGGCAGTGATAAAGGATGATTATCAGACATCTAACATCAGAGAGTGAGGGAAGAGAGATACAGATATTAGACTTTGGTTCACTATCAGTGGGGTAAAGATTGCAATTCATTCAAATATCTGTATATGTCACCGAGTTTTAAGTACATTTTCATTATGACTGAAAAGAGATGATTTTGTCACCCTAATCTATTCTAAAAAGAACGAAAGGAACATGCCAAGCAAGTGTAAGCTATGTACTGTTCTTAATAGATGCCAGTGGCTTAAGATTTTAGAGTTTTGGTCACTACTTTGGGATAAAGAACTGAGATATTTACATGAGCCCAATGAGGTAAATTCCCAGTAATCTCATCTCAATGCACATCAAATTGTGAACTAAGGATGGTATTCAAATGTATCAAACCTAGGTTGCCTCACTCACTGTATAGAATTCAAGTTTACCAAATTCTGTCCTCTTGCTATGACTCTCTCTCTCTCTCTCTCTCTATATATATATATATATATGTATATATTATTCTGGCTGCCGCGAAGCACGAATTGAGGCCGAGTCAATATGTGGAGCACATGGCTTTTAATTACATACTCCTTGGCAAAATGGCTGCTACAACCTCTCTCTGCAAAACCTACTGGTTGAGGGCTTTGCCCGCTCTTTTTAAGTTCACACTGAGGGCGACGCCCACTCCTTTTTTCATGCCTTAAAGGCAGCATGCGCCTTAAAGGCAAGGTGCCCAATTTATTGTCCACGGACGGAAAAGTAGATTGCGCCCGTTTAGGTGGCGATCCGCCACACAGCTCCCCCCAGAATCTGCTTAGGAGGTGCGGACGAGATGGTGCGGCGGTCTGATGGGCCGGCTGGAGCGGCTCTTGTAGGACGCCGGTGGACGTGGAACAGCCGGGCGTGGAGCAGCCGGGTGAACTGGCTTGAGGGCAGGTCGGCCGCATGGCGGTGGACGAGCTACAGGGACCTGCTCACCGGGCTCCGAGTGTGCTGGCTTGAGTCGGTCAACCGACACTTTTTCGGTCCTGTCGCCCACTTGCAGGGTGAAAGATTTGTCCCCAGCCTGTAGCACCTTGTAGGGCCCGTTGTACGGGGGTTGAAGGGGTCCGCGGTGGGCGTCGTGCCGGACGAAAACGAACCGTGCCTGGTGCAGGCTTAGTGGGACGTGTGAGGTGGATTCGCCGTGTCGGGCAATGGGCACCGGGGCGAACTGTAGCGCTGACCAGGGTGTCGTGGCGGTGGGCAGGAACTCGCCGGGTACGCGCAGCGGCTGACTGTACACGAGCTCTGCTGCCGATGCGTGGAGGTCTTCTTTAACCGCGGTGCGCAGGCCGAGGAGGACCCATGGGAGTCGGTCGGTCCAGGCACCGTCCTGGAGGCTGGCTCAAAGAGATGCCTTCAAGGATCTGTGGAACCGCTCACACAGTCCGTTGGCTTGGGGGTGGTACGCTATGGTGCGGTGAATGGTCACCCCGAGATTGCGTGCAACGGCGGTCCAGAGTTCAGAGGTAAATTGCGGACCTCTGTCCGACGTCATGTCGGAGGGGACGCCGAACCGTGCGACCCAGGTGCTGACGAAGGCTCTGGCGATGTCGGCGGTGGTGGTAGAGGTCACTGGAATTGCCTCGGGCCAGCGCGTGGTGCGGTCAACGATCGTCAGCAAGTGCGTGTGGCCTTGCGACGGCGGCAGGGGCCCGACGATGTCCACGTGGATGTGGTCGAATCTACGCGAAGGGATGGTAAACTCCTCGAGGGGTACTTTCGTGTGTTGCTGCACCTTGGCCCGTTGGCAGGCTAGGCAGGAGTTGGCCCAAGTACTCACATCCTTGCGAAGGCCGCGCCAGACAAAGCGGTTGGCTACCAATTTGATGGATGCGCGGGCGCCTGGGTGGGAGAGGTTGTGGAGAATCTCGAATACCCGGCGGCGCCAGGACGCTGGGACGACGGGCCGAGGTTGACATAGGGATATGTCGCACTTGACCGTGACTGCGGTCGGGCCACAGGCGACGTCGGCCAGGCGTAACACTGGTAGGTTGGTAGGTGCGGAGAGCAGATCAGAGTCGGTGATCTGGTCTGCTGTGAGTTGAGCCTAGTCGACTGCCAGGTGTGCGGCGTGGATGGCGGGGCGGGAGAGGCAGTCGGCTACCACATTGTCTCGGCCGGAGACGTGTTGGATGTCCGTGGTGAACTCGGACACTGCCGCGAGCTGGCGCAGCTGCCTGGCGGACCAGGGGTCGGTTGTCTTTGCCATTGCGAATGTCAGGGGTTTGTGGTCGACAAACGCAGTGAAGGGGTGGCCCTCCAGCAAAAAACAAAAATGGCGGACCGCCAGGAACAGCGCGAGGAGCTCGCGGTCGAAGGTGCTGTACTTGACCTCCGGGGGGCGTAGTTGGCGGCTGAAGAAGGCAAGTGGTTGCCAGGCGCCGTCGACCCACTGCTCATACACGGCGCCGACCGCGTGGTGAGCGCTACCCTGGCATTGGGCCGTGGGTGCGCGAGCAGGGTGGCGTTGGCGAGCGCGGTCTTGGTGGAGTCGAAGGCGGCTGACGCGTCTGCCGTCCATTCGACCGCCATCTTGCCGCTCCTGCCCCGGAGGGCTTCATACAGGGACCTCATGAGGGACGCCGCTTTGGGGATGAAGCGGTTGTAGAAATTCACCATCCCGAGGAACTCCTGGAGGCCTTTGATGGTGGTGGGGCGGGGAAATTGTTGGACGGCCTGCACCTTGGTGGACAGGGGAATGGCCCCAGCATGGGTGATATGGTGGCCGAGGAAGTCGATCTTGTCCAGGCCGAACTGGCATTTGGCTGGGCTGAGGATGAGCCCGTGGTCGCTGAGGCACCCGAACAGGATGCGAAGGTGTTCGAGGTGTTCCTGCTTGGAGGAACTGGCTACCAGGATGTCCAGGTAGACGAACAGGAACTTCAGGTCCCGAAGGACCGAGTCCATGAGCCGTTGGAATGCCTGGGCCGCGTTTTTGAGGCTGAAGGGCATCCGCAGGAACTCGAAAAGGCCGAAGGGGGTGATTACGGCCGTCTTGGGGACGTCCGCGGGGTGGACGGGGACTTGGTGGTAGCCGCGCACCAGGTCAACCTTGGAAAAGACTGAGCGGCCGGCCAGTCTAGCCGAGAAGTCCTGGATGTGCGGCACGGGGTACCGATCAGGGGTGGTGGCGTTGTTGAGGCGGCGGTAATCCCTGCAGGGGCGCCAACCCCCGCCTGGTTTGGGGGCGACGTGGAGTGGGGAGGCCCAGGGACTGTTGGAGCGGCGGATGATGCCGAGGTGTTCCATGGTGGCAAACTCGGTCCGCGCGATCTCCAGTTTGGCCGGGTCCAGCCTGCGGGCGTGGGCGTACACTGGGGGGCCTGTGGTGGGGATGAAGTGTTCCACCCCGTGTTTGGCGGCCTCCGCGGAGAAGGTCGGATTGGTAAGGGCCGGGAATTCGGCCAGGAGTGCCGAGTAGTCATCAATGGCCCGGGCGTGGCACTGTAACGCCATGTCGGCGGGTTGACGGGGGGCCATGGCGCCCAGGATGGGGGACATGGTGTTCATGTCCACGAGGCGGTGTCGAGGGATGTCTACCAGTAGGCCGTGGGCGCACAGGAAATCTGCGCCGATGAGAGGGGAGAGCACCTTGGCAGTGATGAAGTCCCATCGGTAGCGGCGACCAGCGAGGTCGAGGGTGACTGTGCGGGTGCCGTACGTCCGAATGTCCGAGCCGTTAGCAGCAGCCAGCGCCGGTCCTCGTTTGCCCTTTTGGATGTCGAGGGCGGAGGCCAGGATGATGCTGTGCTGAGCTCCAGTGTCGCACAGGAACCGGCGGCCGGTTTTGTCATCCGTGACGTATAGCAGGGAGCCCGCGTGGCCCATGGCCATTGCGGGGGCTGGTACGGGGGCGGACTTGAAAGAGCAGGGAGGTGTGCACCGTTGTGCCCTGGCGCCGAACCGTGCATGGTAGTAACAGTGGCCCGGGTTAGTGGGGCGCGAATGCCCCGTGAGCCCGGTGGCTGGGCCTTGTGGCCGCGTGGTGGCCGGTGAGGGGCGCGCCCAGGCAGTGGCTGCCAGGTCCGGAGTGACGTCGCGGCTGGAGTGAGCGGACAGCAGCTTGTCGGCCTCATCGGCCAGGGCTTCCAGGTCCATGAGGCCGGACGCCACGATCGCTGGGCGGATGCTGAGAGGTAGCTGGCGGATGAACAGCGTGCGGAAGAGGGATCCGGGTGGGCTCTCGTCGGTGAGGGAGAGTATGTGAGAGAGGAGGTCTGACAGTGAGGCATCACCGAGGCCTGGAAGGTCGAGGAGGTGGCAGTTTCGCTGGTATGTCGAGGCCGTAAATTTTTGAAGGAGCGCGGCCTTAAGATGTGCATACTTGCCCTCCTCTGGTGGGTTCTGCAGCGCTGTCCAGACCTTCATAACTGTGGAGCTACCGAGTGATGTGACGAGGTAGTTGTACTTCGTCCCATCTGTGGTGATGTGTCGCAGCCGGAATCAGGACTCGGCTTGGAGGAACCAGGCTTCGGGCTGGTTTTCCCAAAACTGCGGCAGTTTCACGGAAACTGCGTTCGTGTCCGCCATTGCAGTGCTCGGAATACGTTCTGAACGTCGGGGTCACCAGTATTGTGGCTGCCGCGAAGCACGAATTGAGGCCGAGTCAATATGTGGAGCACATGGCTTTTAATTACATACTCTTGGCAAAATGGCTGCTACAACCTCTCTCTGCAAAACCCTACTGGTTGAGGGCGACGCCCACTCTTTTTAAGTTCACACTGAGGGCGACGCCCACTCCTTTTTTCATGTCTTAAAGGCAGCATGCGCCTTAAAGGCAAGGTGCCTGATTTATTGTCCACGGACGGAAAAGTAGATTGCGCCCATTTAGGTGGCGATCCGCCACAATATATATATATATATATATATGTACTAAACCTCATCCTTCAGTCTCACTGTATATAGCATTCATACATATGAAACCGTATCTCATTTTCTCTCGTGGCTGACTCAGGCAGAACATTTCACTATGTAAGGGTAAAATATCCTTCAGTTCTCCAGCTTTTCATGTTTAACCTAGTGAACAAACTCTATCCTCTGTCAGCTGTCAGTTGGAAACAGAAGGGCCCCAATATTCCTTCCCCCCTCCGCCCACCCCAAGTGCAGTTCAAGCAGAGGTCATCCGAAGTGTGCTATGCCTGACAACATTAACATGACCCTGACATACCCCAGTCTGCCAGTATTCTGCACACAGAGTCAACGGCAGGCACATAGGAGCAGAATACCGGGGCCAGATGTTTTGGAGGTCTAAAAACACTTCCATGCAAAACATATGCTTTTGTTAAATCAGAAGCAAAATTCTACGGATGTCGGAAATCTGAAACAAAAACAGAAAATTCTGGAAACACTCAGCAGGTCAGGCAGCATCTTTGGAGAGAGAAACAGATGTTTCAGGTTGATGACCTTTCGTCAGAATGCCAACTCTGAACTGATCGACCTGAAACGTTAACTCTGTTTCTCTCTCCACAGATGCTGCCTGACCTGCTGTAATATTTCCAGCATTTTCTGTTTTTATTTTGCATTTGTTAAATATTTAGAGCACATTCTTAAATATGTGATTAAATGGGCTGTGGCTGAAATAAAGTTATAAATTGGCTATTTTTACCTGCAGCTTATAGACATCTGAATCCAGGAAGACCACTCCTGGACAAACTGTTTCCCAGATTCTCACTTCTGCCCCTGAAGGATGCGGTATAATAATGCATGGGCGGCGCAGTGCTCTGCACCGTACCAATATAGAGTGACAACAAACTATTCAACTGTGGTAGGCTTCAGAGTCGAGCCTGATCCTGTCCCCCCCACTGTTCATACGGTTACGTTTTCCAGCAGGATTCACTGGATAGTAATCAGGAGCAGGAATGCTGGCTGATTTTGTCCTCGCCCATTCTCGCTATTTTGTGGGGCTAAGTGTACTACTCCTACCTTTGCAGCTGAGATCAGTCAACTCAGTACAGACCATGGTCTGAATCTGCACCTTTGTGATCTGTACCCAGTACTACACCAGGTGATACAATGTCTGTTCTTCACACTAACCATAAACAGTATAGGGTTATATTATAAAATCTGTAGACTGGACTCGAGGATTATTTAACATTGTGGTCTCAGAATTTTAGGATTTGAGGACACAATTAGCAAGCTTTGAAAAACACTGGAGAGGAAAATGATTTTAATTTTTCTCTGGAGCAGTAGATATGTGGAATAAACTATCAGCTGGCAAAAGTAATGAATGCTGTGTTGATTAACTTCTTTAAAAAAGAGGTGGGTAAATCTGGTTCAAAATGGGACTACGGGTTATCAGGATAAATACAAAGGATAAAACATTCTATGTGGGCCCTGAGTCACCTGTGGAAACTGGTCAGAGATGTAAGTATGGATTGTAAGGTGTAATTTTACAGATTATGCTCCTGAAACGGAACCTCATCCTCAAGGTGCTCGTATCGTAAACACGGTGCCTGCTGTCCATGACTTTCCTTCCATTAAGGCGAGGCTCTGTGCCAGGAGTACGCTTTCATTAAATTACCCCTGTATTTTAAAGTCCATGGTAATACAAACTATTCAGCCTTAATGGTCGGGACGACTTTCTCCACTTCTATACATTCCTCTTGAATGATCAGACTCTGTGGGTTACTGGAGAATAACCTGAGCAATGTCAGGCACATAGCTCATAATCCTGTAGGGCGAGGGAGTTATATAAACCCAGTTCATGTGATGATTTATTTTTCTTTGAAATATGTTGGTAGCCAGTTTAAAAGCTGCTTCTGAGTCTAGACAGTGAGTATCGGGGGAGGGGAAAATCAGTTCTTTATTTCATTTATGATGGTGAAAAAGAAAGACAGTATTTATATAGCGCCTTTCATGACCTCAAGACATTCCAAAGCGCTTTACAGCCAATGAAGTATTTTTGAAGTGTTCCCACTGTTGTAATGTAGGAAACACGGCAGCCAATTTGTGCACAGCAAGCTCCCACAAATGGCAATATGATAATAGCCAGATAATCTGTTTTAGTGATGTTGGTTAAGGGGTAAATATTGGCCAAAGCTAATGAGCCTATATATTTAGAAGAACCATGCAATAGATAAATAAAACATTGTAAATAATATATTGAGTAATATATGGGAGTGATTCTAAGCGAATAATTACAGATAAACTCCAGGCAGGCAGAAAAATCCAGTCTTATATATCTTCTGTGACAGCAGCTATTAAGCTTGGGTCAGTGGAAGCACTTTTACTTTAGATTCAGGAGGTCATGGCTTCAAGTCCCATTCCGGGCCTTGAACACATAGGCCTGAAAATCGTACGGGGGTTATGCTGATCTCCTGCTGAAGTTATGACAGGAGATTAGAAGAACCCCTGCAGAATCTTCATTCCATAATCTGGACCGACACTTCAGTGGAGTATTGAGGGAGTGCTGCGTTGTTGGAGATGTTGAGGGTAACTTTCAGCTTCGTCAGAGGTGGACAACTGGTGGTAACGGATTGGCTACCCATTATACGCCTCGGGCGATTTTCCTTTTCATTGACTTCAAGGAACCGCTGCAGGTCATTCCAAAAAAAAATTAAAAAACAGCTTTTTAAATGAATTTTGGGACCAGGAGGAGCATGAACCTTCCCACCTGTTGACGGGCTCTCTGCAGCACCCCTCCTCCCCCCCAGAATTGCCTCCCCCTCCACCAGCTTTAATGAGTTACTTCTGGCTTGGCTCTGCGGAGGAGCCACTGGGTTTCTCGCCCTCCCCCACCATCGGCGAGCTGCCTGTCAATTCTTGTTTAGCGCTGGCAGATCACCGTGCATATTGAAATGAGACTCGAACATGAAAATGGTTTCACGCTGATTCTATCAGGTGGGCAGAGGGCTGATATAATATTGAAAACTATAAGAAAAAACTGGAAGACTGTATGTGATGTGGCATGTGGTTGCTGTG
Source organism: Squalus acanthias (assembly GCA_030390025.1). NCBI lineage: Eukaryota > Metazoa > Chordata > Chondrichthyes > Squaliformes > Squalidae > Squalus > Squalus acanthias. The sequence continues at coordinate 86,268,786 of CM059426.1, read as the reverse complement.
CTGCGAATCAGATACATAACAGTCGTTTTGTGTGTGTTACTATGGTGATTGAGGGCAGGATTCAGACTGGTAAAACTGATGCGTTGTGAAACTTTAGTGGTTAAGAATAACCCAGGAAAAAAATAAACCACCAGTTTGGAGTCTATATAATAAATTGTGAAACATAAATATTATGCTGTACAAATATAATTCCAGTCATTGTAACCTTTAATTATAATAATGAAAAAATGTAGCTTTTTGCATTCTTAAGGAAGAAAAATACAACTTCTATGTTACAAACTTTATAAGAAGCTGCTGTGGTTGAAAGGGTTTTGTTAAAACCTTCTGCCTTCCTCGTCCATGAACCCAGCAAAACCCTGATGAATTTAGCAGCGGATCAAAGCCACACGTAAATCGGGCGTGGGCCGTCACTCAGCTAAATGTGTCATTGCTGCGCATGACTTACGCCTGTAAAATGGACAAACGAATTGAATTTATGTCCCAATGTGTTTTCTATAATGGTGGCACCTAAAACTACACACAGTGCTCTATGACCTAACTATTGCTGGGTACAAAATTATCATAAGGTCTTTACTCTTGTAATCTGCCCCTATTTATAAAATCCAAAATGCTATTGACCTTTTTTGTCTTTGTCTACCTGCTCTTTTGCTTTTAGCAAATTATGTGTTTGAATGCCAAACTGTCCGTTCATCCATACCCTTCAGTGTCTTTCCATGGAGTATTCCCCCACTGATTCCAGTCCCCTCCCCAGCCACTGTCTCAGGCTGAACCAGATTGTTTGCAATCTTGGTGTCCAATTCAACCCCATATGTGCTTCCGACCCTATATCCTCTCCATCACAAAGTCCGCCTACTTCCAACTCAGTAACATTGTCCACCTCTGCCCTGCCTCAGCTCACCTGATGCTGAAACTCTCATCCATGCCTTTGTTATCTTCAGACCCGACTATTTCAATGATCTCCTGGCTGGCCTCCCAAACTCCACCCTCTGTAAGCTTCAGCTCATCCACAACTCTACTTGTCATATCCTAACTCACACCAGCTCCTGCTCACATATGACCCATGTCTTTGCCGCCTACACGGACTCTCGGTCCCCCAACACCTGCAGTTTAAAATTCTCATCTTCATATTTAAATCCTTTCATGGCCTCACCATTTCCTATCTCTGTAACCTCCTCCAACCCTACAACATTGCTCCCTAAACTCTCCATTCCTCTGACTCTGGCCTTTTGTGCATTCCATTCTCCCTTTGCTCACCATTGGTGGCCAGGCTTTCAACCATCTAAGCCCAACGCTCTAGAATCATAGGGGGAAAAATTAGGTCGCGCCCCATTTGGGGCGCAAATATCGTCTGGACGCAAATATTAGCGCCTGGCGCTAATTATCGCCACTGACTGGAAACTTCACTTTTACCGCCCCGGGAGGTGAGTGGAGCGCTAAAACAGGCGCTGCACACCTGTCTTAAGGCGCAAAGGCCGAGCAGTGAGGCGCTAACTCAGCGCGCGAGCGCAGCGCAGCTGCTGCCAGTTAGCGAGGGAACACAGACACACTGGCGCCGGCCAGTTCTTAAAGCGGGGGGGGGGCCAACTGTTAGGATCAGTAGGCAAAACTACCTCACAAAGCGTTGACTCAATGCAGAAGTCTCTCTTTCTCTCTCTCCGAATCTCTCTCTCTCTCTCAGAACGAGTGGTGCAAAAATGTCAACCACAGAAAAAGACAGGAAGAGGCCCCCTTTAAATAGCGCCCCCCCCAGCCCCACAGTGATTGATAGCGTTCCAGTCTTCCGGTCGTTGGATGCGCCAGGCGGTAAGGCAGGGGGCGCCACTCAATTTCCGCTCCGGGGCGCCACAAGGGCGTTGCACCATGGAATGACGTCACAATCTGCGCGCGCAGGTGGTCGCGGCGGTAAAGTTTAGCGCCGCCGCACAATCTCTAGTTAAGTTCCCGAGCGGCGCAAACATCGCTGCGCCCGGGCGTTAGCGGCTTTGCGCCCCATTAGCGCCCTCTTAAGGCGCTAACGGGAGGCGCAACCAACTGAATTTTTACCCCATAGAATCATAGAAGATAGGAGCAGGAGTAGGCCATTCGGCCCCTCTAGCCTGCTCCGCCATTCAATGCGATCATGGCTGATCATCCAAATTCAGTACCCTGTCCCTGCTTTCTCTCCATATCCCTTGATCCCTTTAGCCTTAAGAAATATATCCAACTCCTTCTTGAATCTATTTAATGAATTGTCCTCTATTGCCTTCTGTGGCAGAGAATTCCACAGGTTCACCACTCTCTGGGTGAAGAAATTCCTCCTCATTTCTGTCCTAAATGGCTTACCCCTTATCCTTAGACTATGACCCCTGGTTCTGGACTCCCCGACCATCGGGAACATTCTTCCTGCATCTAGTTTGTCCTGTCCTGTCAGAATTTTATAAGTTTCAATGAGATCCCTTCTCATTCTTCTAAACTCCAGCGAGTATAAGCCCAATCGACCCAATCTTTCTTCATACGTCATTCCTGCCATCCCAGGTATCAGCCTTGTGAATCTTCGCTGAACTCCTTCCATGGCAAGAACATCCTTCCTCAGATAAGGCGACCAAAACTGTACACAGTACTCATGGTGTGGTCTCACCAAGGCCCTGTACAACTGCAGCAAGACATCCTTGTTCCTGTACTCAAACCCTCTCACTATGAAGGCCAACATACCATTTGCCTTCTTAACCGCCTGCTGCATCTGCATGCTTACCTTCAGCGACTGGTGCACAAGGACACCCAGGTCTCATTGCACTTCCCCTTCTCCCAATCTATTGCCATTCAGATAATAATCTGCCTTTCTGTTTTTGACACCAAAGTGGATAACCTCGCATTTATCCACGTTATATTGCATCTGCCACGCTTCTGCCCAATCACCCAACCTGTCCAAATCATCCTGGAGTTTCTCGGCATCCTCCTCGCAGCACACACGCCCACCCAGTTTTGTGTCGTCTGCAAACTTGGAGATATTACATCTAGTTCCCTTGTCTAGATCATTAATATATATTGTGAATAGCTGGGGTCCAAGGACCGATCCCTGCGGTACCCCACTAGTCACTGCCTGCCACTCGGAAAAAGACCCGTTTATTGCAACTCTTTGCTTTCTGTTTGCCAACCAGTTCTCTATCCAAGTCAATACCTTGCCCCCAATCCCATGTGCCTTAACTTTACATGCTAATCTCTTATGCGGGACCTTATCAAAAGCCTTTTGGAAGTCCAAATACACCACATCCACTGGTTCTCCCTTATCTATTTTACCAGTTACACCCTCAAAAAATTCCAATAGATTAGTCAAGCATGATTTACCTTTTGTAAATCCATGTTGACTTTGTCCGATCCTGTCACTGTTTTTCAAGTGCTCAGCTATTACATCTTTTATAATGGACTCTAGCATTTTCCCCACTACCGATGTCAGGCTTACCGGTCTGTAATTCCCTGTTTTCTCTCTACCACCCTTTTTGAATAGTGGGGTAACATTAGCTACCCTCCAATCCATGGGTACTGTTCCAGATTCCATCGAATGTTGGAAGATGATCAGCAATGCATCTACTACTTCTAGGGCCACTTCCTTAAGTACCCTAGGATGTAGATTATCAGGCCCTGGGGATTTATCGGCCTTCAATCCCTTCAATTTCCCTAACACCATTTCCCTCCAAATACTAATTTCTTTCAGTTCCTCCCTTTCATCAGACCCTATGTTCCCCAACATCTCTGGGAGGTTATTTGTGTCCTCCTTTGTGAAGACAGAACCAAAATATGTATTTAATTGGTCTGACATTTCTTTGTTCCCCATTATAAGTTCCCCTGATTCTGACTGCAAGGGACCTATGCTTGATTTCACTAATCTTTTTCTCTTCACATATCTATAAAAGCTTTTACAGTCAGTTTTAGAATTCCCTTCCTAAATACCGCTCTCTCTCCACCTTGCTCTCCTCCTTTAATAGCCAGAGCCAGAAGGTTGTGGGTTCAAATCCCACTCCAGGGACTTGAGCACATAAAGCTAGGCTGACACTCCAGTGCAGTGCTGAGGGAGTGCTGCACTGTTGGAGGTGCCGTCTTTTGGATGAGACGTCTGCTCTCTCAGGTGGACATAAAAGATCCTATGGCACTATTTCAAAGAAGAATAGGGGAGTTATCCCTGGTGTCCTGGCCAATATTTCTCCTTCAACCAACATAACAAAAACAGATTATCTGGTCATTATCACATTGCTGTTTGTGGGAGCTTGCTGCGCGCAAATTGGCTGCCGCGTTTCCCACATTACAACAGTGACGCCACTTCAAAAGTACTTCATTGGCAGTAAAGCGCTTTGAGACGTCCGGTGGTCATGAAAGGCGCTATATAAATGCAAGTCTTTCTTTCTTTCTTGCCTCCTGAAAATCCAACTCTTACCCCATCTAATATCTCCCTCTTTGGCTTGGTGTCCATTTTTGTCTGATTACACTTCTGTGATGCACCATGGGATTTTTTTTGAACACTGTCTATAGTATCTGCAGTACTTAGATGCAGAAGAAGACTGTATACTTTGGGGAATGTGGCATGGTAAGACTGATCAACAGTATGAAGGAGCAGGTAGATGGCACATGCGACAAAGTGTTGCTTGCGACCTTTTGCATTCTTGCTGCTCACCCATGCCGAGCCTTTTTTTTACAACTTTACAGCTCTTTCATTGTATTTCATGCACACCCATACCTCAGCAGGAGACACAGCCAAGGTACAATGTACAGTAAAAGCCTTGCCATTCACATACTCCAAAGGTTTCAGGTTGGCCACATGGCAATAATCAGTGACTCCCTGCACTTCGGGAAATGCGCCAATGGGTGATATTGGGAATGCACTGTAGGGTTGGAGGAGGTTACAGAGGTAGGGAATGGTGAGGCCATGAAATTATGTTCAGTGGGAAAAGGAATTGCGTTCTGGCCATGCTGACCAATGCTTCAGTCACCTTTTTGATGTATATGTGGCCAGCACAATGCCTGATATTGCAGTGGTAGCTGGGAATGAGCCATAGACATAACAGTTAAGAGCATTGATAATCGTGCCAGCCACTGATGTTTGTGTCCCTGTGTTGCAAGTTTGATACAGGTGTCCTTGCTACAAATGGAAAAACTCTGTCCTGCTTGCTTGGAGCAAGCTGAGGTAGTTGTCCTGTGAATTGGCAAATAGGTGTCCCATGGGTTGTAGAATGGTCTGGGGCCTGCTGATCTCCCTGGCATGTCTTATTTCATCATGCTATGAAATCGAGGTGCTTTAAAAACAAACTTACTTCAGGAGTGAGGATAGATGGCCGTCAACATTTTCTCCTCAAAATTAATATTTTCATTAAAATTTCAGAGATTTGGAAAAAATGTCTGATAAAAATGACACTGTACTGAAAAAGTGCTTTAAATATTACTGGTGTATAGATGATATAACTGTCTCTTTGGATGGCCTTACCTATATGCACCTCGCAATAGCATAGTGATTATGTTACTGGTGTAGTAATCCAGAGGCCTGGACTAATGATCTAGAGATGGAATTCAAATCCCACCACAGCAGCTGGGGAATTTAAATTCAGTTCATTAAATAAATCTGGATTAAAAAGCTAGTATCAGTAATGGTGACCATGAAACTACAGTATTGTTGTAAAAACCCATTTAGGGAATGAGCTCTGTAGTTCTGGCCTATATGTGACTCCAGACCCACAGCAATGTGGTTGACTCTTAACCGCCCTCTGAAATGGCAGGCCACTCAGTTGTACCAAACTGCTACAAGAAGCAAGAATAAAAAAAAATGTGCCCTTGCACCCCTGCATCCAATGACTGCGTAGGTACAAGAAAGTATACATGGCCAAGCTGTCATGGCAGTTGCCAAAGTGGGGCAGCTTGGTGTTGAATCATCTCAGGCTGTCACTCACAGAGTTTGGTGACGCACCACCATCTCAGGAACCTTTAACTGAAACACAGCATCCAGTCACCACCGACGATCCAGCTATTGGGGAGCAAATGAGCTATTGAGCATATCACTCAAGCACCGTGTGGCAAACATTAGCATGAAATTCATTTAAGCAAATCAAGAGTGATGGCACTTCATTTGCAATGTGTCCAGAGACTTTAGATTGGAAGCTGGTTTGAGATGAATGGTCTGCTTGGCAGTATATTTTTAATTTGTTGTCTGCAACATTGATGAACAACAGTTTAATAAATGTGATTTTATCATTAGCTGCCCATAGAAGGTAGAAGTTTCCTCCCTTAAGGGCATTGATGATCTAATTGAGTTGGTAGTCTAGTACCATAACCACATACACAGAGCTTGGAGACATGGCCTGGTTAATTGCAATCAGAGTGGATTGCAAGTAGAGTGGAAGAATTTGGTGATACAGTAGTAGGAATTCTCATGTCCAACTCTAAAGGAGGAGTGGAGCTACAGAACCCGAGGACTCTAAGTTAAGTATCTAGATATCTAGGTTCTTTGGCCTAGAAATTCGTGGCCACCACAAAAGTTGCCAGTGTCACCACTGCTTCGGGTTAACGGCCGCAAACTGGTCATGGCAGTAAGAGAGAAAAGTTCACGCTGGGGATTAAAGATTTTTAGCCCAGCACTAACGCACTGTGTAACACCCTCCTGGTGGCGTTGGTGCAGGTATCGGAGGCGAAGTTGGCATCCAGAAGCGGCGATCCAGCTTCCAACAGCCTCTGGAAGCGAGGCAATGGCCCAGAAATTGGACTTCGATGGTTGCCGCGGGGGTAAGGATCCCCCGCGATATCGCACTCCGCGCCTGCCTTTATGGTTTTGGCCCACACGAACTTCAGTTCCTGGGCCTCTCCCTGGTGCCGGCGCGCAGTGTGTGCATGTCCCAGAGGCGCAGTTAGTGCGATGCGACCTCTGGGATCACGTGGGCCAGTTAGAGCCAATGGCAGCACACCATCTTTCATTCATAGTTTTGACAGGAAGAGCTGTCAAAACTATGAATACAACAAGCCCCCAAAAGAACAGCTAAACCTCAATTAAATTTAAAAAAAAGCCATCACATTAATAAAATAACTATAGTTAAATAAATTAACCACTTTAAACAAAAATTTAAATTTTTGAAAATTTTTTAATTCTTTTTAAAAGTTATAAAAATAAACTTACCTTTCTTTAAAGTCTCTAAAAAAGATAACCTGTTGAAAAAAATTTAAAATAATACTTAATTAACTACTTACCTTGTTAAAAGGGGGTCTTACACCTGCTTTCTTCATGTGTAAAATCTTCAACACTTACCTGCGCGTTCAAACCTGAAAAAAAAACTAAGTGTGCTGCATGCGCACAACCTGTAGCACGCACCTGGTTCACTTAGGAACCGCCCCCTTTGCTATACCCGAAGTGCCGGTTTCCCGCGCATGCGCAGTGCATGCAGGAAACCGGCACTTCGGGACCTAATACGCGAGAGTACACAGTGCGTAATCTCCCGTATTAGGTCTAATTTTTGGGCCATTGTGTTCACTAGGCATTGTGCGACATTAAAAGGACAATGCCTTCTTAACTGATAAAAATAAAAATGAAGTAAGAAAATGCAGTTTTCAGCCTTTAATGCCTTTAAAAAAAAATTAACATTAAAAAGAATTCCCAAATGGGAGTCTTCTGCTCTTAAAGCTGAATTCCCTTCCACACCTCAAAACATGGGAAAAGTGCTTCAGCACTAAGACAAATGGCTCAGCAGGCCAGGGAAGGGGCACCCAGGGTCTCGCACACAGCACTCCAGCAAGAGAGGCCCTCTATCCACAGGGGCAAGGAGGCCCTCCAGAAAGTACAACGTGGGACCACATCACCGTGGGCGTCACTGCCACCACCACCTGGCTCCAGTGCCCAAAGAAGCTTCATGACCTCAGACCACTGGTACTGCAGGCAGATGATTCCACCCCAGATATCCCGGCCAGAAAGGGGCTGTCTGGGTTGCATCCGTCCTTCTGCTTCCTCCTCTTCAGCTTCTTCCTCTACTGTTCCTTCCTCTTCAGCTTCTTCCTTTTCCCTCTGCGAGGGTATGCTGTAAATCTGAAATAAAAACACAAAATGCTGGAAATACTCAGTAGGTCAGGCAGCATCTCGACCTGAGACATGAACTCTGTTTCTCTCTCCACGGATGTTGCCTGACCTGCTGAGTATTTCCAGAATTTTCTCTCTGCTTTGAGGCCTTCCTTTACCAGCCAAGGCATTGTAAGTGTCGAGCAGCACTCCCTACACACTTAAAAAACTTTTAAAATGTATTGCAACAAGCCACTACTTCAATAAAATCAACAACAAAAAAATCCAGTCCAAAAGCTTAAATGCAAACTTACCTGAAAGATGTGTGTGTCCCTTTAAGAGGTGCTGACAGCGCCTTTGTCAGTCTGCTGAACGCTGGGTTTTCATGGCGTGCTTAGGACCCTGTGCTGAACACAGCACTAGGGTTGAAGTTAGCTGAAGTGCTGTTAAGTCGGCGTTGCACACCGACTGACGTCATCCTCTCCCTGATTTAAATCTTACCATTGATCTTACCGGCTATCGATCTTACCGGCTATCGATCTTACCGGCTATCGATCTTACCGGCTATCGATCTTACCGGCTATCGATCTTACCGGCACCGCTGCCGGGCCTTGGAAAATGATGGATGCCGGGAGACCCGCCACCAGCTTGGAAAAGAGCGGCGGCTGCCCTCTTTTCGCTATTTTTCGCTGGTACCGGGTGGCATAAAGCCCTCAAATTTTTAGCCCTTTGTGTTTAGTATCTCAGTGGTTCTTGTCAAACTTGAGTAAATAATTTTGTCTTTTTTCTCTCTAAGTTAGGGCAGTGGGTTAAACTAAGATGTTTAGTTAGTTGTCTAATAAATGGAGGCATGGCAGACCCCCTCAATCCCGTCAAATGCACATCCTGTGCCATATCCTGGAGGGGTCAAGGACAGAATTTTTTTGGTTCGAGCTGAGAAACAATAGAGGTGCCATTACACCACCAGGTGTATTTTATAGGCCACCAACTAGTGGGAAAGATATAGAGGAGCAAATTTGCAGGGAAATTACAGAGAGGTGCAAGAACTATAGAGTAGTGATAATGGGGGACTTCAACTATCCTAATATAGACTGGGATAGTAATAGTGTAAAGGGCAGAGAGAGGGATGAATTTCTGAAGTGTGTTTAGGAGAACTTTCTTGATCAGTACGTCTCCGGTCCAATGAGGAAGGAGGCATTACTGGATCTGGTTCTGGGGAATGAGGTGGGTCAAGTAGAGCAAGTGTCAGTAGGGGAACGTTTAATCATGACTGAGGTACTAAATGAGTACTTTGCATCTGTCTTCACCAAGGAAGAAGATGCTGCCAAAGTTATAGTGACAGAGGAGGTAGTTGAGATACTGGATGGGATAAAAATTGATAAAGAGGAGGTGCTAGAAAGACTGGCTGTACTTAAAGTAGATAAGTCACCAGGACTGGATGGGATGCATCCTAGGATGCTGAGGGAAGCAAAGGTGGAAATTGCAGAGGTACTGGCCATAATCTTCCAGTCCTCCTTAGATACGGGGGTGGTGCCAGAGGGCTGGAGAATTGCAAATGTTACACCTTTGTTCAAAAAAGTGTGTAAGGATAAACCCAGCAACTACAGGCCAGTCAGTTTCACCTCGGTAGTGGGGAAGCTTTTAGAAATGATAATCAGGGACAAAGTTAACAGTCACTTGGACAAGTGTGGATTAATTAAGGAAAGCCAGCACAGATTTGTTAAAGGCAAATTGTGTTTAACTAACTTGATTGAGTTTTTTGATGAGGTAACAGAGAGATTCTGTAGGTGGTTTGCCTTGGTGGTTCGAATCACCTCTCCTACTTAGTTCTAGACGACAGGAATTACGGTGAACAGGATTGGAACACAGACAAGCTTTTCAGACTCAACCGTACGGTGTTTAATAAGGTTAACACACACACCCGCCTCCAGTACGTAAAATGCCTGGTGGCGTAAAACAAACAGTACAACAATACAACTTGGCCCATCGAACAGGCTCCTGTCTCGTGTTAGTACGCCTAAAATTACACTGTGTTGCAATACAGAGTATAACGTGGACTTGTCCCACAAACCCCGGAACATACACCATATAATACACACAGAACCTCCCCACTAAACCCCTCTGGATTGGTTGGGACACACAGTACCACTGGTCTTAAGGATGCGTGGGCTTGGACAATGCTCACCCCGATTGTCCGTTTTCTTGCTCGCTGCTCCCCTGTGTAGAACGTGTCTCCTGGTTCCGTATCGCCGATGCAGTATCCAAGTCCCAGTTTCGAGGTTCGTTCCTACAGTCGAAGAGCAAGGCGAGGCTCTTGTCGCTCGTGGTGGTTTGTTCGCTCCATCTCGGACGGAGTGCTCGGTTCTTGGTTCAGAGATGAGGGCACGCGAAGGCGAGAGCAAGCGAGAGAGAGTGAGAATGGCTAAAGCTGCCTTCTCTTATACCCTAAAAGTTCATTAAGGTCTGTGTATTGCAGTGATGTCTTTTTAATCACCCTTCTTTGTCTGGTTTCCCGCCTTTCGGGGCTATCCCATCTAGGTGCTAGTGTTAATGGCAGATGATGGGCCGCACTTCTTACCCGATCCTGGGTTAAGTGGTTTCCCATTAGTTTCCAATGGCCCTCCTTTGTCCGGTTCCCGCCTTTCGGGGCTATCTCATTGTTTCCCAGAGAACTCTGTCTGCTCAGACATTCTCCCGTAATCAGTTTGTAGGCCTGGCTGGAATCTCCTGTCCATCACGAACACCTGGGCCCCTCCCATCTTCTCCAAACAGGCTTCTGGTCAATCAGCAGTAACAATCATACAAAATGTCCGATACAAAAAAAAATCCTTGGGGCCTGCGCTGATGCTTACAGGTTGATGAGGGCAATGCGGTTGATGTGGTGTACATGGACTTCCAAAAGGCGTTTGATAAAGTGCCACATAATAGGTTTGCCAGCAAAGTTGAAGCCCATGGAATAAAAAGGATAGTGAATACGAAATTGGCTAAGTAACAGGAAACAGAGAGTGATAGTGAATGGTTGTTTATCGGACTGGAGGTACTAGCACCATTGCTTTTCTTGATTATATATTAATGACTTGGACTTGGGTGTACAGGGCACAATTTCAAAATTTGCAGATGACTTAAAACTTGGAAGTATAGTGAACAGTGAGGAGGATAGTGATAGACTTCAAGAGGACATAGACAGGCTGGTGGAATGGGCGGAAACGTGGCAGATGAAATTTAACGCAGAAAGTGTGAAGTGATACATTTTGGTAGGAAGAACGAGGAGAAGCAATATAAACCAAAGAGTACAATTCTAAAGGGGGTGCACAAACCTGGGTGTATATGTGCACAAATCATTGAAGGTGGTAGGGCAGGTTGAGAAAGCATTTAAAAAAGCATTCTGGATCCTGGGCTTCATAAATATAGATATAGGGGGCAAAATTGGATCCCTTTGGGGCGCCAACTTCGCCGGGGTGCTACTTTTAGTGCCCCGAAAAAAGTAGCACCCCCACGCCCAAAATTCACTGGTAGCGCCCCAAGAGGAAGGCGGGGCACTACTGGAAGCGCCCCGCCTCCCTCTTGGGGCGCTGCGAGTGAATTTTGCGGCGCTATGTGCCGCAACGCCACGCTCTGCGGCATGTCGCACCACGGTACTGCAGGCCTTTCTCCCCTTATTAAAGGGGAGGGCCCTAGCGCAGCGTGACCCGGAGCCCAGCTGGGCCACCAGGGATCAGAGTGCCGGCAAAAGAGCCCGGCACTCAAGAGAAGTGCCGGGATCACGGAGTGCAGCCGGCACTCCGCGGGGGGGCTTCACAGTAGGCTGGGGACAGCAACGGGGGCAGGTGTTGGCAGGCGGCCAGCACCAAAAATGGCCGCACAGCACCTCCCCTTTAATTTGCCCTGCCCCGGCCGCAGGTAGGCCCCCCTGACCCCGTCGGACATAGCGTCCGGCGGTAAGGCAGGGCGCGCTACCGAAGATCGCGGCCAGGCCGCTGCGCACGGCGATGATGTCATCGCCGGAGGCGCAGCGTGCGGGGTGCTAATGGTTATTTTTTTTTTTAAATTCGTTTATGGGATCAGGGCGTCGATGGCTATGCCAGCATTTATTGCCCATCCCTAGTTGCCCTCGAGAAGGTGGTGGTGAGCCACCTTCTTGAACCGCTGCAGTCCGTGTGGTGAAGGTACTCCCCCAGTGCTGTTAGGGAGGGAGTTCCAGGATTTTGACCCAGCGACGATGAAGGATCGGCGATATACTTCTAAGTCAGGATGGTTTGCGACTTGGAGGGGAACCTGGAGGTGGTGGTGTTCCCATGCGCCTGCTGCCCTTGTCCTTCTAGGTGGAAGAGGTCGCAGGTTTGGGAGGTGCTGCCGAAGAAGCCTTGGCGAGTTGCTGCAGTGCATCTTGTAGATGGTACATACTGCAGCCACGGTACGCCGGTGGTGGAGGGAGTGAATGTTTAAGGTGGTGGATGGGGTGCCAATCATGCGGGCTGCTTTGTCCTAGATGGTGTCGAGCTTCTTGAGTGTTGTTGGAGCTGCACTCATCCAGGCAAGTGGAGAGTATTCCATCACACTCCTTACTTGTGCCTTGTAGATGGTGGAAAGGCTTTGGGGAGTCAGGAGGTGAGACACTCGCCGCAGAATACCCAGCCTCTGACCTGCCTTTGTTGCCACAATATTTATGTGGCTGGTCCAGTTAAGTTTCTGGTTAATGGTGACCCCCAGGATATTGATAGTGGGGGATTCGGCGATGGTAATGCCATTGAATGTCAAGGGGAGGTGGTTAGACTCTCGCTTGTTGGAGATAGTCATTGCCTGGCACTTCTGTGGCACGAATGTTACCTGCCACATATCAGCCCAAGCCTGAAGGTCATCCAGGTCTTGTTGCATGCGGGCATGGACTGCTTCATTATCTGTGCAGTTGCGAATGGCGCTGAACACTGTGCAGTCATCAGCGAACATCCCCATTTCTGACCTTATGTTGGAGGGAAGGTCATTGATGAAGCAGCTGAAGATGGTTGGGCCTAGGACACTGCCTTGAGGAACTCCTGCAGCGATGTCCTGGGGCTGTGATGATTGACCTTCAACCACAACAACCATCTTCCTTTGTGCTAGGTATGACTCCAGCCAGTGGAGCGTTTTCCCCCTGATTCCCATTGACTTCAGTTTTACTAGGGCTCCTTGATGCCAGACTCAGTCAAATGCTGCCTTGATGTCAATGGCAGTCACTCTCACCTCACCTCTGGAATTCAGCTCCTTTGTCCATGTTTGGACCAAGACTGTAATGAAGTCGGGAGCCGAGTGGTCTTGGCGGAACCCAAACTGGGCATCAGTGAGCAGGTCATTGTTGAGTAAGTGCCGCTTGATAGCACTGTCGATGACACCTTCCATCACTTTGCTGATGATTGAGAGTAGACTGATTGGGTGGTAATTGGCCAGATTGGATTTGTCCTGCTTTTTTTTGTGGACAGGACATACCTGGGCAGTTTTCCACATTGTCGGATAGATGCCAGTGTTGTAGCTGTACTGGAACAGCTTGGCTAGAGGCGCGGCTAGTTCTGGAGCACAAGTCTTCAGCACGATAGCCGGGATGTTGTCGGGGCCCATAGCCTTTGCTGTATCCAGTGTGCTCAGCCGTTTCTTGATATCACGTGGAATGAATCGAATTGGCTGAAGAATGGCTTCTGTGATGGTGGGGAGCTCGGGAGTAGGCCGATATGGATCATCCACTCGGCACTTCTGGCTGAAGTTGGTTGCAAATGCTTCAGCCTTGTCTTTTGCACTCACGTGCTGGGCTCCACCATCACTGAGGATGGGGATATTCTTGGAGCCTCCTCCTCCCGTTAGTTGTTTAATGGTCCACCACCATTCACGACTGGATGTGGCAGGACTGCAGAGCTTTGATCTGATCCGTTGATTGTTGGATCGCTTAGCCCTGTCTATAGCATGCTGCTTCCACTTTTTAGCATGCATGTAGTCCTGTGTTGCAGCTTCCCCAGGTTGGCACCTCATTTTTAGGTACGCCTGGTGCTGCTCCTGGCATGCTCTTCTACACTCCTTATTGAACCAGGGTTGGTCCCCTGGCTTGATGGTAATGGTAGAGTGAGGGATATGCCGGGCCATGAGGTTACAGATTGTGGTGGAATACAATTCTGCTGCTGCTGATGGCCCACAGCGCCTCATGGATGCCCAGTGACTGTGTGGTGGTCACTGCTACCAATACTGTCATGGACAGATGCATCTGCGACAGGTAGATTAGTGAGGACGAGGTCAAGTAGGTTTTTCCCTCGTGTTAGTTCTCTCACCACCTGTTGCAGGCCCAGACTGGCAGTTATGTCCTTCAGGACTCGGCCAGCTCGGTCAGTACTCCCCCACCCAGAGTACATTCTGTGCCCTTGCTACTCTCAGTGCTTCTTCCAAGTGGTGTTCAACATGGAGGAGTACTGATTCATCAGCTGAGGGAGGGCGGTAGGTGATAATCAGCAGGAGATTTCCTTGCCCATGCTTGACCTGAAGCCATGAGACTTCATGGGGTCCGGAATCAATGTTGAGTACTCCCAGGACCACTCCTTCCCGACTGTATACCACTGTGCCGCCACCCCTGGTGGGTCTGTCCTGCTGCCGCTAACCTCCCGCCGAATTTCGCGGGAGGCGTTAGCGGCGCTGCACCCGGGCGCTAGTTGCTTTGCGCCCCGTTAGCGCCCTCAACTGGAGTATTGTGTCCAATTCTGGGCACCGCACTTTAGGAAGGATTTGAAGGCCTTAGAGAGGGTGCAGAAAAGACTTACAAGAATGGTTCCAGGGATGAGGGACTTCAGTTACAGGGATAGACTGGAGAAGCTGGGGTTGTTCTCCTTAGAGCATAGATGTTTGAGAGGAGATTTGATAGAGGTGTTCAAAATCATGAGGGGTCTGGACAGAGTAAATAGAGAGAAACTGTTCCGATTGGTGGAAGGGTCGAGAACCAGAGGGCACAGATTTAAGGTGCTTGGCAAAAGAACCAAAGGTGACATGAGGAAAAACTTTTTTACGCAGCGAGTGGTTATGATCTGGAATGCACTGCCTGAAAGGGTGGTGGAGGCAGATTCAAAAGGGAATTGGATAAGTACCTGAAGGAAAATAATTTGCAGGGCTACGGGGAAAGGGTGGGGGAGTGGGAGTAGCTGAAGTGCTCTTGCAGAATGCTCACTGCAGTGCATCCGCAAGGCTGAGAGCTACGTGGATAACATGTTTCAGGAGGTGGTCACCCCACAGCTTAAGAGTTTGCAGGCAGAGAGCGAAAGGGTGACCGCCAGACAGACAAAGCGGACGAGGCAGGTAGTGCAGGAGTCCCCTGAGTGCATCTCACTCTCTAACCGGTATTCAGTTCTGATTACTGGTGAGGGCGATGGTTCCTCTGGGGAGTACAGCCAGAGCCAAGGCTACGGCACCATGGGTGGCTCAGCTGTACGGGGGTTGGGGTGGGGGGAGTAGGAACGTCAGGAAAGCAATAGTGATAGGGGATACAGTAGTTAGGGGAACAGACAGGCGTTTCTGCGGCGAGGTTAATAACCAGGGGGCATAGATTTAAAGTAATTGGTAGAAGATTAGAGGAGAGTTGAGGAGAACATTCTTCACCCAGAGAGTGGTGGGGGTCTGGAACTCACTGCCTGAAAGGGTGGTAGAGGCAGAAACCCTCATCACATTTAAAAAATACTTGGATATGTATTTGAAGTGCCGTAACCTACAGGGCTACGGACCAAGAGCTGGAAGGTGGGATTAGCCTGGATAGCTCTTTTTTTGGCCAGCACAGACACGATGGGCCGAATGGCCTCCTTCTGTGCCGTAAATTTCTCTGATTCTATGATTCTTCATTGTCGTGCATATTTCCAGGGAACGATGACGATGCTTGGGAGCACTGTGCATACAAAGGGCTAGGTATAATTGTGTGAAGGACTTATTAATTGATCTTGAGGGATAGTTTCGGAAACTGTTGTTCACCAGTGGCATCTTCAGAATCTTCAATGTCACGTGTGACCTCCCTTCAGTAGGCTGAGGGCCCTCTTCCTCCAGCGCCCACATGTTTATTCTACATTGCTCAGAAAAGTTCTTTAGCATTCAGCAAACCATGATAATGTGTGACACTCTGGCTGGGCTGTACTGGAGGAAGCCCTCATACAGTTGGAATGATTGCTTCAATATTCCTATAGTGTGCTTGATGATGGCTCGCATAGACAAATGCAGCTTTCATGATACTATTGATGAAAGTAAGTCAATTCACCCATCAGCTGAATGATAATAAGTGGAAAAATATTTGAATAATCCCTTGTGTCATATTAATGACGTGAAGACTGCAACAACACTGCAATTAAAATAAAACTAGAAATGTTTTAGTTTATACAGAAACGATTTTAAATTAAGAAATGCTTCTTAATTCTAGGTGGCAGTATGTGGGTTGCCACCTTATGGCTGTAATTTCCGCAGATTGAGTTTTCTATCATAGTCTTACCACTGAGAGGGAGATTGGGGGTGGCGGGGGGGGGGGCGGGCAGAAGATACAATTGGTGGTGTGATGACAACCCTAATGAATTAATTGCATTGCTATTGGGCCGAAAATTGATCCCGGGACGCGAGAGTACGCACTGCGTACTCTCGCGTATTCCCACTCCAATTGCCGGTTTTCTGCATGCCCTGCGCATGCGCTGAAAACCGGCAATTGCTCTTCCGAAAAGGGGGCGGGGCCGGAGTGCATCGCGTGCGCGCTACAGGCTGCGCGCACGCTGTGCACTTCATGCTTTGGACGCGCAGGTAAGTACTGAAGATTTTGGAAATGTAAAAAGGAGGAGTAAGACCCGCTTTTAAGAAGGTAAGTAGTGAATTAAGTATTTTTTTGAATTTTTTTTTACAGGTATATCTTTTTTATAGACTTTAAAGACAGGTAAGTTTATTTTTATAACTTTTTAAAAGATTTTAAATTTTTTCAAAAATTTAATTTTTTATTTAAAATGGTTAATTTAATTAACTATACTTATTTTATTAATGTGATGGTTTTTTTTTTTAATTTAATTGAGGTTTAGCTGTTATTTTGGGGGGGTGTAAGATTCATAAGTCTCTCAGCCATGCTGTGAGACTTATGAATGGAAGATGGTGTGCTGCCATTGGCTCTAACTGAGTCACGTGATCCCACAGCTCGCACGAATTAACTACGCCGCTGGGATACGCAAGCCCAGCACAGCTGATGTCTGGAACATCAATTTCGTGCGAGCTGGATCTGAAAAAGCATAAGCGAGGTGAGACATCGCGGGAAAGGCTTACCCCCGCGGGAACAGAGCGAGATCAATTTCTGGGCCATTATGTCTGGTAAAGTGCCTTTCAGGATTGCTCTGTATGCTGCCATCCAAATACAGACTAGAAATTACATTTGACAATATTAACATGCAAATACTTAAGATGTTTAAAATAAATGGGTTAGCACCCCAGGCAAAGCAGTGGACAGAGGAGGCCCTCTGTGGTGAGAAGTTTGCCTTTTTTGACATTCAATTTTAAGTTTAATTTTTTTTAAATTTTTATCATAATGGAGAAATTTGACACTCCACAAATATAAAAATTAGTTTTTCAGGGCCAGAACGGTTGTTTACCAGTCAATAGGCTATTAAAAGCCCAGTTACACCTATTCCAACAAGGCTTAATATTTAATGGAGTATTTAACAGCGATATTAGTGCGGAAAAGCCCAAGTTTCCGTCATTTTCACTGATTTCACTGATTACACGGATTGCTGGCTATGGCGGGGGGCAGGGGAGTCCACAGCGCAGTCAGTGTCGGAGCCGGAAATGACTGACCGCAACTTCAGGATTTCCGCATTTAGATGTGCATGCACTAAATCCTGAAGTTGCGGTCAGTTTCAGAGGCATAGTGATGGCGAATGCTGGTAGTTCACCGTCATTGCCCACCGCAAATTCCGGGCCATACAGTTTAAGAATTTGTATGCTAATATCACAGTTAACTTTATGTTTTTTAAGTATCAGTTTGTATTGCAGCATCTTTGCCACCAGATGGCAGTGTTGATTCACGACTGATTCATATTTCATCCCCCGCAGCACACACATCCCCCAACCATCTTCAGGCACGACAATCTTTAATGAATTTCCAAAACAGTAACATAACCGGTCACATCTCAGAGTTAATCATTACCACATGTGCAAATAAAGCGGTTAAATTCTTCTTTGCAACGGAGACTAGATACAGAATTAATTTACAAAAAAACACAAGCTTTGATTATAAATACATTTTCCAACCATAAAAATTAATACATCACCATCTTAAATTGCAGAAAGGAAAGCTGAAAGAAGGAAGAATTATAAACAGTTCTTCCCCACATCTGTGTTTTTGTCAAAGTAAAGAAACCTATTCCACAAATTGAAAGCTGCTTTCAAGTGATGCGCGACTATTGTGTATTTAATCAACAAAAAAAGATAAAAGTGTAGAATATTTAATATGGGGTAAGTGAGTCCATCAGTTGTTGATTGCCTTCCTTTGTGCTACATTCTTTGCTCTCTTCTTAGAATGCTGTACTTTCCCAAACACCAAATTATGAAGTTTTTTTAAACTACAGAGTAAACATACAGAGCTAAATCCATAAATATCATGTTTTGCAACTGGAAATCAATGGCACACTGTAGATCTATCAATATAAAACATGATGATTTATGCTTCATATTTATTTATAGCTGTGCACTTCAACATGAAGATTGTGTAATATTCAATACTGGGCCTGGGATTGTTTCAAAGCTTTACAGCCATACATATTTGAGAGTTTGAAATTGGGGTTTACCAAAACATAATAATCCAACATGTTATTCACATACATTGAGATTTCTTCTTATTTTCTGATTGTCAAGATGATATTTACACATATATGGTAAAGGAAACTATTCCTGCACTTTGCGTTCACTGGAATTTGACCTAATTGGGGGAGGGAGGAATGTTGTTCTGCTCACCGCTCCATTCACGCTGAGAATTGAGGCACTAGGCAAATAATTTTTTTTTTAGATCCCGTGCCCACTGGCCATCATTTTCCAGCAGGCCTCAAGATGGCAGCCAGTTCTCCCACCTCAAACAGGCTCTGCCCATTTGTATTGGATGTGGAGTGGCCTAACCAGGGTACGTTGGAGGCTGCTCCCAAAGGACCCCCAAAAAAACTTTGACATCAACACATCTCCTGGCCCCCGAATTTCCAAAACCAGCTGCGCAGTGGCACCTCCGTTGGATTGCCTCCCTCCCCTTAACATCAGCTGTCCTGCTCAGCTCCGCGGAGAAGCCGCTGGATCTCCCAACCCAACACTGGCAGCTCACTGAAAGTATTGTAATAAGGCCCAACCATGAGAATGGTTCAGGCCTCTCGCTAGTGCGATGGGGTGGGCGATATGGAGGGGTGGGTGATATGGAGGGGTGGGTGATATGGAGGGGTGGGTGATATGGAGGGGTGGGTGATATGAAGGGGTGGGTGATATGAAGGGGTGGGTGATATGGAGGGGTGGGTGATATGGAGGGGTGGGTGATATGGAGGGGTGGGTGATATGAAGGGGTGGGTGATATGAAGGGGTGGGCGATATGGAGGGGTGGGCGATATGAAGGGGTGGGCGATATGGAGGGGTGGGTGATATGGAGGGGTGGGTGATATGAAGGGGTGGGTGATATGAAGGGGTGGGTGATATGGAGGGGTGGGTGATATGGAGGGGTGGGTGATATGGAGGGGTGGGTGATATGGAGGGGTGGGCGTTATGATTGCTCCGCCCACCACCTGCCTGATGTGTGCTACAGTTACAAATCACCCCCATGGCATCCACAGCTTCCCCTCATCCACTATGGACTATGAATGGTGAAGTTTTCAAAGGCGAGGCTCCACATTGGGTGCACAAACTTGTAAAATGACCCCTTATGAATATATAAGCACATTTATCCATTTGGGTATTGCACTGTCACTATGAACTATTAAGTTCTTGTGCACAATCCATGTACATGGATGGACCCATTGATGTAGGATTTGGAGGAAATCACAGAATATATCATTAATATGCTACATACCACTTGGTCTGTGTACCTGCCTGGTATGCCATTCCAACTTCATCAAACTCAATACCTTTGAAAGCTTCTCACCCAAATAGTTAAACAAATCTATTCTCATACCCAGTTAATGGTTACTTTTGGGAGAATCCGAACCTGTGGTGCTGTGCACAACCAGTGAAGCAAAACTTGAGCTCGTTACTTTTCTTAAGTGTACCACCTAACATCTTGAAGACTCCATATCTGGATGAACAAAATCATTTGCTATTTATACAAATTAACTGAAAATCTGACGATTCAGAATTTGCAGAATGATACCAAATCCAGGAGGGGCAGCGGAACTGAAATTACACAATGAGCTGTACACAATATGCAAGTGGGCAGAATGATGGCAGATAAAATTTGATGCAGACAAGTGTAAAGTGCTACAGGTGGGAAGGAAAAATAGACAACATGCGCACTTCATGAATATTGTTCAAATAGCTAAGGATGAAGCTGAAAGAGACCTAAGAGTCTTAGTAGAGGAGCGTGACCGGGAGAGGGAGCCAACCCAGCGCCGGCTGTGTTCAGGGCTAACCAATTTGGTAAAGGAGGCATCAAACAGATGTTAGGCTCTTTATTTGCATAAGCAAAGTACCTAACACCTGTTTTAGGCATGGGACTTGGAGGTCTCTTTGGAGGCCTATACCAATATGGCGGGAAGCGCACTTCTGGCTCAGGATGCACGTGTGCACACCGCCCGCCATATTGGATGCTTTGGCGCCTGTTTTATGCCTGTAAAACCAGCCAGCGTCATCGAATTTATAGGCCAGGGTTTCCTTCAAATGCCACAGTTCCCCACCTCCACCCACAGCAATCTTAATACAATTCTTCTAAATAACAAAATCAATGATGAACAATGAGAACAAATATGTTTATTCAGAGACTGCCAGGCAATTCTTTCTGTTTAACTGCAGAATTAAGCATATGTCAGTCATTTTAATTATCATTCATTCCCTAATTAAATCACATAAACACAACTGTCAGTAAAGGATCAGGAACCCCCAGAGAAATATTAGGCACTATTTCAAATTAAAATCCATTAGAAACACGGGATCACAGAGCGGATTAACTCATGGTGATCTGATTTGTTTTAGGCACATAAAACTTGCTGCTACAAATACTGCTCAGCTATGCCGAATGCACTAGAATGACCTTCACGCTAACTTATCATCTGGATTAAAAGAGGGGAACTGAATGGGAAATTGGATTACCTGTTCACCTCTTTTTGTGGGGCATCGGAAGACTTGAGGGGGAAAAGAGAAAAAATACAAAAATAAATCTTACAAGGTGCTGAAAACAGGAATAAAAGATATAAAGGCTGAATAAGAGCATGGTTAAATCTAAAAGGAACTTCATAATAAAACCCACAATAACCCTTAGTTACAGTCTGACTTTAGACCTCTCATTGTTTTCCATCCAAACTGTTGCTGGGAAGATCAAAGACATTAAACTGTAATAACACAGTTTTCATCTACTCATAATTCTTATAGATGCTGTTTGAATTTAATAAATTATTACAGAAATGATGACCATAGAAATTAAATGGAATATGACCTCTTTCATTTTCATATGAGTGCGTTAAAAAAACTATAATTTCACATATATAAAGATCAGTCTTTTTATTATCCAGACTCCTCTAATTTATTATCATTTCACTGACTCCTTTATTGCCACACATTCTCCCCAGTAGTCTGTCCTATGTGCAGCCAAGTCTCTTGTCCATAATCTCAATGTAGCGCTTCATCTCAACCATTGCAGTTATTGCAACAATGACTAAAACATTTCCTAGAAAGTCAAGGTCAAAGGAAATTAAAAAATGGGTGCATTTTATACACCATGTTTTTTCCTTAGAGGTCAATTTGACCTCTGCTTCCCCCCCTCCCCACTACAGTCACTTGCCATCCCGCCTGCTGTATTTACTCACCCAGTCATTCCAACCTGTGCTCCTTGCCCAGTGCAGTTACTCAGTCCATTCATTCTAACCCGTCCTCCAATCCATCCATGCTCACTTGCCCCGGCCATTCCAGCTCATGCTGCCATCCAGTGTAGTCAGCTGCCTCAGCCAGTCTAATCCGTGTCCATCTCTTCCACAGTCTCTGTGATGTCTCTTCCAGTCTCCTATTGAATTTACTAGCGCCCTTACTATCTTCAGTAGGCAGTAACAGCTTCCCAATTAAAGATGCAGAGGACTGCTGCACAAAAGCCAGTGTCAGATTATAGGATCCGAACATAGACAGCTCCTTCACCACATGAATACCACTGCGATCCTCCATAACCTCTGCTTCCCAATTTAAGGCCACAATGAAGGAACCAAAATTATTAGAACTTTAACCAGTTAAGTTTAACTAACACTTGTTATAGAAAGATGGGACACCAATTATGGGGGTGAATTTCCTCATCATTTTCAGCGCGTTAGTGGTGCATAAATGGCGCAGGAAATTTGTCAAGCAGAGTAATCAGACAAAAGCCATTTCCACTCATTTTCCACCATTAAAGCAGCTGCCCCGTTCCCTTGCGCTTTTTCAACATTTCTGTGAGCCGCCAGCTGAGTCCCGATTGGACATCATTTACATGTGACAAAATCAGGGTCATTGCAGTTTCCTGGTTTTACACTCTTGATGCGCCCTGGGTAACTTAGACGAAGATTTATAAGGCGCAGCAGATGCCAGGATTCGCTGATACAGGCAGAAGTGAGGATTTGTTTTACACAGAACAGTCTGGAGACTTTGAACAATGGCTGTGAAGTGATTTTTGTTCCTTGATTTTTTTCCATCGATTTTTTTGCCAATCTGCCTATAGATACCTGCACTTGCTTCTCACTGCTTCTGACATGGTCACACCACCAGAAGATTTTTGTCCCTACCTCACCCCCCACCCCAAACCTGCAGTGAGGTCTTCAAGAGCAGATATACCACTATCATGGAAGAGGAGGAGCAGAATAGGATGGCCCTCTTCAGAGAAGAAAATCACATCAACAGATGGTTTCTAGTTGACAATACTTGCCACCTTCTCCCATAGGTAATGACCCCCAGTAAGAGTGGCCAGAACAGCAGCAGAGGAGGACTACAACAGGCCACATGCCTCTACAAGAAGGGTCATCGAGAGGACCATTGGAGTCTGAAAGGCATGTTTTCACAGCCTGGTCAGGTAAAGAGGAGCTCTGCAGCATGTTTCACGAATAGTTATAGCCTAATCCGTCCTTCACAACATCACCATTCAAGAAGGGCTGGACGTAGACATTGCTACAAGGGGCATCAGAGCACATTTCATTACTCAAGTCTTCCGTCTGTGTAACAGGGTCTGGTCTGCCTTTGACACCGCCACCTTACCACCTTCTCTCACACTTTCCAATAAAGGGCCATTCCCTCTATCCACTACATGACAACACATCAGCCCCCTTTGCCCCATATGAGCGGAGTGAATAAGTCATCACCAAATAAGTGTCCCCTTTCCTGTATGACTGTAACTTCCAATGAATAACTATGACAGTGCACATTTTATTTTAGTACAAATCCAAAGTGAACACAAGACAACCTACTCTTTCTTAACACTGTGCTTCCCCTGGGTGGCTTTATGTGCCTTTCTTTCACCTAATCCAGTGCTTCTCCTAGGTGTAACATGAGGGCCAGGAAATAGGGCGAGTACTGATCACTCCCTCCCTCCCGATCGTCCCCCTCCTTCTTGACCGCTCCCCCTCCCTTCCAATCGCCCCCTCCCTCCCACCCGACAGGCCCCTCCCTCCCAGGTCCGACCTGATGACCGCTGCCAGCGATGCAGTGGCCCAAAACATACCTCAGCTTCGCCGGCGCTCTGCCTGGGGTCTTCGCACTGGTAAGCCACCACTATCCAATTTGACTGCCAGTGCATGTGAAGTTAGTGTGGTTGTGCGTATGGCTGTGTGGGAGCGAGTGAGAAACGGCACCAGACCACCTCCTTAGGTGGTCTTCCCTGAGCTTGGGGGAGATCTGTGGCTCCTTATTCCCTTCATGGCCTTAAATGCATGGCAGCCTCCCTCAAGGGATGCACAGCTTGTTATTTCTTTTCCAGAATTCATGAATGTGCTCTCAGTGGGCGAGGCTCCCCCCACTCCACCCCCCAGAGCACAAAGTAGGGAAATTACCCCGGCTGTGCCACCTTGTTAGATTACCTGGTAAAAGGTAGCCTGTTGGCAGCTTCTTTAAGGTGCTCCTGCTTCTTCCCAGGTCCTGCGGGTAGTGTGTCGCCAATGCCAGACACGCTGATTGCTGTCCGCTGGGGAGGGCAGCCCTTCTCACGTCTGCCTAATATCGCAGCATCTCCAGCCAGCCATCAGCCAAGTTTTAGGTAGAGCCCAGAGTGCCAAAGGCTCATCAGGCAGGGCCTGCATTTATTCACACTGCCACAGCAAAAACTGAAATGAGCCTCCTCTGCTCCAGTTTAGAAGCTTCACAGCAAAGCTGATATTCCAATGGTTCATAGAAAAATAAAAGACAACTGGACTTTACCACCTTTGGAAAAAGGAGATGATGAACAATTGGAAATCTACAGCAACATTAACCTTGACACCAGGCCATCTTGTATCATGCTTTTTGTTCTATTTACAATATTTTCTAACCATAAAACAAAATACAAAGCCTATACTCCTTGGCACGAGATCAGTTGCTAAAAGTTGCTGCCGACATGTGTACCATGTGCGACATTTGTAAATGATTTGTGGGATTTTTGAAACTGCTTTAGTGACGATTTAGTGCTCACAGCAACATAGTCCGGGTGAGCAGCTGTCATGTTGTCCTTAACTAAACTTTAGAATTGTGTGACTGTATATGTAGATACTCCTCCTGGCACCACCACCCCCCACCCTCTCTCTCCCTGACAGTGGCCTGGAAAATTGGATGGTTGATCGGAGGCCCCGGGGCCTGATGGACTGAAGCTAAGAAGGCAAAAGAATTTAACGATTGCTCCGAAGGGAGTGCAAGGCCACTAAAGTTAATGTAATCATTCCCCCCAGAATCAGTTACCTTTGGCTGGAAGAGCGCGGGGGTCTTTCCTGGGGCCTCAGCAGGACTTACGCCAGTTCTCAGCTGAGAGTCCCGCTGAAGTCTGCTGAGGCACATTTGATGGAATTCCCAGGGCAGCCCAGCCACACCAGCAGACACGTCCCCCTGAAATGAGGGGCACGCAGAAGATTTTCCCTCTCACCCCGCCCACTGGAAAAGTGCTCAGCTGCTCCAATAGGCCGGAATCCCAGCAGAACCAGGTTCCGCCCAGTTCTCTGGTTACCCCTTTAGGTGATTCACCCCGGTTCCACCCAGTCAGAATTTCTGGCCAATTGAATTTAACAGGTAAGATTCTTTAGGCCATTTTCCTGGGCCATTTTGTTTCTGTTGTTGAGCTGTGTGAAATCAATGGAAATAAAAATCGGGAGAGATACAACATGGGCTGCCGATTCGCTATCACCCGGTTTACACTATCACACAAAGTTAAAAAATCTACCCATTTGACTTGAGTCTGTCTTAAACCTGCCAACAGCCATTTGGGTTTAAAAATGGTCACATAGCAGGAAATCTAGTCAATGCAAACAGTGTTTCAAGATGCTTCTTGGAGTCAGAACTCTGCAGGTCTGGAAGAATAGCCTGCCAGCACCATACAATACCATGTCAGAATTTACCAGAATTTACAAGTTAAAATAGTGGACAACGGAATTTCATGTGATTGGGTTTTGGCCCCTAAAATTCCATGAACCCACTCTGCCACCGAAAATGCGATGAGCCTGGCACAGAAACGGAGTACTTTCTGACCTCCTGCACTCCTTTGAGAAATTAGCACAAAAATCCTCAGCTCCATTCTGCTGGAGTAGATGCGGTGGAGCAGATCCCGCTGACCCCCACCCCCCTCCTGATCCTGTGACAGAATCCAGGGTCAGGGTAGGGTCAGCTGATTAGAATATTGCCAAGGTATGCCCGGGACAATATGAGTGCAAGTTGGGCACCTGCTAGAGGAGGGGGAAAAGGACATGCAGTTCCAGATGGCCATTTGGGGGGTCTGTTGGCATGTCCATTCCCAAAGTTTAGGTACCCATCTAATTGGCCCACTTCATAAGAGGGCCAAGCTTAGAAACTGTAAGGCAGCATTTCCAGAGTCTTCCAGGCATGGATGCTTGTGGACTCCACTTCCCCCCTGAGATGTTCTGCATGTTGTGTTTTTCCCAGCAACCAGATTGGTGGGAGAAAGGGAGGTGTGAGCCAAGGAAATTCCCAACATGTGAAAGCCCTCTCCTTGGCCCCACCTTCTGCAGCATCATAGGCCACATTCGGACAAACAGGAATTCTGCCCACCGCAGGTCCCTGCACAAATTGACAGTCACAGGTCTTCTGGGCTGGAGCCCTGGCATTCCTAGGTCCTGCCCCAATTTCTGTCCTCGCTGTGCCTCCAGTGCTCCAACTTGCACCACCCTCTCGGTAGTGGGCCCGAGGATTTTGGAACCCATGTTTTTTTTGTTAGAAGTTTGCTGTCTTTTGAATTTGACAAATCACAATGCCTACCACTTCAAACTATTGTAAGACTTTAAATCCTGCAGCAGCAGGCAATTTCCTGCCCACCAAAGGGAGAGCTCCTAATCACAAGTGTTTTCAATACCTGGAGCTTGCTCACATTATTCAAATGGTGCCGAAGCTGGGCATACACGTAGGCTGAACAGACAATGGGTACAATTCTTACACCACCCCACCTCCAGTCAGACTGACACCCAATTGGAAAATCTAGACAACTGTGTCACTTCAATATCTTGTACACAGGTTCCTATTTCTGTTTGTATAATGTTTAGTGTACTTAGTACTTTGCTGTGATATTAATAAAAGGAAGTTTATAATTACTGTTGGCCGCTTGGAGAATGAAATGAGCTTTTTTTGCCCCAGTGGCCTTTAGGAACCTTGTGCAATAGCTCAAATGCGTTGCCAAGTGGGTGATAGAACAAAACACAGACAACGATTAATTTATCTTTTTTTCCATTTATTTTGTGCCAAAAGCATTCAGCTGCATTCATTCAGGATGTGTTGGGGCTGCCAAGTGAATCCTGTCACGACTGTCATGGAAACTACAACGGAAGTTTATCTGTGATAAACATATGAACCAGCTTCCAAAGACTTGTACGCGAAACAGTCTCAATACAAAAATCTTTAGAAAAGAGATTGTTCAATCCCTTTGAAACATATGCTTTAGGGACGTGACATCACAACAAAAAAGCAGCTGTTCCTCTGCTGATGTTCTACACTCTGTGCACCATGGAACACTCATGGTTCTTGTGCCATATGGAACTCATTTCTTCTCTTTTACCAATTATTAAAACTACTAATTGAAGCACTTGATTTAAGAAGTGAGAGAGGAGCTGAATTCAAAACTCAAAGTGACCCAAATGGGTCAATTTTTCAATACCTGCATTTTGCCCAGTTGAAGTATTGTGAGGAAGGTTATACCCTGAAACAAAATAGCACTGCAGATGTGGAAATATCTTCTGGGTGTGTGCTGCCATCTTCTTTATCACAGAATAACTCTCCCTCTAAAGTGTCTACCATCTAAGGCTGGAGCCAAAGCATCGCCAATTTTTAGATATGTTTCAAATTAAAAAAAAATGTTTTATATTACTTGAGTTCAGTAAAATACTTCTGTATATTTTGTGGTCACTATATAGTATGGTACATGGTACTCACAGTAAAATACATTGACACATTGGGGTTGTTGGTATGGTTATGGATACACTAAGAACAATGGTTTGGGGATTGAGATAACTTGGCT
Organism: Squalus acanthias; assembly: GCA_030390025.1. Taxonomy (NCBI): domain Eukaryota; kingdom Metazoa; phylum Chordata; class Chondrichthyes; order Squaliformes; family Squalidae; genus Squalus; species Squalus acanthias. The sequence goes on along the minus strand of CM059426.1, from coordinate 86,240,947 downwards.
ATGGTCTCTGGGATTCGACTGAGTCAGGTAGATATCAAATGCTCTTTTGACATAGAGAATGGTGTTGAAGGCTTGGGGCATTCCCCGTTGTGGGGCTTTGAGGGGTTTGCTGTTAACGTGTCTTCCCATTCTGATTTTGACCTATTTTTACCTTCTTTGGTGTGATCTGGGTGTGATTTGGCTGTACACAAGTAATTTCATTGGGCTGGTCTTGCTCCTGCATTCAACAATTTTGGGCAGCAGTCCAAGAGACCACAGATAACCTAATGGGCTTTTTGGTTCTTACAGACTCATTCGTGCCTGGGCCTGCTTGACCCACCCACTGGAGAGTGAGCCCCACCCTACAATGGTCACTGCTAGATCAAAAGGATACATTTTTGGCAAAATGCAACTCCAACACAACAAATATGTGGGTGAAACATCTGTGGGACGTATGCCAGTCAGAACAGGTAATGTATAGATTCGGCCTGGAGTTCAGCACCACTGTTTTGTGAACACAGTCTGGAGGCTTTTCCTATTACTTAGTTGTGGATTGATTCGGGTGAGGTAAATTAATTTTGAGCAGTTTAGTGGGGAAGGGACTCTGATCTCTGGTGTCCCAGTGTGCCCCTAGTTTCCAGGCTGGTATAATGTGTTGGGGATGGTTTGTGGGAAGAAATATTTGATAAATTGCTGGACAGGTGTTGTAGTATGTATTTACTGACTGGCACTGTTGGCAGGCAGATTGCTTTAGGTGATGGGTTACAACCAATCGCTGGTGATAATTGAGGTGAGTATGTGTCTATTTTCCCCAGTGTTATAGAACAGTGATGCACTCTTGATCCCTGCAGGGAGACTCACAGGATGCCCAATGTGATTGGATTTTCAGATCAACTTTCCAAATACAGTACCCCAAAGTTCAGCCTTTCAAAACTGAACAATGAGCTTTTAGCCTTATGGTAGTGTCATCAGTTCAACAGGATTATTAGCTGGAAAGGGGAAACATTAACTTTTCTCATTACGCCAGTGCATTTCCTGTTCAGTGATCAAGGACTTGCCTTGATAGCATTCATGGCCATGCCTGTGTCCTGTTTCATCCTTTCCTCATGACAGCAACATGTGGGAGGATAATTTGGGGGAGGGGATAAGAGGATAATATGAGAGGGGGAAAAAAAGAAATAGAAGAAACTGTCTTTTCACCTCAGGGACCTGAGTTTGAGTCAAGCCCAAACGAATGGGATGAACATCTTTCTCTTTCTCTCTCAAATGGCTGAGTGAAGTGAAATGAATTTGGCCGTCCTCAGTCATGCTCCCTGCAGACATGTGTCCACAGCTGCACAAAACTGGTCTTATAATTGGCACTAATTAGCACTGAAAAGTAGTGAAATCCCAGTGACCTTCACAAACTGCCTGCTTCACATTTCAGACTTACTTTTCTGTTTTGTTTAGTTTACTACAAATAAAATGTGGCTTTTCTTTATCGTTAAAGAGTAACTACAGTACTATGGCAGCCTTTGTACTGGAACATGGACTATGATAGATGTTACTGGGATAAATCGAGAGCGGGTTTAGAAATCTTGCTCAGTTGGGGAACACGCCTTCCATTCATAGCTGTAGGCAGGAAGGGCGAGGGAAATAAGTCCCCTTGATTTGCAAGTAAAACTGAATAAGAAAGTACTACTTATTATGCACAAAGCAGTGCAATAATAGGCTGTAACATGAAAGAGACCTTCCAAAAATCTCCTCTAGGCACAGTTCTCATTTTATTACTTTTATATCACATCAATGCTCCAGTACTGTACCTCATGCTATATTGTCTGCTGAAGTGAATGTAGACAGCAGAGTTGCTGGGAATTCATCCATGTCTGCTTAAAGGAAAGAAACAAAGTTGAGCAACAGGGAACAAAAAGGCAGAGGGGATACAATTCAGGTCAAGCCAAATATCCCCCAAGGCTCCCCCCTGCTCTAGCACTGGACTCTCATCTTTCTCTAGTTTCTCTCCTATGTCTCCTCATGCCCTCTCCGAGCTCATCTTGTATCTTCCTGCTCTCTTGACCCCATTCCCACTAAACTGCTGGCCATCCAATTTCCCTTCCTGGCCCCTATGCTAGCTGATAGTGTTAACGGATCCCTCTCCTCTGGTACTGTCCCGCTTCCTTTCAAATCTGCCGTCGTCAATTACAGCAAACTTCAGCGAAACAGGTTTGGTGGTCAGGGCAGCCCAAATTTGCTGAGGGGTCCTAAAAAAGGCATTAGGCTCCTCATTAGCATAGGCAAGAGGCCTAACGCCGCTTGTAGGCGGCCGCCCTAGATGTTTTTATCGGCCTCGGATGTTTTTCAGGTGTCCTTGGAGGTGCAGGATATGGCCCTGCAAATTAATAATTTTCACCCTGTTTTCCTTTCGGAAAAGGGAAGCAACGAGGTCCAGTTTCTCCCCCAATGTACTCCATTTGAGCAAAAAATAGTTGAGTTATTCTGGAGGGAAAGCCAAGAAGGTGTTGGGACTGCAGAAGTACCACCTTAATCATATATTCTGTGATAAAAATTGGATAGCCCCCGAAACGGGGGCGGGGATCATGATGCATGATTAACTCACGCCCATTCAATGTAATGTAGACAGGACGCAAACTTCATGCTGCCTGCTATTTATAATGATAGTGGCATGCAGCCCAGCGCTAAATGCGCTGCTGAGTGGCTGCACGTTCAGCAGGGGGCTCAAGTTCGTGCGAGGCTAGCACAAATTATAACTAGCCTGCAGTTCTTAAAGCCAGCCTGCACCTCTTAAAGGGGAGGTGCATTCTGGCTGCAGCATGTACTGGAAGTCGTTGTAGAGGAGTGTGTGACCTATAGGAAGAGTGAAGATGGTGCAACATGGCAGAGAGAGGACTCCCAGATTTCCAGATGCAGCACTCAAGGCCCTGGTGCAGGAGGTGGACAGGAGGAGAGATGTCCTCTATCCACAGGGGGCCAGGAGGCCCTAAAGACACAGGCTGAGAAGGGAATGGGAGCAGATAGCTATCACTGTCAATAAAAGCAGTATAGCCCCGTGGACCTGGATGTAGTGAAGGAAGAAGTTTACTGACTTCATGCGAGTGGTAAAGGTTAGTGAATTCATCTTCAAATGCCATATCCACAAATTTCACCACTAGCCTCACACGCTGCTCAATTCACCACACCCCCATTACTCACCTACCAACAATCTCTATCAATCACGACTTATACCTCACATTCACATGCTCCACCTCACCCTCACACACTTGCCATTGCTGCAAGCCTCACACACACATCTCACACCTTGCACACACTGCCAGCTATTCAAACATGACAGCCACATCAGCCAAACACAGTGAACCACACTCACTGACACACTTCCCTCTCTCTTGAAGGACAAGGTGGCGCACAATCGTAGGTAGGGGGACAGGCGCGCCTCCATATCCTGACCCCGCTCGAGGAGATGGTGCTCGGCATAATTGGAATGGCTGTCACTGAGGCTGTGGCCAACGGCGGTGCTGAAACCATTGAAGATGACGGTATGCTCATACCTAATCCTCCTTCTCACATCCCACTTCCCCCTCATCCCACAATCTCTTCTGACTTACAAGCTGCAGATGGTGTAAGCATGTGCCTCTTGCTTTCCCCCTACACCCATCTCCCCTCACCACGATCCTACCCTGTGCATTTCACATTTCAGAGACCCAAGAAATCCAATCTGGCCAGGCAGTGGTGCAAGAGGAAGAGGAGAGTGATGATGAAGAAGAAACACCCTCACTCGATCTGACACTCGCAGCTACCAGCTCAGATATTGGCACTGCGCGGACTTTAGAGGGTAGCTTAGAGGCTTGATCTGCACGTGATGTGTCACCAGGTAGGGTAGCGCAGGTGCCAGCGCCCCAGAGGTCGCACACGAGTTCTGCTGCACAGGACTCAGATGAGGACTTTGATGGGGCGGCCTACAGAAGAACGCTGATGGGTATGCACAATGAAATGTTTGGTGCATTGGCAGGCCTGCCAGAAAGCCTCAGTGCAATATCAAGGAGCATGGGGGAGTCCAGCACTAACATTGCACAGGGCATTGCACAGAGCTTGGAGCCCATCCTTTCCAGCATGGAAGGGGTGGGCAGATCCATTAGTGTATTTGTGGACTCAACCATCATAGAGCATCTGATGGCTGATGTCTCAGCTTCCATTGCAGCACCAGCAGAAGCCACCCAATGTCTGAGTGCTGCAGTAGAAGCTCAGACTGAAGTCATGCAAGCTCAGCTTGCTGCCACGCAAGCACAGACTGCTGCCATCATTGTTGCATTTACCAATATTGAAAGGGGTTTCCAGGGTGTCACAGTAGTCCAGCAATATTTTCTCCAGCAGCTTTCTAGGATTGCTGAGGTGCTTCCCCGGTGGAGTGGCATTGGCTCTGTTGAGGACGAACCTGCTGTCCTCTCTCAGGATGACAGCATTTGTACTCCCACCACTGCCACTCCGCCAGTGCCCTTGCTGTTGCCTGTCAGCCAGCCAGCCCAGACATGCTGAGGTGATGCAGTCCTACTAGGCCCAGAGCTGCTCGAGGTCATCCTGCAAGGCCAACTGCAGTCTCCCCAACTGAAAGTCAACAACCTTCCACTAGTCATGCTGCAGCCACTGAGGTAGCACTACGTAGGGGCACTAGGACTGGCAAAGGCACACTGAAGACGGGCACTAAGGGAATGCAGAAGGGTGATCAGTTGTAATGGTTTGATTCATAAAATTGGTTTGGAATTGATTTGCAATGTTTGTTTTGTGGTGACTTTTATTGTAGCATTGTGGCCAAGAGGACGCTGTGATGGTCAGTAACAGAGAGAAGGTAAGTCTGGGACTGTTGTTGAATGTGGAATTGGGGTTGCATTCACTGCTACCACAGTTGGATGATTCGATCACGGACAGCCCTTGTTGCCCAGTAACCACCCTCTGGTTTGTCGTGGTGGCTCAAAGACTGATGGTACAGCGGACTGCCGCAGAATGAAGGCATCATCGCTGCTGCCAGGATACCAAGCATTGACTTGCATGATGCACTGAGCAATGTTCCCTTTAATTATTTTTTGGGTACGCGGTTCCTGTAAGTACCGCGCACACGTGGTTTTTCTTATTTTAAAAGCCGGTGAGCTGGCTGCATGGGAGCTGCAGAGCGCTGCGTGGCCAAGCAGCCGCACAGCTTAAAGGGAATATTAACGCTGAGTATGGTCGCACACCAGCTGGATATTGAGGGAGTGGAATCCCTTCCGGTTGTGGTACATTTCCGAATTGAGATGCGGTGCCCTCAAAGCGACGTGTGTGCAGTCAATGGCACCCTGCTCCATGGGGAAACCTGCTATCCTGGTGAAGCTGCATGCTCGCTCCACCTGCTTCTCTCTGGCAAGAAATGTATTCAGCTCTCTTTGCATACAGAGCCTCACACACCTCCCTTATACAGGAGTGGATGGCGAACTGGGAGATGTTACAGACGCCGCCTGCTCCAGTCTGGAAGGAGCCTGACGTGAAGAGGTTCAAGGCCACGGTCACCTTTACATCCACTGGCAATGCCGTCCTCGCCCTGGACTGAGGCGGCAGGTCTGCCTGCAGCAGGTGGCAGATTTCAGTGAGCACCTCCTTAGTAAAACGGAGACGTCACTTGCACTGTTCGTCGCTGAGGTTGAGGTAGGAGAATTGCTCCCTGAAGACCCTGGGTGGACAGGGCCTCCTGCTGAGAGTCCTTCTCCCCCTCCTCCTCCTACGAATATGGTGCTGTGCCAGAATACCCCAATGTTCTGGAGAACTTCTCTGTCTAGGACAGGGGAGATTTCTAACAACTGCTGAGAACTGACGTCTTCTGTAGAGTTTAAAACATCAAATAAAGTATTTAACTGAAAGTTCCAATGTTCTGTTTCCAATATTTCAAATCCCGTACTCAAATCATATTCAATCTGTCTTCCCAAATAGGAGAAGCACCCAGGTCTCTATGGGGAAATGAAGAAGGGAAGGGCCACAAGCTGGAGGGGTTGGCCCTTTGGGCTGCTATCCATGAGCACCTAGAAATAACATTGATATCATCCTTGGAGATGCCCCTTTGGGGCATTGTTATAACCTCCTGCTGAATAACTGTCACATCTGTCCTTGCGCTCTCAATGCGTGGGCTGATCAGCTGTCTTGGTGAGTAGTTCACTGATTGGACACCTTGGGCATCTTACTTCCCACATGTTTGATGTTTCTCGATGCCAGCGAGGCCACAAAATGATTGGCCCATTCGCCTAATTACTTGAATGCCTTGTATTCCTGATCAAGAAACCAAACTCTCAAATCATCCGGAATTGCTTCCAGAAACTAATCCCTTCGCGTTAATTGACACAGCCCCTTATAATGTGTTATATTTTCTCCAGTCCTAGTAATAATTTTCAGATATCCTCCAGCCCTTTTACTACCTCTGCGTAAATTCCATAGGGCGTTTTTCATAGCTTCTTAAATTGCTACCTGCACACTCCAGGTATTAAGTCATTAGCTGTAAGAATAGTTTCATAACCTGGACTGCCCTCTGGATCAAAGCATGAAAATGTCATGAGTGATGGCATAAGTCATTCTACCCAATGTTCTTTGTTCCACTTGTAGGGGGTGGTGTGTAGGGGTCAGCCTCACCTCTGACTCAGTGAGCGGTTCGAATCGCTCCCACGCCCCTGGTTCTAGACCTTGGACTTATTTGGGGGTTGTGAACAAAGATGCAGTAGACAACAGGTTTTGATGAAAGAGTTTTGACTTTATTAAAAAGAAAAAGGTAACAAACTTAAAACACACTTAACACTTAAACACAGGTTGGGGAACACGCGGTACAGGCGAGGGAAATAACATTAGAAGAATACTTCACCCCTCCCAATCCCACTTCACTAGCTAGGTTGGACTCTGGAGAACCAGGGATAATGCTCACCAAACGAATCCTTGACAGTTGAGCGTTAGGGTTTAGAGTCTTTTGAGTAAAAAGTTTCGTAAGGCCCTTGTTGCCGCGAGGTGTCCGATGGTCACTGAGGCAGTTGCTCTGGTTTCTTCTTGCGTGTCGGTCTGCTTGTGAAGTTGTTGGCCTTCTTTGTTGAACTTCTTGCTGTAACTCTGCCTCTGTTTAAACTGTCTTCTTCTGAGCTGTGGAACTGCCTTCTTGCAGAACTGTGGAAACTGCCTTCTGCCTGCTTGTCCTGAACTCTGTAACTCCAGCACTGGCTTCTTGCTGAAAACAGGCTTTTCGATTGAACTGCAGAACTGCCTTCTGTTGAACTTGAACTGTAACTGGAGAACTGTAACTCCCTTCTTACTGAACTGTTGTAACTGCTTGATGGGCCTTCAATTATACTAAATTGAAGTGGCCTTGTCAAAACCAAATCAAATCCTGGTCATTGTAAGACCTCGTTAACAGTAACGACTTTACTAAGTGTCAAATGGCTTGCGTCCTGTCGATCTCTTCGGTTGATTACAGGTGATTGGTTTCGTGTTTTGGGTTTCTAGGCTGGACTCGGGTTTTTCTATAGAATGGTCCTGAGCGATTTGAATTATGCATAGTTTTGATGGGTCTGCGATAGGTTTTAATGGGGCCTGTGTTTTGGGTGGGGCTGCCTTCTCCCAGGGTCTATTGTCCAAATGTTAATGTCTGCTGGGGCTTGAGTGAGGTCATCCCGATTCCCCAGTCAATGCAATTTAACTGCAATACCCAAAACTACTTTTACAGAGGTCGAACCCACCTCCTGTGCAGCCGTTCCTCCCTTACAGGTCCAGACATGTCTTTTAAAATGCCAAAACTTGGTTTTTGGTCTTAAATTCCTTATGTTAGGCCCAAATGCATTTTATCACTCTGAGGTAGTTCCAAAGTCCTTTTTCCTTAGGTTTTGGGGATCTGCAAATTTTGGAAACCTTACACACTTAAGGTTAAGATTTGATATCAAACTAAATTTACCAAAATTGTCCTGTACTCCGGCTCCCTGGAACATACCACGCGCCGCCATGTGAGGTTCCTGGCCTTTGGTAAGTGAATTGAATATACACTCGGTCAAACCAGAGCTCAGGCTATGAACCAATAGCCAATCGCCTTTATGTGTAACAGAGAAACGAACATTATTTGGTACAAAACAGTGGCTCTGAAATTCCATGACCCTAGTGGAGCATACCTGGTACATGTTTACCAGGAGCGCTGGGGCGGGGCTGGAAAATTGGCAGTACATGGATATACCAAGTCCTGTCCCTCAGTGCCAGTTTTCAATAAATCTCAGCAACGTAAAATTCTACACTTGGGGTTGAGGGTGGGGGGTGGGGGTGGGGAATGGGTTGGATGGGGCTGCAATTCCAACACAGTTCTGGTGGAGGGGTTGCAATTTAGGATGGAACCTAGATCCACTGGATTTCCGCCCCCTTAATATTGGCAAGAAGTTGTGCTCTGAATTTGGGGGGGATGAGGTTATTTGAATGCTTCTTCTGCCCACCCTCATTACCACACTCTGAAAGATCGTGGGCATGTCGGAGAGTGTTCCTGGGAATTCCACCTGAAGTGCCCCTGTTAGGCCCAGTGAGCCCTGCTTCTGGTGAGATCAGTCTGCAGTGAGCCCTGCATCTGGTGAGATCAGTCTGCAGTGAGCCCTGCATCTGGTGAGATCAGTCTGCAGTGAGCCCTGCATCTGGTGAGATCAGTCTGCAGTGAGCCCTGCATCTGGTGAGATCAGTCTGCAGTGAGCCCTGCATCTGCAAAGGTGAACAGCAATAGATCTCAGAAGTATTGAATGTCATTACTCCCATAGGCCAGACATTTTAGGACTGCGAAGTTTTAAAAATTATTATCCTTCCTGTTCAGCCTAATCCAGGCTCTGGGCTCTCCCTCGTTCCGCCTCCTCCATGGGTCCAACACACTTTTATGCCACTACAGGTGTGGGGACCCACCTGAATATTTAAAAGACCCCATCCTTGGTATTTGGAATGGGGTCAGTGACAGGGCAAAGTGGCATACTTCTGAGGGTGCAATGGCACTACTGCCCTAGTGTAATCTGACTGTGCGGGTGTTGTACAGACTGCAAAGGCAGAGATTCTGGGATGCCTTAAGGGTAAAATCACTCTGCATCTGACCTCGTAGATACGTTTATGTTTTGGGTAGAGACCCTTATTTAAAGATCATCTTAGATAAAGAGTTAAATTTTCACCTTCACTGCCTGGCTGGTAATCTGGTGGAGCAGATCGCCTGCCCGTTGTAGAATCCACCCGATGGAATGAAAATCAGATGGGTGATCTGCTCCACCAGATTATTGCCCAGGCGGTGAAGATGAACTTTTACTCCACGGACTCCACATGAAACATTCACTTTTTTTTTCTCTTTTGGTTGCTGATGGTCCTCTGTGTGATTAGTTTTGAATTGCTCTAGCAGAAAGCCGGCACAGGCACGATGGACCAAATTTGGAGACCACAATGGCCTCTTCCTCTGCTGTAAACAGGAGCTGTTGTGCATTTCCCACATTTTCTGTTTTTATTTGGGATTTCCAATATTTGCAGGTTTCTTTTTATCTATACAGTTAATAAAATCCCTCTGATTTTCCTGTCTGCATTGTAGACTTCATACTTCCTTCGGTCTTTACAATACAACACAGACGTCTTGAGGTATTTCAGTTCAGAGCTGAACTAAAATGTACCATTAATTAAAAGGATGACTCATTGAATGGTGAATCCAGGGTTGCTATTGTGAAATTAGAATTTGAACAAAGAGTAAACCACATTTACCCTTGTCATAAAAGTTTGTTCAATCTGTTAGTTTTTTCACATCTGTTCTGTAATTTAAATTTTTGTGGTTACATCTATTGAGTGGGATTTATTTGTAGCAGTGAGTTTAAATAATCAATGATGTGGGATCCTGAGTGTAGAGCTTAGTAGGTCCCAACTTAAAAGCTAACTAATACTTTTATTGTACTGTAACTCTCGGTGTCTGATCTAGTTTATAAACTTAGGTTTCATGAGCCAAATGTGTGGCCCCAATCACACTGCAAACCTTTCGCCAAGCACCTTCACTGGTGCTTCCCAGCTTAGTACACACATCACACAGGGCAAATGCAGGACCTATCCTTGAACTCTGGCTCCAGTTTCCCATTGACTTCGTGGTCCAACTGAAACTAGAAGAGGCATGGTCAGTAAACAGGTGCTGGCATCGGTACTGTAATAACAGCGAGATTTCTTTTAAAGATGAACATGAAATTCAAATGAGGAAGAGTTCATTTGAATTCCACAACTGATTTCATTCAATCATATTTCCTGACGTTATTTTATTGTTATTGTAGTACAGATATTCAGTTACCTGACTGGCCTTATTCCAGATTAATAAGAGCACACGAGAAGCTCATCTAAAATTGACCACATTGGCACTGGGATGCTGTATTTGCCATGGCTCACTTAGCAAAAAACAGGGAAAACCCATTAGGCTCCACAAGCTTGTCCCTTATACACAGAATAGCCTTACCTACTTGTCTACATAAGAACTTGAGAAATGAAGGAACAGTAAAAGGCCATTTACTATGCAGTGTCTCATAAGTCATGCACACTGGAATCAACCCTTTTAGGTGTGAGTTCAGACTGTATAATTCAGGCCTGTTTACACTGCACTGTTACTGATGCATTCTTGCCAATGACAGTTTCATGTTCCTGGCATGTGGACAGGATATAAGACTCATAACTAGAGAATTAAAAAACTACTTGTGTCTTGGTAACAAAGTATTACAAAGTATTACAAAGTATTTACAGCACAGAAACAGGCCATTCGGCCCAACAGATCCATGCCGGCGATTATGCTCCACACAAACCTCCTTCCAACTCTCTTCATCTAACCCCATCATCATATCCTTCTATTCCTTTCTCCCTCATCTGTTTATCTAGCTTCCCCTTGAATGCATCAATGCTATTCGCCTCAACTCCTGTGGTAGCGAGTTCCACATTCTAACCACTCCCTGGGTAAAGAAGTTTCTCCTGAATTCTCTATTGGATTTATTAGCGACTATCTTATATTTATGGATCCTAATTCTGGTCTCAACCGCAAGTGGAAGCATCTTCTCTACGTCTACCCTATCAAACCCTTTCATAATCTTGAAGACCTCTATCAGGTCACCCCTCAGTCTTCTCTTTTCTAGAGAGAGCCCCAGCTAACAGCTAAAAAGTGGAAAATTGAGACGCATGTTAATAATTCTATTTCTTTGGGGATCTCAGAATGACATGCGTTAAGATCAAGGGGAAATTATTACATCTGATGGTAGTTTCTACAACCGCATAAAAATCTGATAGAAATCCAGCAGCAACCTCACCACACAGTCCTTAGCAACTATCATTGTCTTTGTGACTGAATATTCCAAATATCGTCACCCAATTATTTATTTAGGATTTCTTTAAAACCTTTATTTAATCGTTTAAGTTTGGTCCTTTTAATCCGTAGGGAAGTCAAGCAATTTGTTTATAATTACTTGGCAATATGTGCCTGGCAATGCAATTGGTGAACTTAGACATCAAATGCTTCTTTATTGTGGAACCTTGCTCTGAGCAGACCATACATCCAGGCTGACCATTAGCATGTCCTAAACGACCCAGGCCAAGCAATAACTATAACAGACATTGTGTGGAGAAAATATCCACTGTGCCTCTTTACCCGAAGGAATTTTTTTTGTATTTCACTCCGAACTAATCTTTACTTCTTGTGCATGTCTTTGTGATTTGTGAGGTCTTGCACAGGATCCTCTGCTAAATATGTACAGGCACAATGTGAAAAAGCACGTATTTCCCATGATCCTATGTTTACCCAGAAGGCATCTGTGTGAACATTACAGATGAAAGTCTTGAGCCTGAGAATTAGAGCTGTGGAGGTTTGTCAAAATGAGATACCAAAAAAATGCAGTTTTGTCATGCATGATTATAATCCCAGTTAAAGGGACAGTGTTACACCATAGAATCATATAGAATCATAGAACCTTACAGCGCAGAAGGAAAGAAAGAAAGAAAGACCTGCATTTATATAGCACCTTTCATGACCACCGGACGTCTCAAAGTGCTTTACAGCCAATGAAGTACTTTTGGAGTGTAGTCACTGTTGTAATGTGGGAACACTACAACAGAAGGAGGCCATTCGGCCATTTGAAAGAGCTATCCAGTTGGTCCCACTCTCCTGCTCTTTCCCCATAGCCCTGCAATTTTTTTCCCGTCAAGAATTTATCCAATTCCCATTGGAAAGTTACGATTGAATCTCCTTCCACCACTATTTCAGATAGTGCTTTGCATACCATAATAACTTGCTGCGTAAAAAGATTCTCCTCATCTCACCTCTGGCTCTTTTGCCAATTACCTTAACTCTGTGTCCTCTGGTTACCAACCCTTCTGCCACTGGAAACAGTATCACTTTATTTACTCTATCAAAACCCTTCATGATTTTGAACACCTCTATTAAATCTTCCTTTAACATTCTCTGATCTAAGGAGAACAATCCAGTGGCATAATATTTAAAAAGTAAATAAATAAACCTGTGTCTTTTCAATTGTTTCGTCTTTGAGCAGTATTCAATTATGGTAAATATTAACAGAAGGAAGGGATAGACAGCGTTTGCTGGATGAAGGCCATTTCCAAGTGGTCTCGGGAGGCAGGTGTGCCACCTGATTGGATTATAAGGTTCATAAATTTCAGAATTTTACAATTTATAATAACTGGGGAGAATCCTTCTGTATCTTCTACTTTTAGCTGTTGTGGGGGAATGCTGGTCATCTCATTCAAGGCCCCCTCCAAAATTGCACCAGACACAACAATGACAACGGGAAGTTGACAGAAAGTTTTATTTTGCAATTTTCATCAACCCCTTTTTCGTTGGGAACGCAAGGGGTTCGAGACTAAAGTCAGCCGCATTATTCCGGGCAGTGTAGAGGAAGCTCTTAATTATAACCTACCAAGCATGGAAGTATTTGATGCTGAAACTGGATACTGAGGGAAGAGCTGCTCCATCGTCCAGCTCTGTGCCACCTCACCTTAAACAAACACAAATTCAACAAATCCACATATGTAAGCACTAGTCTAGTCTCGTTGTTATTCTTTTTTTGTTCATCCAAAAGTAACCAGAATATAATGCAACGCTTTGGACTCTAGCATAACTTTACAATTAGTTTTGATAACTTTTAGTTTTGATATTTTATCACATTGACCAACAAAAAGTAATATTTTCAGCTATTTTCTAGATATTCTTCTCATTAGCCCTTCAAACGTACTGAGCCAGTCACACATAGGCACATCTGCTCATCAGTAGCATGGCTCCAATTTTGACCTTGCTACTATTGTCACAGCCATTGGCCGCATAACCTAGGCTAACAAAATGAGAATGCTGGTACCAGGATGGAGCTGGAGGAAACAGCTCCATCACATCAGCACCCATCAATTGTGTGGAGTCGAAAATTAGTTTTGCAGGGATAGGAGCCTGGCCCTACAAAAATACTGCAGCCTGAAGCTGGTCCCTGCTTGCCCCCTTCTTGGATTGCCACCCCCACCCCCGCAAGGCCTGTTTGGAGACACAACTCGTCGGCTAAATTTAAATGAGCCCTGAACCTGAAATGGTTCGGGCCTCCTGACACTGGCTTCAGGCGGGCAGCACGGCCGATTGACTGAACTCAGCTGTTGTGGGTGGAAGTTGAAGATCCCCACCCCCCCCCCTCCAGTGAGCCATACTGATATCAGTTCAATTATAACATATATACAATGTGGTTTCAATAGTAGGGATAAGATAGGCTTATATTAACTAGTATTTATACAATCATGTTGCACACAAATTGGCTAGGAAGGTGGCCTGATGGAGAGGAGGAGCCATGTTTCAAAGTGTCTTGTTTATATTTGATTAGTAACTCAAATTTTAATAGCAGTGTTGTACGAAGGTACAGTCCTCCGGCACTTAGCTTTATTTATTAAAACGCTGTTTATTTCCCCCTCAAAAGTGACCATCAATATAAAATGCCAATTCTGCTTGTGTGCTTTCATTCACTTAAACTTTCAGTTCTTTTCAGTCCTCCTGAAATGGCTAAACCTTCCCCATCCCATCCTCCCACTTCCTGATTCATGTATTTATGTACGCAGATCATATGGCATCTGGGAAACACATGGATATCTGGCAAGCAACAGGAGAAGTCTTTTCCTCTTTTCTTCTTTTTTAAAAGTCAAACTCGCTATAATGGAAAACAGCACGACCGCAGAATATGACATGGTTTGTAATTCACAAGTTAATTTAAAAGAAAAAACCCTGATTAATTACAGTGAAATATTTCTTCCTTACTTAAGAAATGTGATACTTGAAAGCAATTTGGATTATCATTTTTTTTTAGGTCTAAAGTACTGAAAAAACTCAAAAAGCTAATAAATGTCCTCTTCAAAATCCCAGCCATATGTAGAAAGACCTAGGGGTAGGGCGATACCGTTTAAAAGTTTGGAAAATTAGCGCCAGGCGCTATGTTTTTTCTAAGTTTAAAAAATTCATTTGTCTCGCTCCAAGAGGGAGGTGGATGCTAAATCAAGCGCTCCACTTCCCTCTTGGAGCGCGATCAGCAGCAGGCGGGGCCGTGAGTTCTGCAGCGCTGCTCACTGGGCCGTGCGGCGCTGCTGCGTAGAAGTCTCCTTCCCTCCCTTAAAGGGAAGGGCCATCGCTGCAGGCTCTGCAAAAGAAAGGGCACCTACCTGGACCACCAAGGGAGCGGCGAACCCACGCGATCAGCGTGGCACTCAAGCAGAGTGCCAGCTGATCGATCGCGGGCAGGAACCCACGAAAAAAATCGTATCAGAAAAGGTAAGTTTTTTTTTACTTACCTCGGCCACCTTGCATTTAAGCATCGCCCCTGAAGCGGCCGGTCGCCCGATGCACGTCCCCTGAAGCTGACGTTGTTTTCGCCCGGCGATGCTTCAGGGGGCAGAAATGAATTTCGGGTTCAGGACGCTACTGTGGCGATACGCGGCCGGATGAGGTCACGATCTCCGGCCGCAGATGGGCGTGGCGATAGGGTTACTGCCATCGCCAACCGGCAGGTGAATTATGTGGCTGGCGGTAACATTGCCGCGCCCGGGCAGTAAGACCTTAGCGCCCCATTATCGCCCCCCGGAGGCAATAACGGGAGGCGCTAAGACACCGAATTTCTAGCCCCTAGAGTGCTAATAAAAATCTGCCAACTGGTATTATTAAATTGCTTTCAAACGCTTAGTTAAAGTTATGGTGTTTGTTGCTTTGTGAAATTATGAAGATATTATAGGATAATTGTTTCAGCTTTTGTTAAGAAAAAGAAAAAGAAAGTTTCAGGCTTCACATTTCTATGAATATCAGTTTATTAGTCTGACGGAGTTAAAGCCTGGTGTATGTAACTCTGGCACAAATTATCTACAAAAGGGGGTGAAGTTCAACTTGCACCCAAAACGGGTGGTAGGTCAGTGGAGCGGTTGCTCCGTGTACCGATCCGTGCCAACAAGAGGCCTGAGCCAAATTCAGCACTGGCCCTCATCTGCAGTTAACCGGTGAGCTGCGGGTGCCAATCGGATGTCTGGAAGCACCTTGTTGGGACCAAAGCCGGGTTGGGGGGGTTGGGTGGAGGTGATGCTGAGAGGGGGGCGAGCCTGGGCTGGCAGCGCCCATCAGGTAGGTCCTGCGAGGCGGGGGGAGGGGACGGGAGGTTGGTGGTGATGCTGAGAGGGGGGCGAGCCTGGGCTGGCAGCACCCTGCAATTGTTTTGTGGAGCCAGGTGGAGCTCCCCTGCTCCTTCTGATTCCACAAAGTACAAAAATTTACAAAGTGTTTGGGCCTTTTGTCAGTGGCTTTCAGCGGTCCCTTTAAGGACCACTGGTTAAGCTGCCCTAGATATAGAATAACTAGTTGGAGCTTGCACAGCAGCAGCTTCGCCTTGCTGCTTGCGAGTCTCACACTGGGTTCTTACAGCCGGTGTAGCAGTTTATTTGTATAACCAAATCAGCCTCCTGCCTATTTCAGGCAGGCGCCCTGGACAACTAAAAATTGCCTGATTTAATTTTGCATGAGGAGCACCTCCAGGGTCAATTGGGGTCAGGAGATTGCAACCCAATTTTGGACCTCAGTTTGCCTATTTCATGCCCGAAAAACGGGTGCATCGATGTGCAATTTCAATTCCATAGTGTATGTAACATGACAGTTAGCCGAGTGGTACAACTTGAAGAGAGTATCTGGATGGCTATTACGGTAATATTAAAAAATTTCACCACCACTATTCAGATACATTAATGGCTAAGGGTCAGGGGCCCTTCTGATGCATTCTGCTGTAACTCTAGAAGGGCTAGAAATTAGGCCGGGACCCAGATACGCTGGGTCCTAACCTTATCTCATGGCTTCTGTGCGGTCTTGTAACAGATAGAGTTTCTGCTTACCCTTTTCCAGGCCAGCAACAACAAAGGGGCAAGGCTAGGCTTCCAACAGTGGAAGAGCCTGCATCCTTGGCCGGGAGAAGATCAGGTTCGGATCGGTGGTGTGCTGACTGGTGCATGGGGGAGCCCTGAAAATCTTGAGGGTTTTTTGATCCCCTTACAATGGGAGCTGATGGGACTTCAGGTGGGAGGGGTCCAGTGGGTACCCGCTATTCCCCCGCAACCTTTTGACCTGTTAAATGATAAGAGCCATTGGCTTAAAGTGAGGGAAGGTGCACTAGCTCAATGGAAATATGCTGATTGGATGAAGTAGCAAATATCTTTAACCCCACCCTGCTGCAGTCCAAGTTGAAGCCCCACCACCACTTTTTCAGGGCAACTGGGGATGAGCAATAAATGCTGGCCTTCCAGTGATACCTACAGCTCAAGAATGAAAATAAATCGATAAAAGGTCATTGACCTGAAACTTTAACTTTGTTTCTCTCATCACAGATGCTCCTGACCTGCTGAGTATTTCCAGCATTTTCTGTTTTTATTTCAGATTTCCAACATCCGCAATATTTTGCTTTTGAATGAAAATAAATCGCTGGGTCAATACCCTGGAATGTTATACCTAACACCATTGTGGGAGCACCATCAGCACCAGGAAGGACTACAGCAGCTCAAGAGAAGGCCCATCAGTACCTTCACAGGGCAACGAGAGATGGGCAATAAATGCAACTTTGCTGGAGCTGCCTAATCTCGAGAATCAATATGAGAAAGAAATTAGGACTGACATCTGTCTGTTTTTATCCAGACAGTATAATTTTTTGAGCATGCTGTCTATTCTTTTTGGTTCTGAACTTCTAATGTAAGCCAGGCAGCAAATACCCAATTTCCAGTGTCTCAGAAGAATTTTGGTCCTGTTTGCAGCAGATTTGTTTCGTCCAGTACTGACAGGTTTGCAGTAAATATCAAAACCAGACTGATGTGAACTGTTCTCATAGCTGAGAAAACCAGTCGAGCCTCAAAATTAAGCTCAGTGCCACCAGCAAAAAGAGAAATTGGAGCAGGCAGTCTCAGGAGCTGAGTGCGAAAGATGGAGAGCTGCAGAGTGGGCAGCTTTTGATGAAGGGCCACACCGAGCAGCTGGAGTGGAACTTGCGGGAGGTGCTTGAGCAGCCGTTGTGCAGCTTCAGGAAGAAGCACGACCAACACATGGAAATAACACTGGTCACTACCAGCAGCATGCTCACTGACACCAACCATCCTGGCTGCTGCAAACAGGGGGATTCGCGCAACTCCTAATAAGCATCAAAGCTGGGACATGGCTTAGCCCAGAGCAGGTGTGGCCAAATCAATATAAAACAGAACAGGCACTGTCTCCAAATCGAGATCAGAACTAAAAATATAACACAAAATATAATGCAGTACAAATAACAGCTGACAAATAGTTAGCGTCATTCATTCTAACAAAATAAATGTGAAAAATATGAGCAAAGAATGAGTCTAATTCAATACTTTAAACAATAACAGGGGAATTCTTCCAAATACATAAACAAATGCAAAAAAGTGACATATAGATGAATTTAGTGTATAATACTGAGTAAAATTAAGGAGATATAGGCAGTGCATCTAAGTAGGCAGGAATCAGGAATTTCTGTGGCAGACAGAGAGATTGCATTGAAATACATGTATCGCCCATATTAGTTGAATGTTGTGGCCATACATTAATTGAAATAATTTCTTTAAAAGTTTTCTTGTTCCTTTACCCCACCCTCAGTCCCAGTCTCCAGTCCCATCGTCTGTTTGGGTTAAAGATGGTAACCCAAGCCCTGATTACATGTGACTGAAATCCACCTCACTGAGGATTTAGATCTAAAAGTGGTGATGAGTGCTGTTTGTTTTTGGGGTTCAGATCTGTTTCTGAAAGGCAAAATCAGAAGCGGCTGGTAATGATGAATATATTCGACCCACATGCAGAAAGCCATTGGTTCATGGACTTTTCCAGGCAATTGTAGCCAGTGACAAGAAGGTTCAACTGCAATAGAAGGATGTTCAAGCGAAAGTGAAGCAGTGCCAAACTAAGTCTTCAACTGGAAGCATGTGCAGGTTGACACCAGTTATTCTTTTCATTTAAATTCTGGAGAGTAATATTCTGTAAATATTGGTCCTCTAGGGATATCTGAAATCTCAATAAAGCACGAATGGCCATCGCCAGACAATTACACCTGATTTATACGTAATCAATGATAGGCAGTCTACATCTAATTATACAACTTTAGTTAGTCTAGCTAAAGTTGTATAATTAGATGCAGGCCAGACCCAAACACTCACCCCCCGATGTCACTACCCCAGCACATTTATCCGCCAACAGTCGCGGTGAGACTTTAAAGGGATAGAAATTCCTGGCCTCTGATGGCATGATCTGGGCTGGCAGGGGATAATTGGGGGAGTGATCCGGTTCTGCTGGGTCGCTGCTCCTTTTAGTTGTTTGTGAAATTCCGATGGAGGAGGGTTGAGTGCTTCTTGTGTTTGCTACTCCCTCCTCTCCCATGCTCTCATCAGAAGAGGCGGTAGAACAGGTGGCCTGATGGCACCTAGCGGAAATCATGCCAATTTCCCTCCTTTACCCCCAGCTGCTCTCTTGCCTCATTGTGACTTACACCACTTGCGGTTCTCTGTCATGGCCTACTCTGCATCTGGTCCTGGGCCTAGTAGCCCTGCCTATATTAATAAAAGCAGCCCCAATAAATTTTCATTCATCTTTGGAGCACCCTCAGCATGATGGAACTGGCCTTCATGACCATCAGTTCATTAATGTTGTCAAAATATATATTTTATTGCTCTTTGGGAGCAGTGTGGCAGCAAGTAATTAAATAAAAAACAATATTTGGCCTCAACAAATGCAATTCGGCTTCAGGAGGAGGAAGGCCGGCAGTAATTCATTAAATAAGTAAATTTGCCCTTCTTATATTGGGGAGAATAAGCCAGCCAGCAATTCATTAAATAAATAAATCTCTGCTCTAGCTACATGCAGTCGGGTTTCAGCATCACCCATCCAGCTATCAATTCAATAAATTTGCCTCAATACATCCAATAGCTCTTTGGCAGGACCACACCAACTTCTAACTGATTTAATTAAATGAACGTACCCCGAATGCATGCAGTCGGGCTTCAGGGCGAGCGTGCCAATTGCAAAGTAAAGAATTAAATAAATCACAATTGAACGGATGCAATCAGTCTTCAGGGACAACAGGATTATCACCGATTTGTTAGTGAATTAATTAATCCTCTCACTTCCCGTCACTATCACTGCACCATATCCAGTTCCTTATAAAACACAACGAGTTGGGACTTCCAGTCTTCAACGCAACAGGAGAACCACTAATAAAGTAGTAAAATCACCTGGTATCCAGTAGTTACCCAGAGTATGACAGTCTATTAATAAAAATATTGGTGAATGTTTCCAGTGCAAGAATATAATAATGTCTAAGGTTTATGGGGATTTACCTGGAAATGTTCCAACAATTATACTGGGAGTTATTACAGGCTTCATAGAAGCTGTGGTCTTTTGGCGTTCTTTTGTTCTTTTATGTAATAAAGATTTTAAGCAGTTGTTTTTTAGTTCAGTCGACAAACAAACAAAAATAGAAGATCGGACATATTCTATATAATTATATATCATTAAAATGCCCATTTTAGAAACTTTTAACAATGTGCTGATCTGGGGGAAGTGTCATTCTGATGTGTTATTTTTGTTCTGTTCTTTGAATGCATTTTTACAGAGTTACATCATTTTCCTATTTAAATTGAAATAGGGTAAACAAAATATCTGGAGTAATGGTCACTCCAGAATCATGTACACAGTCTGGACTTGGGTTTCTTTTTACTACTTGAGCAGATGATTAACCAGTCTAAGTTCAGAGGATGAGTTCATTTTGATGTCAAAATATCTGGAATGCCTGTGAATCAATTCCTTGTCACCTCCACATTTGAAGGAATATGTCTGCCCAACATCTCAATAAAAGTTTCTCAATACAAGTTGGAAGTTCAGACCAGGGTGTCTCTGGGTGGCTGGGGGTGGGGGGCGGGGGACACGACACACAACTAAGTGTCGGTTATCACAAATAATGCAAACACTGGGACTGGCGAGATGGACCACAATGCGTTCCTCGTCCAAGTTTAAATGCTATCAGGCCCAGTTCAGTACTAGTTCCGGACATATCATGGAAATGATTGGGACCTACAATGCAGAAGGCAAATGGCGATAGATCCCAGAAGGATCAATTGATGTCGAAGAGGGTCTTTTACCTTTTTCTTTGGCCTGATCTGAATCTTTCTGATTGCATCACCTTTCCTGGCCTCTGTTCAGCAACTATGTGCCGTAGTTCAGCTGACATTAGAAGTTTATCAGAGTGGGCGAATCGAAGCTATGGGGTAGATTTTAACAATGGGGGGACTTTGGACGGGCAGTGGTAGGAGCACTTGCGCTTCCCTTCCAAAGTCTCCGGGGAGAGGCCCAAGCCATTCGGAGGGCAGGGCCTCATTTCCATAAACCTGGTGAGCTGTGAGTACGGCAGGAATTCCGGCAGCTCCACTGCGGACCCAAGCCGAAAAGTTTCTCCTTGGGCTGGGGAGGGGCACGGACAGGCCAGCAGTGGGCTGGTAGATTTTTATCACAAAAAATGTTCTAAAAGGTCTTACCTGGTTTTGGAGCAGCCTACAATGGTCCCTTTAGGGTCCACTGGTTTGACCACTCAACAACTGGTACCAATAGACAGAGCGTGCTCAGTGTACGGTCTGCTCATTGCTACCTTAAAACTGCACCGGGGAACTATGTACATCATAGGACCCCAATTAGCATATTGAAATAAAGCTCCCAGTTGGAACATGCAGAAGCCACAGGAAATTGGCGGCTGGTGGGAATTGCATCACAGTGATTTTCAGGCTGTGACTGGCCTGTTTCTACTGGTGGAGCAACTGAAAATCAGCGCTTATCTTCCACAAAGCATCATGCATTGGTACTACAATGTGTGGCACTCCAAATCTGACTAATGGGGCTGTTCTTTAATTTATTGATATCACGAGGAAATATAAAACTTAATTTGCCCGTTTTGCTTACATTAAAATACACCATTGCAAACATCAAAATGTTAATTGTAAAACTTGGTACAGTCAAACCTGTGTTAACAAATTAAGCACCATTTGCTGAAAGCAACTGCAGTACTTTGGAATCAACAAAAGTCCCGTTAGTTTCCTCCTTCAATGATCTTGAAACCTTGCCACAGCTACACAGTTACAACCCGATTTATCATTTTACTCCGATAAAGAACACGTCCAGAAACGTTGGCTTATCCAGTGTGACCGTCACGTGGCGAATCACCACCCTCGAAATGGCAACACAACAAGGGATCAAGTGGTTTTACTCTCATCAGAAGCACTTTCTTGACAGTGGAAGACAAAACAAAGTGAGAGAAAAATGCAAAAACAAATAGAAATACACCTTTCTTGCCACAGTTGGCAACATGGAAACAACAAAGAGGTCATGAAAGAGGGACTGAGCTGTTTCAGATGTGCTTTCAGTGTTGAACTGCTTAGAGGAACATCTGTGAAGAAAGCCTGCTTTAGCTTTGCTTTCCTGCTGTGTATTGCAAAATGGCACAAAACTTAAAAAGCTGGCAGTTGATAGCAGGGGACCATATTTCTTTAAAAAATAATGTTTTATTGGTTATTAGGTGGCACAAAACAGGGTGCAGCTGGAGGCAGCTAACAAGGACAGATGTCTCATGAATTTGGCTCCAGTGTTCGTTGAGAAGAAAGGAAGTCATGGAGAAATTGTACTCTGGTTGCCAGAGATTTTTCCTAAACAATCCTGTGCATTTGAACTTCCACATGCAAGGCATGGAGTTCTAGGCATCAGCGCCATATGGAAGAGAATTCCACAGGCATGAAGAAGTGATGTGTGAAGCTTCAATGTTTTAGATTTATACTAACTGCTGAGGGTCAGTTACTTCAGCTCTGTCCCTGGCATCAAGTTGAAAATCTAGTTCAAAGGGGCTCTGTATTAATGAAGAAGTGTCTGGCAAACTGAGAGGGAAGGGCAGGAAGGAGATGTGACAGAAGAGATGGGCATCATTTTTGTCAAAATGTAAAGGGCAAGCAAGGCAATGAAGTATTTCAAAAGCAAAATACTGCGGATGCTGGAAATCTGAAATAAAAACAGAAAATGCTGGAAATACTCAGCAGGTGAGGCAGCATCGGTGGAGAGAGAAAAAGTCATCGATCTGAAACGTTAACTCTGTTTCTCTCTCCACAGATGCTGCCTGACCTGCTGAGTATTTCCAGCATTTTCTGTTTTTAATGAAGTATTTCAACCGGATTCACCTCATCTCCTGACGTGTCTGTAAGCAACCGAAAGATTATTTGCCAAATGAGTTTCTCCAAAAGAGAATGTCTCTTTGTGTATGAATGGCTCTTGTGGTGCTGTTCTGGCCATGATCCTATGGCCGACTGACAGCCCAGACTTTGATTCTAATTTTAATATGGATTCTGATTTTGAGGAGGCCATTGGTCTTTGTCATTCTGGACTGCACTAAATCCAAGGGCAAGAGATGGGTTTTCCTTTGCTGTCTGACAAATATATTATGGGGTAGAATTTCCTTTCCTAGCACTTGGGAATAAAGGAGTGCCCGGAAGCTGCATCTAAAAGGAAAATGGGGCGGAGAGGATCGCACGTACATAAGAGGCACTGCCTGATTTCCATTCACTAAAGTGAATGGATAGAAAATCGAGTGAGTTCTCACTGCCTGATTGTTCTCTGTGTGCTGGACCCAGGCCATCTTTTATGCCCGAGTGCAATAAGAATCAAATCCATCCGGTAGAACAAACTGGAACTTGACTACACTTTACAACTACATTACAACAGTGACTACACTTCAAAAGGACTTCATTGGCTCTAAAGCGCTTTGGGACATCCTGAGGTCGTGAAAGGTGCTATATAAATGCAAGTCTTTCTTCTTTTTTGTGCTCAGCATAAAATGTTAATGCTATATCTATATGTTCCTGGGCCATTAGCCCAGATTTTGCTGTAGCAGGACATCTAACGGCGTCTGCCATTAGTTAGACTTGTTCGCGCACGTTTAGGTTTTTAAAATGTTTGCGTAGCAAGTTGCTGAGAGTACGAGCTGATAACGTCGCAGTGAGGGAAACAGGGCATCTGGGACCTGAGTGAACAGGACAAGCAACTGTTTATCTCCTTAACCAATTAGGTTGAAGGATTGGGAAATACGCAGAGGAAGGCTGGAGAAGGAAGTATAAATTAGAGTCAGTGAATTCAATTTCAAATCAGGTACAGCAAGTAAAATAAAGAGAGGGAAAGAAAAATTGGATTAAGAGAGAGAAAAAAAGAGACAGAAAGGAAAAGTTAAAAAAAATAATTTGACATTTTTAAAATCTCCAACAATAGTTAATACCTGAAGGAATGAGACCAATATTCCCTGTAATGTTTTTGGCGCCACGCAGCATGCGCAGATTTTACATTGAAAAGCCGGCAAGCTGGCTGCGCTGGATCCCTTAAAGGGGCCGCGCGGGCCATTCAAAATACTGCACATTCGTGGTTTTTGCATTGAAAAGTCGGCAAGCTGGCTGCACGGGATCCCTGGAGTGCTGCATGGCCACATGGCTGCACAACTTAAACAACAACAACAACTTGTATTTATATAGTGCCTTTAACGTAGTAAAACGTCCCAAGGTGCTTCACAGGAGTATTATAAGACAAAAAAATTTTGACACCGAGCCACATGAGGAGAAATTAGGGCAGGTGACCAAAAGCTTGGTCAAAGAGGTAGGTTTTGAGGAGTGTCTTAAAGGAGGAAAGAGAGGTAGCGAGGCGGAGAGGTTTAGGAAGGGAATTCCAGAGCTTAGGGCCTAGGCAACAGAAGGCATGGCCACCAATGGTTGAGCGATTATAATCAGGGATGCTCAAGAGGGCAGAATTAGAGGAGTGCAGATATCTTGGGGGGTTTTGGGGCTGGAGGAGATTACAGAGATAGGGAGGGGCGAAGCCATGGAGGGATTTGAAAACAAGGATGAGAATTTTGAAATCGAGGCGTTGCTTAACCGGGAGCCAATGTAGGTCAGCGAGCACAGGGGTGATGGGTAAAGGGAACATTGAATGAGACGCCACACTTGTAATAGTTAATTTTCAGAGCCAGAGAGGCTGATTGGCAGTCAGTAATAATTATCACATCGTTAAAAGGGAACCTATTGCTTTTAATGACCAGACTTAATTTTCGGCGACGAGTTTGGTTTGTATCTACTGCGCAAATACAGCAACTTCACACATTTCAATGCATGTCAATGGTGAGGCAGACAGCGGAATGCCGTTTTTGCGAAACTAACGGCGGAGCAGTGCAACTCGGACAGCAACTTTTGAATATTGGCATTTAACCATACATGTGCTCCTCGCCTGAAGTTGCTGTACCATTTTACGCATAATTGACGCCGACGCCATTAGCCTCACCATTATTTTGACAGCAAAATCTGGCCCAATATATCAGGTCTACCAAATCTCCCAAATTCGGCAGAAACCTCATGCGGGAGATTACACATTGCCACCCTTGTGCCTCATGATCCCGAATTTCCACATTAAGAGATTGTCCATTTCCCAGCATTTCTCTTGCTTTCTTTCCCCGGAGAGTGAGAGGAAACAAAGTATCACTTAAGGACTTATAATGTTAATGAATCTTGAGTTGCCCTGCCTTCATGATGTTCTCTTGCTTTTTCTCGCTCTCCAGCTGGAGAAAGAAAAACACTTGCGGTATCCCTGGCCAGGTGGTCTGTGAAATAGGAAAGAAAAATATTGAAAAGTCAGGCTGAGAAAAAGACAGAATAAGAGAAAGAAAATGGAGAAGTGTGTAAGAAAGAAGTGTTGTTTCTCTATATGAAGGAAAGCCTTCAGGAAGCTGGACCGTGACATTTTATCGACTATTTACTGAGGTACAGATCTGTTTTCAGTTACATAACAGCCAATTAGAATTTTTTGTTTTTATTAGATACCACAGCCCTAAAGCAGAAAAAGGCACATGTTGAATTTCATGAGACCAAGTAATTTGCTTTGGTCTCATCTTCATTATAAGACTGACAGCATTATGCCTCAAGCTGTGAATGACTGACAAGACAAATTTATAAAATATATTATATATTTGTGTGTGGGTGGTAGGGGCACAATAGGCTACAGCTCAGGCAGCCTTTGCAAGAGGACTAGGGGAGCACATTTGTTTTACAAGGTTGTCACATCAGGCACAACTTACATTGCCCTCTGTAGTGGAAAACACATTCTGACATTTGATACACTATTGCCATCAATCAATCATCTCACTATCTTTCAATGTATCTGTCCACCTTCAATTCATCTAGTTATCTCTTTATCTACTGACCCTTTTGAAAATAATTGTTTTTGAATATGCAAGCTTTAGTTACAATTCCAAAATTATATTTTTATATTGTATTTTCTATCTCCTAACTTAAGTCTAAAAATGCCTCTCAATAATGTATAAATGCTTCTTCTCAGTCTTAGTGCAATACTGAAACCCAAATGCCATGTAGAAATTGTTTGAAATTCAATAACTTGAATGTATTTGAATCCCTCAGCTGCAAACTGTGAGATTTTGAGTCATACTTGCTGAATGTAGAGCTGTTGACAAGCCTGGCTGCTTGTCAGCTTCAGGAACTGCGAGTTCCAGACAATAAAAGGGACCCCACAAATGGAAATGGCTGCCTTCCTTCCATCAAAGAATGCTACCTATCAATTTTGTATAAATGTATGTTTTGTTATTCATCCAGTTTCCATTTATACTCCAGTTGCAAAGCAAATGCCACTTTGAGCAAGACTTGCACACGTCAACTTGCAGTTCCCAGTAAACACCTCCCTGATTTATTGCTACAATTTCTCTGCACTTTTTGGTAACAGCCTATAAAAATTTCTATGTTTTCGAACACACGTGTTTACCTAGCAAGTAATAGTTTCCTCGGCAGTATTTTCTAACAGACTCTTTGCCTCGTTGATAATTATTGGGCCATGGCAGTTTGATTCGTTGCTGGTTGAAGGTCAACTCTAAACATTAGGAGAGAGCAGACAAAATGAAGACGTCCTGGGATGGGGGAATGGGAATTTAGCTCAGTATGTAAGTGAGCTAGTTTTCTGAGAGTTGGGTGTTAGGGTAACCAGCTGTAGAAATTAACCGGGCTCTCCATCCCAGTTATTGTCCATTCTCTGCAGTAACTCATAAAATTAATGACAGTATTAAAATTTGCCAGCAGCAACTTGTCGGCACTTTTACATTTGAAATGAAAGAAAGGTTGCGTGCAGCCTTTTGAGGGAGATGGAATTCAAAGAAGTAAAATTTCTCACTGCTCCCCAATTATGAAGACTCTGCAGTCTACCGCACCGAGGGGAAACACCAGCCATTTATGGAGAGAGATATATATATTTTTAAAAACAGCTCTTTTTTGCTCCTGATCTGCTTTTGGAAACTCAGAGGTGAATGGTAATTACTGCTGACACCCTCCCCTCCCCCAATTACCATAGAACATCGACAGGAACAGTAAGTTATTTGGGCTTGTGTGAGTTTGCTTTGGAAAATGTTGTGCCGGGCCAGATCCATCAATACACAGTACAACAATTAGGCTGTAACTAAGCCAATGATCTGAAAATTCATGCCAATATTGTCCTAATCCTGTGTTTCTGATACAGTGCATTCTACTTACAGAGGCGGAGGTTTGTTTGGACATTCGGGTAAACTGGACAAACTGTCCCTGAACTAAATATGACAACACAAGTACTTTATTCTGGTTATCTGGACAGGATTATTGGTTTGTCTGGACAAACTTTCTGCTCTGTGTTCCACTCTCTTGATGTCTCTGTTGTTCCATTAGGCTGTGGGTGCTATCTCTCAATCTGTCTTACACTTTCTTGTTGCCCTGCTCTTTTTCTTTCTCTTGCTTTCTCTCATACACAAATGCCAGCATTTAAATCCTGTTTAGCACTTGCTAAATGGCGTATCACAAAAACATTCACTCCCTCCACCACCAGCGTACCGTGGCTGCAGTGTGTACCATCTACAAGATGCACTGCAGCAACTCGCCAAGGCTTCTTCAGTAGCACCTCCAAAACCCGCAACCTCTAGCACCTAGAAGGACAAGGGCAGCAGGCACATGGGAACAACATCACCTGCAAGTTCCCCTCCAAGTCACATACCATCCTGACTTAGAAGTATATCGCCGATCCTTCATCGTCGCTGGGTCAAAATCCTGAAACTCCCTCCCTAACAGCACTGTGGGAGTACCTTCACCACACGGACTGCAATGGTTCAAGAAGGTGGCTCATCACCGCCTTCTCAAGGGCAATTAGGGATGGGGAATAAATGCTGGCTTTGCCAGCGATGCCCACATCCATAAACTAATTTTAAAGAAGCATTGGAGGCATTGGTTTTCGCTGTGGAGAGACGGAGGGCGGTGATCTACCCGGCAAGTGGCAGGAGGCTCTCACCGCAAGTCTTCCGCACCATGTGGAGGGAGGTAGCCCAGCAGGTCTCGGGCAGCACTGTGGTCCCCAGGACCCACACACAGTGCAGGAAGAAATTTAACGACCTCACTCGGGTGGTCAGGGTGAGTGAATGCATCAACAGATGCTACATACCACCTATCTGAACCACAGTCTGCACACACTGGCCAAAGCACCACACCCCCAGCACTCACCCACCAACAATTTCTACCTACCAACACTCACACCCACATCTCACACCTTGCACACAATGACAGCTATTCAACTATGGCAGGCACATCACCCAAACACATTGCTCCGCACTCACTCACACACTTTCCTTTCTCTTGCAGGCCAAGGTGGCGTACAACAGGAGGGAGCAGGAGTGCACAGGCGGGGGACAAGCCGACACCCAACCACTGTCTGCGCTGGAGAATACAGTGCTGCAAATCATTGGGCACCAGGTGGTGGGTGCCGTGGCCACCGGCGATGTTGACCCTCTTGGGGACAACAACGGTATGTTCATCCCTACTCCTTCTTCTCACATCCCACTTCCCCCTCACCCCACAAGCGTTTTGCACTTTCCAGCTAATCATGCTGTATGCATGCATTTCTCCCTTCCTGACCCCTCCCCTCACCTTAACCCGACTCTTGTGCCT
Source organism: Squalus acanthias (assembly GCA_030390025.1). Lineage (NCBI taxonomy): Eukaryota > Metazoa > Chordata > Chondrichthyes > Squaliformes > Squalidae > Squalus > Squalus acanthias. Next base: position 86,212,393 of record CM059426.1, on the reverse strand, counting down.
TCATGCTTTCAGATAATCAGCCAGCACCTGAGCAGCCTGTCCCTGAGGGCACGGTAGAGAGCAAGGCGGGAGAAGAGGAGGAGGAAGAACACACCGTGTCACTGCATCTCTCACCCGCAGACACCAGCTCAGATACTGGCACTACACATTCTTTAGAGGCTAGTATAGTAGCAGGAGCTACACAGAGTGAGGCACCAGGGACGAGTGGGCTGCAGCAAGGCCAGGGGGAAAGGGTAGCTCGGGGGTCAGCTTCCCGGAGGGCGAGTTCGCATGCAAGTTCAGCTGCACAGGACTCAGGTGTGGACCTCGAAGGGGAGTCATTTAGATGAAGGGTGATGGGTATGCACACGGAGATGATAGGTGCAATGGCAAGGGTGCCCGAGAGCCTCTCGGCAATGGTAAGGAGCATGGAGGAGTTCACCGCCAACATTGCACAATGCTCTGCGCACACCATGGAGCCCATCATTTCCAGTCTGCAAAGGATGGTAGACTCCTACAGAGACCGTGGCAACCCAGACCTGATGCCACATGTGATGGGCGATCTGGCAGCTTCCATTGCAGCACAGGCGGAAGCGACGCAACGTCTTAGTGCTGTAATGCAGTCTATGCTTGGTGGCATTCAATCTCAGACTGCTCTCATGCAGTCTCAGCTTGATGCCACGCAAGCTCTGACTGCTGCAATCGTGGCTGGGTCTGCCACCGTCGACCGGGGCTTTCACAGTGTCGTAGGAGGCCAGCAATCTGTGCTCCAACAGATTGCTAGGGATGCTGAGGTGCTGCCCCGAGGGAGTGGCAGTGGGTCAGTGGAGCAGGAACCTGCTGTCCTCTCTCAGGATGATAGCATTCCTGCTCCCACCACTGCCACTCCGCCATTGCCCTTGTCGCTGCCTGTCATCCAGCCAGCCCAGACTGCGGCCACCCATGCCAAGTTGGTGCAGTCTACAACCAGGCCTTCCAGGTCCAGATCTGGTCGAGGGCGTCCTGCAAGGCCATCTGAAGTCTCCAGCATGGACACTCAGCAACCTTCCACCCGCCCTGCTGCAGCCACTGGGCCAACACTTCGTAGGAGCACTAGAGCAGGAAAAGGCACAGTAACGACAGGCACTAAGGGATTGCACAAGGGTGAATAGTTAATATTTTTGGTGTAAATATGTGTCCACTACTTTTTGATAAATTTATTACTTCACTTACCATTCTTTTGTGGTGTCTCTCATTTCAGCTTTGCACTGTAACATGGCCTGCGAGAGGAATGGAATGAAGGGGATGTGGTGAGCAAAGGGATCTGGGCTTTAAGTCATCCTGGTGTGAGGCTGGAGGTCTGTTTGGAGGAGGTGGCAGAGTTCTGTGACCACCTCTTTGGTGAAACAGAGCAGTCTAATACTCTGCTCCTCGCTTAATTAAAGGTAGGAGAAGTGCTCTTGGAATACCCTCGGACGGTAAGGCCTCCTGTTGAGAGCCCTGATGGCCCTCCTCCTCCCTCTAGGCACATGTTCCAGTCTTTCTCGCTGCCTCCGCTCCCTCCGCCGTATATCATGGAGGGCGAGGTTGACTGCCAGTACAGCCCCCATTAATGTAACCAAGTGTAGCAGTTCGATTTTTTAAAGAATAAATGCAGCTACTTTTTAGTTGCCACAACACTCCTGATACAAAATAACCTTGAAATTACTGAATGAAACTGTTGGACTCTGTGAAACTGACAAGAAACCACTGAAACTCCACTAACCTGACAGCGGCGAGTCATTACTCATGATCCCTTTAAATAATGTCCCTGGAGCCGGCTTCCTGCTGCTTCATGTCATGTTTCCCTGTCGCTGTTTACTCCAGGTGCTAAGGTAGGTGGCGACAATTAATTTTGCAGATCGGGCTGTCAGTGAGCGTGGCACACTCACTGACGTCATGATCCACCTGCCGTTGAGGCTCCCATCTGCTGGCACTAACGGAAGGCGCTAACAGGACAATATTTTCCCCCATAACCTTTTCAGAAACAATAAGTTACATTCTGGGAATTTCTATGTTGGAGAAAATATTTTATAATCATTATTGAGGAAAGTGCCAGACAGTTGTACAATTTCCCCTAAAAATATGTAGAACCTATAAAAAACTTTACATAATCTCTTGGTGTTGGTCTTAATTCTGGCAATAATTAGCGCAGCATAAATCAGTTTACAAGTAATGCATCAGTGATTGCCTCTCAGAGCAGTTCTTGAATGCACTAATGAGGGTCACAGCTGATTAAATAAATACATTTCATTTCAATCACTCCTCCTGGAACCAAGCCAGAGGAAGAAAGAAGTCAGTGAAGAGTCTGATGCTGTACCTGAAACTTTACACATGGCTGCACTGCAACCACCTCAGGACCTCATGCAACCCTGGAGTTAACTTTCAGTGACTTGGGTTAGGCAGCATCAGTGAAGGGTACTGAACTGTTATGGAATGGGCCAAGACCTCGCTCGCTGTACTGCAGAGTTACAGTAACACATCATTAGTGCATTAGCAACATGCTTCAAATTAATGAGTGATTATTTAAGAAGAGGAAGGAGGGAGAGGGACTGGTAGCATTAGCACAAGTCGCAGTTTAAATCTCATGAGCTGCTTCTATCTCTGCTAATGTAGCAGAGAATCTGATAAGATTGGATGTTAGAGACAACAGATTTCAGCACGACTGGCTCCAGTTTATGATCACTACCCACTGCATGCTGGAAATTGTATGTGTTATGGTATGGACACCGGCCGAGGACAGGGTCAGGCTGACATTTCATGGCCTCCGACATTGTGTGGCAAATTCCAAATTTCTTGTTATAATCAATCCAAAACCATTTCATATTCCCTCCTCCAACTAAAATCAAAATTGCGCACCAACACTAGAATTGCATTCATATTGCATGCTAGCATATCAGACCAGCTCCTGCAATTAGGTCTAGATTCATACACCAGTTTCCAGATTGCCATTCTTTATAAACACTTGTCTCAAACTCACTTGCAACTGTTCTAATGCCACAGACTCCTTTTTGAAAACAGCCCAGAAATTTTTTTTATTCATTCACTGGATGTGGGCGTCGCTGGCAAGGCCAGCATTTATTGCCCGTCCCGAATTGCCCTTGAGAAGGTGGTGGTGAGCCATATTCTTGAACCGCTGCAGTCTGTGTGGTGAAGGTACTCCCACAGTGCTGTTAGGTAGGGAGTTCCAGGATTTTGACCCAGCGACAATGAAGGAATGGCGATATATTTCCAAGTCAGGATAGTGTGTGACTTGGAGTGGAATTTGGAGGTGGTGGTGTTGCCATGCAACTGCTGCTCTTGTCCTTCTAGCTAGTAGAGGTCGTGGGCTTGGGAGGTGCTGTCGAAGAAGCCTTGGCGAGTTGCTGCAGTGCATCTTCTAGATGGTACACACTGCAGCCAGGGCATTGGTGAGACCACATCTGGAGTACTGTGCACAGTTTTGGCCTCCTTATCTGAGGAAGGATATACTTGCCTTGGAGGCAGTGCAACGAAGGTTCACTAGATTGATTCCTGGGATGAGAGGGCTGTCCTATGATGAGAGATTGTGTAGAATGGGTCTATGCTCTCTGGAGTTTAGAAGAATGAGAGGTGATCTCATTGAAACATACATGATTCTGAAGGGAATTGACAGGGTAGATGCTGAGAGGTTGTTTCCCCTGGCTGGAGTGTCTAGAACTAGGGGGCATAGTCTCAGGAAAAGGGGTAGGCCATGGCTATTGGGAGCAGCAACGAGAGCGGGCCGACCTGTGAGGGAACAGGCGAAGGAGGAGCAAGAAAATAAAGCCCGAGGCTCGAGGCCCAGACCGAGCTATTGGGAGCAGCAGCGAGAGCGGACCGACCTGTGAGGGAACAGGCAAAGGAGGAGCGAGGAAATAAAGCCTGAGGTTCGAGGCCCAGACTGAGCTATTGGGAGCAGCAGCGAGAGCGGACCGACCTGTGAGGGAACAGGCAAAGGAGGAGCGAGGAAATAAAGCCTGAGGTTCGAGGCCCAGACTGAGCTATTGGGAGCAGCAGCGAGAGCGGACCTCAACAGGCAACATTCGAAAGTAACGTCAGAGATTAAAAGTGACGTCGGCACAAGGGAAGGAGCTGATTGGTAAGTAGGACCTGGTGAGTATTTCTACAGTCCAGTCGTTAAAGTAAAAGTAAGGTCTCTAGTTTAGAGTAAGTAGTGTTTAAAGTGAAGTAAGGTCCCTAGTGTATTTAATATTCTTTAATTTAGAGGAAGTAAAGGGAGTAAATTAAGGGTAGGACATGGCAGGGCAGCTCGGCAGCATGGAGTGCTCCTCCTGTGCTATGTGAGAAGTCAGGGACACTTTCAGTGTCCAGGGCGAACACATGTGCAGGAAGTGTCTCCAGCTGCAGCTACTCGAAATCCACGTTTCGGAGCTGGGGCTGCGGCTGGAGTCACTGTGGAGCATCCGTGAGGCTGAGATCTTCGTGGATAGCACGTTTAATGAGGTGGTCACACCGCAGGTAAAGAGTGCACAGGCAGACAGGGAATGGGTGACCGCCAGACAGAGTAAAAGAACTAGGAAGGTAGTGCAGGAGTCCCCTGGATCCATCTCCCTCTCCAACAGATTTTCCGTTTTGGATACTGCTGGGGGAGATGGTTTCTCAGGGGAATGCAGTAAGAGCCAAGTCCGTGGCACTACAAGTGGCTCAGCTACACAGGAGGGGAGGAAAAGGAGTGGGAGAGCAATAGTGATAGGGGATTCTATCGTAAGGGGAACAGATAGACGTTTCTGTGACCGCAGACGTGACTCCAGGATGGTATGTTGCCTCCCTGGTGCCAGGATCAAGGATGTCACTGAACGGCTGCAGGGCATTCTGAAGAGGGAGGGCGAACAGCCAGAGGTCGTGGTCCATATCGGTACCAACGACATAGGTAGAAAGAGGGACGAGGTCCTGCAAGCAGAATATAGGGAGCTAGGAAATAAATTAAAAGGTAGGACCTCAAAGGTAGTAATCTCAGGATTACTCCCGGTGCCACGTGCTTGCGAGAGCAGAAATAGGAGAATAGATCAGATGAATGCGTGGCTGAAGAGATGGTGTAGGAGGGAGGGATTTAAATTCCTGAGACATTGGGACCGATTCTGGGGAAGGTGGGACCTGTACAAGCTGGATGGGTTACACCTCAGCAGAAATGGGACCAACATCCTCGCAGGGGGGTTTGCTAATGCTGTTGGGAAGGATTTAAACTAATTTGTCAGGGGGCTGGGAACCTAAGTGTGGGCTTAGAATGGAGAGAAACAAAGCTGGAAGTGCAAGTTAGAAAAGTAGTCAGCAAAACTAGTAGGGAGCAGAAACAAAGGCCAACAGTAAAGAGGGTCAAAGTGCAGAAAAATATTAAACAGGCAAAGTTGAAGGCACTTTATCTAAATGCACGTAGCATTCGCAACAAGGTGGATGAATTAATGGCACTAATAGAAGTAAATGGGTATGATGTAATTGCCATTACAGAGACATGGTTGCAGGATAACCAAAGCTAGGAACTGAATGTTCCAGGGTACTCAACATTTAGGAAGGACAGACAAAAAGGAAAAGGAGGTGGCGTAGCGCTGTTAATAAGGGATGTGATCGGTACGGTAGAGATATTAAGTCAAAAGAGGAAGCTTATAAAGTTGCCAGAAAAAGTGGTCAGCCTGAGGATTGGGATCTTTTTAGAAATCAGCAAAGGGGGACCAAGAAATTGATAAAGAAAGGGAAATGGAATATGAGTACAAACTAGCGAAAAATATAAAAATGGATTGTAAAAGCTTCTATAGGTATGTGAAAAGGAAAAGACTGCGAAGGTAAATGTAGGTCCTTTACAGTCAGAGACGGGAGAATTTATAAAGGGGAATGAGGAAATGGCAGAGAAATTAAATAAATACTTTGTTTCTGTCTTCACAGAGGAAGACACAAAAAACCTCCCTGAAATACGAGAAAACAAAGGGTGTGACGAGTATGAGGAACTTAAAGAAATTATTATTAGTAAAAAAACAGTACTAGCAAAATTAATGGGACTAAAAGTCGATAAATCCCAAGGACCGGATGACCTACATCCTAGGGTTCTGAACGAGGTGGCCATTGGGATAGTGGACGCATTGGTTGTCATCTTCCAAAATTCTATAGATTCTGGAACGGTTCCTGCAGATTGGAGGATAGCAAATGTAACCCCACTATTTAAGAAAGGAGGGAGAGAGAAAACAGGGAACTACAGACCTGTTAGCCTCACATCAGTAGTTGGGAAAATGCTGGAATCTATTATAAAGGATGCAATAACTGGGCACTTAGAAACTAATACTAAGATTGGGCAGAGTCAACATGGATTTATGAAAGGGAAATCCTGTTTGACAAACCTATTGGAGTTCTTTGAGGATGCAACTAGTGGAGTAGACAAAGGGGAACCGGTAGATGTGGTGTATCTGGATTTTCAGAAGGCCTTCGATAAGGTCCCACACAAGAGGTTGGTGAACAAAATTAGGGCACATGGAACTGGGGGTAATACACTAGCATGGATTGAGAATTGGTTAACAGACAGAAAACAAAGAGTAGGGATAAACGGGTCTTTTTTAGATGGCAGGCTGTGACTAGTGGGGTACCGCAAGCATCGGTGCTTGGGCCCCAGCTATTCACAATCTATATGAATGATTTGGATGAGGGGACTAAATGTAACATTTCCAAATTTGCTGATGATACAAAGCTAGGTTGCAGTGTCAGTTGCGAAAAGGATGTGAAGAGGCTTCAAGGGGATCTCGACAGGCTCAGTGAGTGGGTGAGAACATGGCAGATGGAATATAATATGGATAAATGTGAAGTTATCCACTTTGGCAGAAAAAAGAGAAAGGCAGAGTATTTCCTAAATGGTGAAAGTTTAGGGAATGCAGATGCTCAAAGGGACCTGGGTGTCCTTGTACACAAGTCACTGAAAGTGAATGTGCAGGTGCAGCAAGCCATTAGGAAGGCAAATGGTATGCTGGCCTTCATTACAAGAGGATTTGAGTACAGGAGTAAAGAAGTCTTACTCCAATTATATAGGGCCTCGGTGAGACCACACCTGGAGTACTGTGTATAATTTTGGTCTCCTTACCTAAGGAAGGATTTACTTGCCATAGAGGGAGTGCAACGAAGGTTCACGAGATTGATTCCTGGGATGGCGGGACTGTCGTATGAGAAGAGATTGCGTAAACTAGGCCTGTATTCTCTTGAATTCAGAAGAGGGGATCTCTTTGAAGCATACAAAATTATTACAGGGCTTGATAGGGTGGATGCTGGGAGAATGTTTCCCTTGGCTGGGGAATCTAGAACCAGGGGCTACAGCCTCAAGATAAAGGGTAGGCCATTCAGGACTGAGATGAGAAGAAATTTCTTCACACAGAGGGTGGTGAATCTTCGGAATTCTCTACCCCAGAGGACTGTGGAGGCTCAGTCATTGGGTATATTCAAAACAGAAGTCGATAGATTTCTGACTAGTAAGGGCATCAAGGGATATAGCGATAGGGCCGGTGAATGGAGTTGAGGCAGAGGATCAGCCATGATCTCATTGAATGGCGGAGCAGGCTCGAAGGGCCGAATGGCCTACTCCTGCTCCTATTTCTTATGCTCTTATGTTCTAAGACTGAGATGAGGAGAATTTCTTCACTCAGAGGGTTGTGAATCTTTGGAATTCTCTGCCCCAGAGGGCTGTAAATGCTGAGTCTTTGAGTATATTCAAGGCTGAGATAGATCGATTTTTGGACTCTAGGGAATCAAGGGATATGGAGATCGGGCGGGAAAGTGGAGTTGAGGTTGATGATCAGCCATGATCTTATTGAATGCCGGAGCAGGCTCGAGGGGCCGTATGGCCTACTCCTGCTCCTATTTCTTATGTTCTTATGTTCATTATCAGAGGAGTTGTGAATCCAACTGCACACTGTGCAATCATCAGCGATCATCCCCATTTCTGACCTTATGGTGGAGGGAAGGTCATTGATGAAGCAGCTGAAGATGTTTGGGCCTAGGACACTGCCCTGAGGAACTCCTGCAGTGATGTCCTGGGGCTGAGATGATTGGCCTCCAACAACCACAATCATCTTCCTTTGTGCTGGGTATGACTTCAGCCAGTGGAGAGTTTTCTCCCCGATTCCCATTGACTTCAATGTTACTGGGGCTGAAAAATTGCTCCTCACATAATCATGATTAGTATCAGAATTTAAAAAAATCATAAGCATATCCACTTAATGCAGAATAAGCTTGCTTCTTAGCCCAACGGTTGTACATTCAAATTACACATTGAAGGTCAAATGGGTAATTTTAACAAATTAAAAATGTAGTTTATTTAATGAAGTTTTAAAAATAATTTTTTGTGTTCCTCAATGTGCCATAATTTGCTGTCAAAATAACAGTGAGGCTAATGGCACTCGCCATTATTTATCTGTGAATGCTACAGTAACTTCAGGCGAGGGCTAACCTGAGGTGAAACACGGAAATCCAAAGGTTGCTGTCTGAGTTGCGCCGCTCCATCGTTAGCTTCGCGAAAACAGCACCTCACCATCTTCCTCACCATTAACATGCAATGAAGGCATGAAGTTGCTGTATTTGCATGGTAGATTCAAACTAAACTTGCCACAAAAAATTAAGTCTTGTGAATTTCAGTCTAAGTACAAGTGTAAATTACTGCCAGTCAACCTCTCTGGGATTGAAAATTAGCTATTACAAGTGTGGAGTCTCATTCCTTCAGGTTTTAATTGTTGTTGGAGATTTTAAGAATGTCAGATTTAATTTTTTTGAAATGTACTTTTCCTTTCTGTCTGTTTTCTCTCTCTCTTAATTCAATCTTTCTTTCCCTCTCTTTATTTCTCTGTACCTGATTTGACATTGAATTCACCCACTCTACTTTACACTTCCTTCTCAGTCCTTGCGCTGTTAATTTCACAATGCTTCAATCTGATTGGTTAAGGAGATACACAGTTGCTTGCCCTGTTCACTTAAGTTCCAGATGCTCGGTTTCCCTCGCTGCAATGTTATCAGCAACTTGCCACACAAAAAGGTTAAAACCTAAATATGCAAGGGCAAATCTAACTAACGACAGGAGCTCTGCTACAGCAAAATCTGGCCTATAGTTATCTTTCATGAGAAAAAAAAGTAAAAATAGAGTATACTATATTTACTCTGCTTTTAAGATGGAAATTAGAGAACGTGGCCTAGAAATTGCAGTACGCCGAAAATCTGCCAGTGCCACCGCGGGCTGAAGTTAACAGCTGCCCGAATTCATAACGCAAGCATCACCGATATTTTGATGCTGACTGCTAATTTAAATTAGCGCAGCGCTAAACTTACCGCACAACCCTCTTTTTCCAGCGCTACTCTCAGCAGGAGGTGCAATGTACCGTGGCCGTAGCATCCCTGAAGCAAGAACAATGTTGTCTTAAAACAAGGCTGTCATTTTAGAAAGCAGTGTCGGTCCCTTAAAGGGAAACTGCTTTCTAAAATGAAAAAATTAAAATCATTTAAAAATAGATAGGGGGCTAAATTCGGTTGATTTGCACCTCCCATTAGCACCCTAAGAGGGCACTAACGTGGTGCAAATCAACTAGCACCTGGGCGCGGCGCCGCTAACACCTCCCACGAAATTCAGCGAGGACGTCATCACTGTGCGCAGCACCCCGCTCGTGCCCCGCTCGCGCCCTGGCTGTAATATTGGGTGGCACCCCCAACTTACCACAAGGGCGCTATGTCCGCTGGGGTAAGGGGGGCCTAACTGTGACCGGGGCGGCGCTAGTTAAAGAGGAGGTGGCGGCTGGCCATTTTTGTTGCTGGCCGCCTGCCAGCACCTGCCCCTGTTGCTGTCCCTATCCTCTGTGAAGCCCCCCCCCCTGGTGGGGTGCCGGCTGCTCTCTGTGAGCCCGGCACTCCTCTTGAGTGCCGGGCTCGTTTGTCGGCACTTCCGATTCCTGGTGGCACAGCTGGGCGTTGGGACGCGCTGCGCCAGGCTCCTCCCCTTTCATAAGGGAAGGAAGGAAGGCCTGCAGTACCAGGGTCTCGCACACAGTACTCCAGATTTGTGCGGGAGGTCAACACTGCAAGAGAGGTCCTCTACCCACAAGGGCCAGGAGGCCCTCCAGAAAGAAGGATGTAGGACTACATCACCGAGACCGTCACTGTCAGCAGTGTTACCTCCATAACCTGGCTCCAGTGCCCAAAGAAGCTTCATGACCTCAGACCAGTGGTCAAGGTCAGTGAGTGCATCTTCAAAAGCCATCTCCTATCAACTGCACCACCAGCCTCACACACTGCTCATTGCACAAAACCCCCCTCTCCCAATCACTCACCTACCAACAATCTGTACCAAACACGAGGCACACCTCCCATTCCTAGCTTCACCTCACCCCATTGGAGGAGAGAGTGCTGGCCATTCTTGGCAGGGGCATGGCTGAGCCCTTAGTCAGTGGCAAGGCTGAAAGGATACAAGATGCTCGTATCCTCATACACTATCCTCCTTCTCATATGCACCTCTTGCTTTCCCGCCATTCCCTCAGCACAACTCTACCCTTGTGCCTTCTTCATTTCACACACCCAAGAAATGCAGCCTACCCAGCCAGTGGTTGACCAAGAAGAGGGAGAGGAGAGTGAAGAAGAAGAAGAAGAAGAAACACCGTCACTCAATTTGACTCTCAGCCACCAGCTCCTAGAAGTCGTCCTGCAAGGCCATCTGCTAGAATTAGAGCAAAAATTACTTGCCCAGCTGGTACCCAAATCTTGACCATGCAAAGCACAGCTCTCATTATCAAGATATTTGAAAATAGCTGTGTACTGTTGCAGTTACATTGCTGAGTTTCCGTTATGTGTTGACGATTATGACAATTTTTGTAAACATTTCCAGTCTTCCATCTGTGAAATAGGAAGACCCAGACTGCTACCCTCTGTTCAGTAACTATCTCTTGTAAGCCTCTCCACTTTTTTCCCATCTTGTGTTTGGGTGTGTCACCAATGAAACCTGTCCCTGCTTATATCTCCCACTTTGTTGTGTGACACGTGCATTGAAAGGAAACCAATGGATATGAGGTGGGTGGAGCCTGATGTGCGAAAGATGGAAGATGATAGTTTAGGGCTGTGTAACACATGCACAGGTAATATGTACACAAATATCTGCTCCATAGAGTATAATGACAGGGTAAGGTAGCATGGTGGTTATGTTACTGGACTAGTAATCCAGAGGTCTGGACTAATGATCCATGACATGAGTTCAAATCCCACCACGGCAGCTGGGGAATTTAAATTCAGTTAATCAAATAAATCTGGAATAAAACGCTAGTATCAGTAATGGTAACCATGAAACTATTGGATTGTCGTAAAAACCCATCTGCTTCACTACTGTCCCTCTGAAATGGCCTAGCAAGTCATTCAGTTGTATCAAAGCCACTACGAGAAACAATAATAAGAATAAAACTGGACAGGCCACCTGGCACTAGACACTGGATTTGGACATGACAAAGGCAAACCAGTCAACCCACCAAAGTCCTCCTCACTAACATCTGGGGACTTGTGCCAAAATTGGGAGAGCTGTCCCACAGACTAGTCAAGCAACAGCCTGACATCATACTCACAGAATCATACAAGAGTAGGTCAGAGGCTGGGTATTCTGCAGTGTGTGTCTCACCTCCTGACTTCCAAAGCCTTTACACCATCTACAAGTCAGGAGTGTGATTGAATAGTCTCCACTTGCCTGCATAAATGCAGTGTGTACCATCTATCAAGATGCACTGCAGCAACTCGTCAAGGCTTCTCCAACAGTACCTCTCAAACCCACAACCTCTACCACCTAGAAGGACAAGTGACTTGGAAATATATCGCTGTTCCTTCATCGTCGCTGGGTCAAAATACTGGAACTCCCTCCCTAACAGCACTGTGGGAGTACCTTCACCTCATGGTCTGCAGCGGTTCAAGAAGGTGGCTCACCACCACCTTCTCAAGGGCAATTAGGGATGGGCAATTCATGCTGGCCTTGCCAGCGATGCCCACATCCCTAGAATGAATTTTTTTAAAAGTCTTTATTTACAATAGCAATGGTTAAATAGTTCTATTAATTACACTTGGTGGAAGTAAATGCTAACCCTTGACCCAAAAGTCAAAGAGACTTCAGGGATGGAAGGTTCAGTAGGTGTTGTTATGGGAAATGGATGAGCAGTTGTGGGTGACGGGCCAGGAGAGAATGAAAAAATTGTCAGAGGACACTAAATTATACCGAGGTGGGAGAGGGGAGACCGCTAATTGTTCTCAGGCAGGGAAAGACTCGAGCAGGTGGGAAATGCATACACCATTGCAACTACATGCCCAGGAATGGAACTACATCTCTGTTCGGAATTCGCACCAGGTAGATGACACATGGTAACATTTATCATTCAGGAAAAGTAGGAGTTAATTCTGAAAAAAGCAACCCAGTGTCTCTCTGCTGGAAGTGCATGCTGAGTCTCAGGCCAGCACCAGGAAAGTGTGCTGTAGCTAATGTTATAAGACAGGTTTTTTGACATTGAAAAGGGCAATCATAGTGCCAGTTACAGGTGTAACAGGTACTGCAGGTAAACGTTGACACTAAAGTGGGTTTTCCCATTAGCAAAGCCTGACATAAGAGTTTTCAATGTATTTTGAGAAGGAATGTTGGAAGCCACTCAACATTTTTAATAAATAACAGGTACTAATGGATCTCCTATGGCGTTGCACAGAGAGAGTCAAGACCAAATCCAGTATTCAGGCCAAACCTGAACCAAGGCAGTGGGATAACTGGACCCAGGTAGGGGAGGGGGTCAAGAGAGGGGAGGGAGAGAGCACATGAGATTTCTGTCATGCGCTCAGATCTTGTGACAGGGTTTGAACCTGTGATTCATTACATGTGTGAGGGGAGAATTTTACCACAGTGCCAGCCTACACCCCTCCTCCAACCCATCCACAACCTGCTGCTTCAAGAAATCACGTGTTCTTTAATGCGGTGTTCTATCATTTCCCCCCTTCTTTTTTTTGCCATCTTATTGCCGCACCCTCACATATCCTTCCTTCTGGGGCAGGGTGCAGGCAATCAGACCCTCAACTTGTCTAAGAAAGAAACTAGGCTGCTCTGAGAGTAAGGTGTCAGATGTTCCTGGAGGTAGAACAGTTCAACGTGAGGAACCCTGAAGGTCAATGCACAGAACTGCACTTCAACCATCTAATAGGACTCAGATGAGTAGCCACGGGGGTGTTAAATGATTGTCTAAATTATTGGCTGTGAAGCGCTTTGGGACATCCTGAGGTCATGAAAGGCATTATATGAATGCAAGTTCTTTCTTTCTCTTTTGCACTGAAGTGATTGCTACATCCTTGCCTTAATATAAAACAAATCAGAATCAAGAAGCAAAAGAGGACACTGCACAGTAACATCACATCATTGTTTACGGAGAGTATTGTGATTCGAAGAGACTGAAAGAAAGTAAACTTTGTCCTTCTTATGTTAGACAGTAGAAATAAGACAACCCATTTAAAAGCAAAACAACAGCAATTCCTTTGTAACACATGAGACTAACTAAATTGGTGTTTTTATACCCCCCAAAAAACTCTTAAAGTAAAACAGTTAGCTGTGGTTTCATGGGAGCATGAAATCTTTCAGGTGGTGGATCAGTGTTATTGGGCTGCTGAGAACTGTAAATGTTAACTGCACATAAGAAAAGCATTATGCAGCTCATTTTGTGTTAATACAGTTGCATATGGAGATGGAAAAAGTCATCTGTTCCAGGCTCTTAGCTGTGCTGTGTGGGATAATGAAGTATATGTTTATATTGGATTGGAACTGCAGCTCACCCTTCCACAGAAATTCCTAATTAAAAAAGGATGTGCCAGTTTGCAAGCATCCATGATTATTGAACCAAAGAAAGGAACATTCATGCCACAAAGTAGAGGAAGGTTGTCCTGACTGTGATTCTAGCCCTGACTAGAATGTCCCCGTGTTATATTTGGGATTGTAAAAATGGGAATGGCATCTCCCCATAGACACGTTTGATACCGATGAGGATCCACCTCCCACTAATGTTAAGAAGCATTACTCTTTAAACTTTACGTTTGTATGTGCTTATATCAGCTAGGTTCCTGACTGTATAATCCACACAGCAAACAGATTGTAGAAATCATTAGTGGGCAGCAACGTCACTGCATTTACCAATGTGATCTCTTCTGTTTCAAATGAACTGGGAAGACAAGGCTATAAAGACATGGGGGAGAAATTCATTATAGCACCATTTGGGGCGCTGAATTTTAAGGGTGAAAAATTTGGTTGAGTTGCGCCTCTCGTTAGCAAAGCAACTAGCGCCTGGGCGCGGCGCCGCCAACGCCTCCCGTGAAATTCAGCGGGTGGTTAGCGGCGGCGGTAACTGATAGCGCCCCGTGGCGCTGCGCCTCCGGCGATGACATCATCGCCATGCGCAGCACCCTGCTCGCGCCCCGGCTGCGATCTTCAGTAGTGCCCCCTGACTTATCGCCGGACGCTATGTCCGACGGGGTCAGGGGAGCCTACCTGCAGCTGGGGCGGCGCAAATTAAAGGGGCGGTGCCGGGTGGCCATTTTTGTTGCTGGCCGCCTGCCAGCACCTGCCCCCTCTGCCGTCCCCGGCCTTCTGTGCAGTCCCCCCAGCGGAGTGCCGGCTGCGCTCCGTGAGCCCGGCACTCCTCTTGAGTGCCGGGTTCTTTTGCCGGCACTCCGATCCCTGGTGGCCCAGCTGGGCCCCGGGTCGCGCTGTGCTAGGCCCCTCCCCTTTAACAAGGGGAGGAAGGCCTGCAGTACTGCGGCGCGATGTGCCGCAGAGCATGGTGCTGCGGCACGTAGCACCTTGATATTCACTTGCAGCGCCCCAAGAGGGAGGCGGGGTGCTTCCAGTAGCACCTCGCCTCCCTCTTGGGGCGCTACCAGTGAATTTCGGGTGCGGGGGCGCAGCGCCCCGGCAAAGTTAGCGCCCCAAAGGGGGCAAGACCCAATTTTTCAAAAATTAGTGCCAGGCGCTAATGTTTCCAAACTTTTAAAAAATCCGGTTTTGCACTCCAAGAAGGAGGTGGATGCAAAATCAAGTGCTCCACTTTCTTCTTGGAGCGCAATCGGCTGCAGGCGGGGCGGAGACTTCAGCAGCACTGCCCAATATCCCGTGCAGCGCTGCCGCGTTCAAAGGCTCCTTCCCTCCCTTAAAGGGAAGGGCCATCGCTGCAGGCTCTACAATAGAAAAATTACTTACCTGGACCACCAAGGCAGCCGTGATTCAGCAGAGTGCCGGGCTGATCGATCGCGGGCAGGGACCCGCGAAAAAAAGTGGAACAAGAAAGGTAAGTTTTTTTTTTACTTACCTCGGTCACCTCGCCTTTAATCATCACCCCTGAAGCAAGCCGGCCGCCTGATGCACGCTTCCTGCAGCTGTCGGTGTTTTTGACCGGCGCTGCTGCAGGGGGCGGAAGTCAATTTCGGGTCCGGGGCACTAAAGGGCGATGCTCACGGCGATGATGTCATGATCTCCGGACGAAGGAGGTTGTGGCGTAACGCCGTAGCACCGCCGCAAAACTCCCGCCGAATATGCCGGGAGTTGATGTCAGTGCCGTGCCCGGTCGCAAAGCCCTGAGGGCGCTAACGGGAGGCGCAAAGGCACCCAATTTCATCCCCAAAACATCACAGCAGCAGCTGTACCTAGAATTCACAGCGTACAGACATTGGTCGAGATTCACCCTGTGATCCTACCCAAAATTGGGCGGGATTGCGGTGGAGCATGAAGTAAAATGAGGCGGTGAGGCATAGCGCCACCTCAGTGCCCGAACTGTACTTCCCATTTCTCTCCACCACCCCCATCAGGACTGCCACTGCCCTCTCCTTATGGCCTGCCACATGGAAAGGTGAAGGAGGGGGTTGGGTCCCTGGTGGAGTTCCCTCCCATCCGCCTTTGTTACCGTTGCTTTGTGGGGCTGCCATGGGGAAGATGGCGGTCGGCACCGTGAAACAGTGGTAATGACACTGAGGTGCCTGCATGGAGCGAGAGGACGTTGTATTAGGCTCCCTTCCGCCCTTAAGTGACTTACCTATGTAGGCCTCGGTCTCTCGTCCTGAAGGGGAGACGCTCAGCCTTTCTGTCCTAGTAATGCCAGGACTTAGAGTATTAAAGTCACAATATGCGATGAACTGGCTTGTTTTCAACAGTGGAATGCTCTGTCTGTTAATATATGTGCCGTTTGGATATAGTGGATCGCTGGGTGCAATGCGATGATTGTAAATTATTTATTTGTTGGAACACTGCCACATCCTGTATCACTTTCATATTTCTACAAAATGACATTGAGTGTTGAGACACTTGCTTACTCGGCCTATATGCCACAGATTTGCAAATGTTTTCTACTCAGTCAGTGCCCAAACTCACTGGGGTTGCGTTGGTGACAAGTGGAGGTGAGGAGCTTCCCCTCATGGAGGAGAAATCAGAGAACAAGTCTACCCAGGCCACTCTCACACATTATAGAGCAGAACAAACTAAGACCTGTGAACCGATCAGTTGACTGTGCACCTGGTGAGAGGATGGTGGATGGCAACTGGGATCCCAAAGAGGGAGATTAACAATAGATGATAAAACAAAATACATGTAAAATTTCTCCAGTCCACATAACCTTATAGAGGTCATGTATGGGGGCAGAGCCATCATTAATTTTAGATGGAAGGTGAGTTTATTTACAATCTTGAAACTGATATCATTAAGGTACTCTTGATATCATCCTCTAATCTTGTAGAAAGACACATTTATTCATCAAATTGTAGACAATATAATTTTTAAATATCCTGTATTTGTCCTTAATGCTACACAGCATTTGTAATTGATTAAATAACCCTAAAAATGACCCATTTCTATCAATTACATTTGAGTGGTTCCCTCTTTACTCTATAAATTCACAATCCCTCGTCCAGGTGTCAGTATAATATGTAATTGATGTGACCAACTCTGGATAGCCACATACATTGTGTGAACTTTGTAGCACTAAGTTACAAAAAATTGTGGAGCGATGATTAGTCCATTCATCTTTAAGTCTGCTTAATGGTAAAGTTTGTTATTTTGGCTTCACCTATCTTACAGTCTGTTCCCCACAGATTTATACAAATTGTGCCATTTCCTCAATGATTCATGACTCACTCCCACTAGTGATAGATGACCGCTAGTGCAAATATTGGATCTGCAATACGACTTACATTTGTATAGTGCTCCTCATCAAAAGAAAACCTGAGAACACTTCACAAGTCAAGGAGATGAACACTGATCAGGAAAAAGAGGAAGTATGGGGAACGGGGTGGGGGGGGGGGCGGAGTCGCGGGGGGGACCATGGCATGTTAAAGACATGGGTTTTAAGGAGGCTTTTGAAGGTTGGGAGGCAGGTAACAAAAAAGAAAGAAAGACTTACATTTCTATAGCGCCTTTCACAACCTCAGGGCATCCCAAAGTGCTTTACAGCCAATGAAAAACTTTTGAAGTGTAGTCACTGCTGTAATGTAGGAAATGCGGCAGCCAATTTGCACACAGCAAGTTCCCGCAAACAGCAATGTGATAATGACCAAATAATCTGTTTTAGTGATATTGATGAGGGATAAATATTGGCCAGGACACCGGGGATAGTTCCCCTCTTCTTCTTTGAAATAGTGCCAATCAGATCTTTTATGTCCACTTGCGAGAGCAGAAGTCTCATCCGAAAGACGGCACCCTGACAGTGCAGCACTCACTCAGTACTGCACTGGGATGTCAGCCTAGATGTATGTGCTCAAGTCTCTGGCGTGGGACTATGAACCCACAACCTCTGACTCAGAGGCGAGAGTGCTACCAACTGAGCCACGGCTGAGACCCTACTGCAAACAAGTGCTTTTTGGCAGAGAGCAGAAATATAGGGCTGGATTTTACCAACCTCGGCAGGTCTGTGGCGGGCGATGTCAGTGGCGAGTCCCGGCCTTGCTGCTGGCTCCATCCCGCTGTGTAGAATGATTTTTCACTGATTGGGCTTGTTAAGCCCGCCCAGCGCGTTTCCCGGTCAATTGAAGGAAGCAGGTCTGATGACGTCATTTGATAATGCGTCATCAGCCAGTTTCCTTAAAGGGACCTTGCGCAAATTGATTTTGACATTTGTGCTGTCAGTGTTCTGCAGCATTGAGGTTGTGCAAACACTGACAAGCACTGCACAAAGGTGCAGGGCTGCACCCACGCTCTCTCATGACTCCCTCCATATACTTATGGAGGGAGTCACAGCACACAGGGAGGTCCTCTTCCCTTCCAATGGGTGGAAGAGACCTCCCCAGGAGACCAAATGCAGCCTGGTTGCATATTGCACAGGAGGGCACAAGCAGGGATGTCATCAGCAGGACCAGGCTGCAGTGGCACAAACCTTTCAATGATCCCATTAGATCACGAAACGTTACTGCAAAGCCACGCTCAACCTCATCCTGCTGTGCCACTCATCACATCCCATCACTCTGCTTTTCCTACCCTACTCCTGCACATCCTTACTCACAGCAACTTACCTTGCACCTCCACCCATCCCTCTCTACCTACATTATCACTTCCCTATCTCACTAGGCACTCCTCACATTCACCCTCATCCTAGTGCAATCATACCAACTAACAACACACAAGGGTAGCCACTTGTGTGTTTTAACCAATGTTCATGTGAAGTTTCCGTTAATGTGCTGTCAAACATTGAAATCTTTATTTTCAACACTTTGCGTTCTTGGACAGATTTGTGTGCACCTTTGGAAGTGGCTTAGAGAGTTGCAGTGAATGGTGAGGCATAACAATACCCCCCGCAATGGTGATGAGTGTGAAAGGAATGGCAGGGGCATTGTAGGGGTGCTTTATGGTGTTGGTGTGGGGTGGTGCCAACCTGGCGCATCATGTGGCAGCCAGGGTGTGCAGCATCAAGTGAAGTAAATCTGGCCATGGTGAGGTCATCCCTGGTATCCCAGGCAGTAATGTGGTTGAGTGCTGATGCCCTGTGTCCTGTGCAGCATCAGTTGATTGCAGAGAAGGTTGGTGTTGTTGTTGGTACTGCTGGTATGCCCAGTGATGCTGGCATTGGGATTGATCGTTGTGGGATTCTGAGGACCAAGGTGAGATCGTTTCAAGGGCACCGATGCTGATGTAATAGATGGCAGGTGAAGTAGAGATGACAGAAGCGATCTGTCAATGGTGGGAGAGGTAATGAGGTCAGACTGGATGGAGACTTGTGTAAGGACTTGCAGCATTCTGAATCTGTAGTGGAAATGTAGTTTAGAGAAGCTGGTGCCTAAGGGAACATTTCTCAATCATCTGGGAGCTTTGACTTGACATTTGAAGCTATCAACTGATCAGCTGATTCAATGGCAAGTGACCTCCCACCTCAGCTTCATTGACAAGGTCTAGGCATAGCGCGAAACCGTTGGGCAACCTGTCAAAATCAAAAAGCTGGGAAAAAACATTGTTAAGTGGCTGTAAACAAGCCACTAATGATTTCAATTGCCTTCCCCGCCGCTGCGTGTCGGGTCTGCTCAGCGCTGACAGACCCAACATTTGGGAAAGGCGCGTAGCAGCGGGTTGACAGCGGGTTCCCGACCCGCTGTCAAAAGAAGACATTTTCCACCCGACCCACCACCGATCGTGCCCACTGGCCCCCCAGAAAATTCTGCCCATAGTGACTGATTGATTGGCCTCTGATGATGGAGAAGAGAGATCGGGAAACAAGCAAAGTCTGGATTTGATGAGCATAGGCTGCAGCAAGAGCATATCTTGCTGATAGAGTAGTGAGTGGGTGGAGGAATTTGAAGATGAGGACATGGAGTCCATAGAGCTTGGCAAGGACAATGTTAATGGGAGGAGAATGAAACATGAAGTTCTGCATTAGCTGAAGTTTGTAGGCAGTGAAACCAGTGAGGAGTGTAGAATTCGCAATATATCGCGATTTTATTAATAAGGAGAAAACACAGAGTTTCGTTCAAATAGCTTTTATTTCAGCAGAATGCTGGCAGGTTTAAAGTGGACACAAGCAGCCTGTAAAATGGCCGCCGCACCTCGTGACAGAACATTCTAGACTTTTTCAACAGGCAGACAAGATGGCATTCCAATAAACATTTGTGCAAGATCGATTAAGATTCAGCACAGTGAAGATAATACACGAGACATTATGGGTTTGCAGTATACACATAGATACTGAAATCGGTCTCCCAGGTACAAAGGAAAGCCATTGTACCGAGTAATCAAGGGCCCATCCAAAAGACATTAATATGTAAAATCCCAACGACTCTACGATGAGAGAGCCGTTAGCAGGTAGTTATACAGGACACTTGGAAGCCCCAAACCCCTCCAGGGAGAACACCGACCGATTTAACAATGGGAGAAATATTAACAGGTACTCAGACATTTACGAGTAGCCCCGAAACCCATTAAGAACGGAGATCACCCATACAAGACATTTGAGCGCCAGACCTTAAACAAAAGAATGGACATTATAGTTGGGCGGGAAACGGAAGATTTTGCACTATAATTGCAGGCTCCAAACCGTCCATCTTTCTCTTGCTGCTCTTATCATCGTGGCTGCTCCTGTGTACTCGTAGTTGGGCTCGCTCCTGCTTGCCTGTTGCCTCTTCTGAAAAGACTGTTGAACTTTCTGATCCGTTCGGATCTACCTCGTGTCGCGTAACGAAGACCTATATTGGTAACCGGTATCGGAACCAAAAGGCCCGAGAAGAGATGAGATGAGATGAGATGAGAAGAGAGGAAGACCATATCCATCGCCACGGTCAGTAAATCCCGACCGCGCCTGTAGGTCGATTAGCCAAGTTTTCCTTGCCAGGAAGACTTCTTCGAACTTGCAAAGAAACATATCGTATCGATGATATCGACAACTGTGCTCGAAAAGTACCTGTTAAACCAACCAACACAGGTCTTCATCACAGCAGACGTTCCAGCCTGCTAGCCGGAGCAGCAGAAGCAAGTAAACAAGTGGGACCAGGAGATCTCCTGACCAACACGTGGGTGCTGCGGTGAAAAACATCCGATCAGCTATTCGGAATTTCTCCGAGTTATCACGAGTGGTGAGCATGAGTCTCGAGATCCTACGAATCTAGTTTAGGATAGATATTGATAGGGGAGGGTTTAAGGATTAAGGATATTTGTAATGTGTGCCCCTATTTACTTTGTGCCGTTCGTTCCTCGTTTCCCTGAAATCAGTTACATAACTGTTTGTAAGATTGTACCGTCATTAATCTGTGCTTATGACATGTATTTCATAATCTTAAGTATCATGCAATAAAGATTTTCCATTTCGTACCATTCAAACCGAGTCTACATGAGTTTCATCTCCATTACTGCTCTCGCATCTAAGTCCAGTGTCTAGAACCGTAAGGGAGAGTGATTCGAACTACTCACAGGTGTGTCTAGTGTTCCCAGACTGGCTGGAGACCAGAACAGGCAACGAGGCCTAGACCCGCACTGAGATACAGGCTGCACAGAGCCGCGTGAATCTCACAGGCTGCGAGACACGCAGGGTCAGAATCCCTTACAGGAGAGAATTGCAGAAGTCAATCCCTGAGGTAATTTGATTGCAGCAGCATTGAAGGAGAGTTAAGGTTGTCGGCCGGTAATGTTGCAGAGGTACCAGAATGTGGGCATGGTGATCAATGTGAGGCAAGAATCTCAGATTTGGTTTGAACAGGGCAATAACTTGAGACAGCAGTTTAGGCCGTTGATGTAGTCAGGGCCAAAGGCATAAGTAGGTTGATAACCCTAAGTCGGTTGTTAAAGTAGTGGAGATGAGAAATTTGATATGAGCACATTACCATTTGTATGATAATATTGCTGACAGTAATTTCTACTGAGGCAGAGGTGCTCAATGTCCGTAGTCGAAGCCTCTACATGCATGCAAGTGGACAGCAAGTAACTAGTAGTTGCAACATTAGCAGTTTACTGCCATTGGGAGGTCAGAATATTTAGGTCAATACAAACTTTGCTTCCATGATTCTCCTGGAGAATAGTGTTACATAGAAACATAGAAACATAGAAGATAGGAGCAGGAGTAGGCCATTCGGCCCCTCGAGCCTGTTCCGCCATTTAATGAGATCATGGCTGATCATCCAAATTCAGTACCCTGTCCCTGCTTTCTCCCCATATCCCTTGATCCCTTTAGCCTTAAGAAATATATCTAACTCCTTCTTGAATATATTTAATGAATTGGCCTCAACTGCCTTCTGTGGTAGAGAATTCCACAGGTTCACCACTCTCTGGGTGAAGAAATTCCTCCTCATCTCAGTCCTAAATGACTTACCCCTTATCCTTAGACTATGGCCCCTGGTTCTGAACTCCCCAGCCATCGGGAACATCCTTCCTGCATCTAGTCTGTCTAGTCCTGTTAGAATTTTATAAGTTTCAATGAGATCCTCTCTCATTCTTCTAAACTCTAGCGAATATAAGCCTAATCGACCCAATCTCTCTTCATACGTCATTCCTGCCATCCCAGGTATCAGTCTGGTGAATCTTCGCTGCACTCCCTCCATGGCAAGAACATCCTTCCTCAGATAAGGCGAGCAAAACTGCACACAATACTCAAGGTGTGGTCTCACCAAGGCCCTGTACAACTGCAGCAAGACATCTTTGCTCCTGTACTCGAATCCTCTCGCTATGAAGGCCAACATACCATTTGCCTTCTTAACCGTCTGCTGCACCTGCATGCTTACCTTCAGCGACTGGTGCACAAGGACACCCAGGTCTCGTTGCACTTCCCCTTTTCCCAATCTATTGCCGTTCAGATAATAATCTGCCTTCCTGTTTTTGCCACCAAAGTGGATAACCTCGCATTTATCCACATTATACTGCATCTGCCATGCATCTGCCCAATCACCCAACCTGTCCAAATCATACTGGAGTTTCTCTGCATCCTCCTCACAGCACACACGCCCACCCAGCTTTGTGTCGTCTGCAAACTTGGAGACATTACATCTAGTTCCCTCGTCTAGATCAATCATATATATTGTGAATAACTGGGGTCCTAGCACCGATCCCTGCGGTATCCCACTAGTCACTGCCTGCCACTCGGAAAAAGACCCGTTTATTCCAACTCTTTGCTTCCTGTCTGCCAACCAGTTCTCTATCCAAGTCAGTACCTTACCCCCAATCCCATGTGCTTTAACTTTGCACGCTAATCTCTTATGCGGGACCTTATCGAAAGCCTTCTGAAAGTCCAAATACACCACATCCACTGGTTCTCCCTTATCTATTCTACCAGTTACATCCTCAAAGATTCCAGTAGATTAGTCAAGCATGATTTACCTTTTGTAAATCCATGTTGACTTTGTCCGATCCTGTCACTGTTTTCCAAGTGCTCTGCTATTACATCTTTTATAATGGACTCTAGCATTTTCCCCACTACCGATGTCAGGCTTACCGGTCTATAATTCCCCGTTTTCTCTCTACCACCGTTTTTAAATAGTGGGGTTACATTAGCTACCCGCCAATCGATGGGAACTGTTCCAGAGTCTATAGAATTTTGAAAGATGACCAGCAATGCATCTACTATATCTAGGGCCACTTCCTTAAGTACCCTAGGATGTAGATTATCAGGCCCTGGGGAATTATCAGCCTTCAATCCCGTCAATTTCCCTAACACCATTTCCCTACAAATACTGATTTCATTCAATTCCTCCCTCTCATTAGACCCTATGTTCCCCGACATCTCTGGGAGGTTATTTGTGTCCTCCTTTGTGAGGACAGAAGCAAAGTATGTATTTAATTGGTCAGCCATTTCTTTGTTCCCCATTATAAATTCCCCTGATTCTGACTGCAAGGGTCCTACGCTTGACTTCACCAATCTTTTTCTCTTCACATATCTATAGAAGTTTTTACAGTCAGTTTTTATGTTCCCTGCAAGCTTACTCTCAAACTCTATTTTTCCCCTCTTAATTAATCCCTTTGTCCTCCTTTGCTGAATCCAAAACTGCTCCCAATCCTCAGGTTTTCTGCTTTTTCTGGCCAATTTATATGTCCGCTCCTTGGATCTTATGCTATCCCTAATTTCCCTTGTTAGTCACGGTTGAGTCACCTTTTTTGTTTTATTTTTTGCCAAACAGGGATGAACAAATTCTGTAGTTCATTCATGCGATCTTTAAATGTTTGCCATTGCCTATCCACCGTCAACCCTTTAAGTAACGCTCCCCAATCCATCCTAGCCAACTCGCTCCTCGTAGTTTCCTTTATTTAAATTCAGGACCCTAGTCTCTGAGTCAACTACTTCACTCTCCATCTTAATGAAGAATTCTATCATATTATGATCGCTCCTCCACAAGGGGCCTCGCACAACAAGATTGCTAATTAATCCTTTCTCATTACATAATACCCAGTCTAAGATGGCCTGATCTCTAGTTGGTTCCTCGACATATTGGTCCAGGAAACCATCCCGTATACACTCTAGGAATTCCTCCTCCACAGCATTGTTACTAATTTGGTTAGCCTAATCTATATGTAGATTAAAGTCACCCATGATAACTGCTGTGCCCTTATTGCACGCATCTCTAATTTCCCATTTAATGCCATCCCCAACCTCAGCATTACTGTTTGGGGGTCTGTATACAACTCCCACTAACGTTTTCTGCCCCTTGGTATTTCTTAGCTCTACCCATACAGATTCCTCATCATCAGAGCTAATATCCTTCCTTACTATTGTGTTAATCTCCTCTTTAACCAGCAACGCTACCCCACCTCCTTTTCCTTTTTGCCTGTCCTTCCTGAATATTGAATACCCCTGGATGTTGAATTCCAAGCCTTGGTCACCCTGGAGCCATGTCTCCCTAATCCCAATTATATCATATCCGTTTACATCTATTTGCACAGCTAATTCATCCACCTTATTACGAATGCTCCTCGCATTAAGACACAAAGCCTTCAGGCTTGTTTTTTTAACACTCTTAGTCCTTTTAGAATTATTATTTACTGTAGCCCTGTTTGATTTACACCCTTGATTTCTCTGCCTTCCACTTTTGCTTTTCTCCTTCCTGTCTTTTGTTTCTATCCTTGCTTCCCTTTCCTCTGTCTCCCTGCACAGGTTCCCAACCCCCTGCCATTTTAGTTTAAACCCTCCCCAACAGCACTAGCAAACACTCCCCTTAGGACATTGATCCTGGTCCTGCCCATGTGCAAACCATCCAGTTTGTACTGGTCCCACCTCCCCCAGAACCGGTTCCAATGTCTCAGGAATTTGAATCCCACCCCCTTGCACCATTCCTCTAGCCATGTATTCATCTGAAATATCCTTCTATTTCGACTCTGATTAGCACGTGGCACTCGTAGCAATCCTGAGATTACTATCTTTGAGGTCCTATTTTTTAATTTACCTCCTAACTCCCTATATTCAGCTTTTAGGACCTCATCCCGTTTTTTACCTATATCATTGGTACCTATATGCACCATGACAACTGGCTGTTCACCCTCCTCCTCCAGAATGCCCTGCAGCCGCCCCAAGATATCCTTGACCCTTGCACCAGGGAGGCAACATACCATCCTGGAGTCTCGTTTGCGGCTGCAGAAATGCCTATCTATTCCCCTTACAATAGAAACCCCTATCACTATAGCTCTCCCGTTCTTTTTCCTCCCGTCCTGTGCAGCAGAGCTACCCATGGTGCTAGGAAGTTGGCTGCTGCTGCCTTTCCCCGATAAGCCATCTCCCTCAACAATATCCAAAGTGGTATATCTGTTTGAGAGGGGGATGGCCACAGGGGACCCTTGCACTATCTGCCTGTGCCTACTACTCTGCCTGGCGGTCACCCATTCCCTTCTTGCCTGTGCAGCCTTTACCTGGGGTGTGACCAACTCATTAAACGTGATATCCACGATGTCCTCAGCATCGCAAATGCTCCAGTATGTATCCATTCGCAGCTCCAGCGCAGCAATGCGGTCTGCCAGTAGCTGCAGCTGGATACACTTCCCGCACACATGGTCGTCAGGGACACAGGAAGTGTCTCTGATTTCCCACATAGTGCAGGAGGAGCATGCCACGGGGCCGAGCTGTGCTGCCATGACTTACCCTTTAATTAATTTAAATTAAATTAAATCAAATCAATACCACTAATTACACTACAATTAAATGATATACTCAAGGGCCCTTGTTTACTAGCACTCCCCGCTATACAACAGAGACCTTAGAAACTATAACCACAAAAATTAAGACCTTCTAAACTTTATAAACTATTAACCTTAACTGTCAAACTATAGAGTAGTATAAATACTCACTTGGCTGTACTCGCCCAATCAGCTGCTTCCTCTTGCCCGCGTCACTTTTTGAATCGTGACGTGGCTCTGGAACGCTGCCGCCGGTCTGTGAGATTGGTAAGCCTCTGAGGAAAAAAGCCCTCGAAAGTGAGTTTAAATACTCACTGTACCGCCGCTCTCTGCCGCTCCCGACACCGGCCTCTGTAAAAAAGCCTGCGAAAGTGAGTTTAAATACTCACTGTTCTCTCCTGTTGAAATCTGCTTGAAGACTAGATATACTCAGGGTGGGGGACTTCAACGTCTATCACCAAGAGTGGCTTGGTAGCACCATTACTGACTGAGCTGGCCGAGTCCTGAAGGACATAACTGCCAGACTGGGCCTGTGGCAGGTGGTGAGAGAACCAACACAAAATCAGTCTTCAGCCAATTTGATTCACTCTATCAAGAAAGGGCTGAGTGCACTGGATACAGCAAAGGCTA
Organism: Squalus acanthias; assembly: GCA_030390025.1. Classification (NCBI taxonomy): domain Eukaryota; kingdom Metazoa; phylum Chordata; class Chondrichthyes; order Squaliformes; family Squalidae; genus Squalus; species Squalus acanthias. The sequence continues at coordinate 86,185,704 of CM059426.1, read as the reverse complement.
TAAGCTCTGACAACATCCCGGCTGTCGTGCTGAAGACTTGTGCTCCAGAACTAGTCGCGCCTCTAGCCAAGCTGTTCCAGTACAGCTACAACACTGGCATCTACCCGACGATGTGGAAAACTGCCCAGGTATGTCCTGTCACAAAAAGAAGGACAAATCCAATCTGGCCAATTACCGCCCCATCAGTCTACTCTAAATCATCAGCAAAGTGATGGAAGTTGTCGTCGACAGTGCTATCAAGTGACACTTACTCACCAATAACCTGCTCACCGATGCTCAGTTTGGGTTCCGCCAGGACCACTCAGCTCCAGACCTCATTACAGCCTTGGTCCAAACATGGATCAAAGAGCTATATTCCAGAGGTGAAGTGAGAGTGACTGCCCTTGACATCAAGGCAGCATTTGACCGAGTGTAGCATCAAGGACCCCATGTAAAATTGAAGTCAATGAGAATTAGGGGGAAAACTCTCCACTGGCTGAAGTCATACCTAGCACAAAGAAAGATGGTTGCGGTTGTTGAAGGTCAATCATCTCAGCCCCAGGGCATTGCTGCAGGAATTCCTCAGAGCAGTGTCCTAGGCCCAACCATCTTCAGCTGCTTCATCAATGACCTTCTCTCCATCATCACCTCCGAGATGAGGATGTTCGCTGATGATTGCACAGTGTTCAGTTCCATTTGCAACTCCTCAGATAATGAAGCAGTCCATGCCCACATGCAGCAAGACCTGGATGACAGTCAGGCTTGGGTGATAAGTGGCAGGTAACATTCGTGCCACACAAGTGTTAGGCAATGACTATCTCCAACAAGCGAGAGTCTAACCACTGCCCCTTGACATCCAATGGCATTAACTTCGCTGAATCCCCCACCATCAACATGTTGGGGGTCACCATTGACCAGAAACTTAACTGGACCAGCTACATAAATACTGTGGTAACAAGAGCAGGTCAGAGGCTGGGTATTCTGCAGCGAGTGTCTCACCTCCTGACTCCCCAAAGCCTTTCTACCATCTACAAGGCACAAGTCAGGAGTATGATGGAATACTCTCCACTATCCAGGACAAAGTAGCCCGCTTGATTGGCACCCCATCCACCACCTTAAACATTCACTCCCTCTACCACTGGCGTACCGTGGCTGCAGTGTGTACCATCTACAAGATGCACTGCAGCAACTCGCCAAGGAATCTTCGACAGCACCTCCCAAACCCACGACCTCTACCACCTAGAAGGACAAGGGCAGCAGGTGCATGGGAACACCACCACCTCCAAGTTCCTCTCCAAGTCACACACCATCCTGACTTGGAAATATATCGCCGATCCTTCACCATTGCTGAGTCAAAATCCTGGAACTCCCTGTCTTACAGCACTGTGGGAGTACCTTCACCACAGTGACTGCAGCGGTTCAAGAAGGTGGCTCACCACCACCTTCTCAAGGGCAATTAAGGATGGGCAATAAATTCCGGCCTTGCCAATGACGCCCACATCCTAGGAACGAATAAAAAAAAGTAAGAGGCCTGCCTGGAGGTTACAGATTTGGGGTCTGCTTGGTGGTTGGGGTTTGTAGGGGGTGGTGGTTTTATGTCAGCTTCACCTCTGACTTCTGAGCGGTTCGAATCGCTCCCACTCCCTTGGTTCTAGACCTTGGACTTATTTGGGGGTTGTGACAAAAGGTGCAGCAGACAACTGGGTTTGATGAAAGAACTTCAATCTTTATTAAAAAGGTAAAACACAAATAATAACACTCTTAACACTCTAAAGATGGGGAACACTTCGGTACAAGCGAGGGAAATGACAGTAGAACAATACTTCACCCCTCCCAACCCCACTTTACTAGCTAAGTTAGGTTTTGAAGGACCAGGGATAATGCTCACCAATCCTTTGACAGTTGGGCTAAATCGCGGTTTTGGGGTTCGCTGTTTATGGCGGTTAGTGTCTGCCATACCCCGTACGCGGTAGAGGACTTCACCTGCGTGTCTGGTCAGTCTTCGCAAGTCCGCTGATGCGGTAGGATGTCGTTTTGGATCTATCTGGTGAGTACCCAATTTCTTTGGTTTAGCAGTCGGGCTTAGAGTCTTTGGGGAAAATCTTACCCGGGGTAAGTCAGGAGTAGATTGTAGAGTGGAAACTTTGCGGTTCTTCGGGTTTTCTTCCCCTGAGTTGGTCTTTGTTGGTCGCGGTGGCCTGCTATTACCAGGTCAGTTGGGGGTAATATGCGGTTGTTGGTTACTTGAGGCCTTTGGTTTCCGCGATGGTTTTAGGCCTTGTCTAGTGTGTCAGTCAACCTCGTGGAGCCGTCGGTGACTTGTTGCTGCTTGTTGCTCTGGGTGACTGTGTTGGGACCGTTGTTGGAGGTCCGTCGAGGTGGTATCTTCACGAGCTGGACTCAGGTGTGTCTGAGTGGTGAGCGATGCTGACTTGCTTCCAGCTCGGCTTGTCTTCTTCCTGGTTTCTTCTTCTGATGACCACTCACCTTGAACTGCTTAACGGGCCTTCAATTATACGGAATTGAAGTGGCCTTATCTACCCGCCAAATCTACTCAGTTCATTGTCTGGTGTTGGCGGGCTTGTAAATCGGTAACGACTTACTAGTGTGTTAACTGGTTTTTTAACAGGCCTTCAATCTCACCCATTGAACATGGCCTTAACTACCCGCCAAATCTGCTCAGTTCATTGTCTGATTTTGGCAGGCCTGTTACCAGTAACTGCTCTGTAAGTGTCAAAATGGCTTTTGGGATGGCTTGCATCCTGTCGATCTCCTAGGTTGATCACTGGTGATTGATTTCGTGTTTTGGGTTTCTAGGCTGGACTCGGTCTTTTCTATAGAATGGTCCTGAGTGGGTTTTGTTATGCATGTTTCTGATGGGCCCTGTAATCGGTTTTGATGGGGCTTGTATTTTGGGTGGGACTGCTCTTTCCCTGGGTCTATTGTTCAGATGTTAATGTCTGCTGGGGCTTGAGTGAGGTCATCCCGGTTCCTCAGACAGTGCAATTAACTCCAATATCCAAAACTGCTTTTACAGAGGTTGAGCCTACCTCCTTGTCCCTTTACAGGCCCAGACATGTTTTTAAAATGCCAAAACTTGGTTTTTGGTCTTAAATTCCTTAGGTTAGGCCCAAATGCATTTTTATCACTCTGAGGTAGTTCCAAAGTCCTTTTTCCTTAGGTTCTTGGGGATCTGCAAATTTTGGAAACCTTACAGGTTTGAGGCCTACCTAAGGGTTGGAGTATGTCAACTGCTTAGGGAGCCACTTGCTGTGCAAGACTCCTCAGCTTGGTGCTTGGAAGCCATGGGTGGATGGAGCCAGTTGCTGGTTAGAGACAGTTCTAGTGTTCGACGGGGGCTGTCCAAATGGGGTAGATCTTGTCTTTTGCAATAGCTTAAAATGGGCGATAGTGAATTGCTATCGCCCGTTTTACACTATCGCACAAAGTCAAGATCTACCCCACTGAATCTTGCATCAGTCGACTATCCAGTTAGATCTTGGCTGGTTGCAGAGGTTCCCTTGCTTTTTGTGACTCAATTACGTGGGACAGGGCCTTACTAGCAGTGGATGGCTGTACTGGACATTAGTCAGGCTCTTTGGATTATGTTTGGGCACAAAATATCCTGGAAAGCAGCGCTGTGTGGGGGAAGAAATAGATTTGACTGGAGTGTGCTTACAGGATTAAGGACATCGCTCTCTTTCTCTTTAGAGGCAGGTGGAGGACGCAGGAGCTGGTGAGTCAGGTTGGAGTGGGGTGGTGTGTCCTGGAATTCTGACAGTTTTCCCACTTTCTGCTGCACTAACTTGATGCCCAATTTTAATCCTAGCAGCATTCTTAATCTACCAATATCTACCAGTTTCTCTATGTTCTATGTTCTAACCCATTTATGTAAAACTGCTACCGCCATGATTAAAAGATTGTCACACTCACTGTTTAATACTTTTTTGATGGTTTAGACGTGACCAAATAAATTTTATGAAGTCATCTTGTTTCATTTTTCTATTTCTTCTCTCCTGTCCTGGTGTTCCATGCAGCTCCTATAGCCAAGAAGGCAGTTGGTCACCCTGCTCACAGGTCTCAACCATTGCTGCTTCACGAGCTCGTAGGCAGGTGAGAGTGAACCATTGACCAGTTTTGCCTTTTTCTTTGTGAGGCGCTCGATGGCCTCTTTCAGCAAGTCCCTACAGCAGCATTTGTGGCATGCACATTGCTGTTCCAGCACATCGTACTGAAAATTACACAGTCATAAATTGTGCCAAAGCCTCCCCCAGTGGCTCAGTTAGTAAATGTAGGAAACGATGATCTCAGGCAGGGCGGCAATAAGGGCTCCAGAATTGTCTTCAGTCAAGGCTGGCAAGTGAATTATGCAATATGCAGAGAAGCCATGGGTGAGGTACTGGAAGGTGCCTGGTGTCCATGAAACCATACTACAACATTAACCAGCATCTTCAGGAGAGGACAGGAGAAGATTGGAGAGAGAAATAGAAGTTCTGCGAGTTTAGACCAAAATGGCACATTTTGGCACTAATCTGCCTCCAACCTTACACCCTCAGGTGCCTGCTAGCAGACACTTTTACAAACATCACGGAGTCTGGGAAACACTAAAATAAGACGTGGTAACGACTCTCTTAATTGTGCGTGTGCTCATTTCCCAAATAAGAGCCCAGAAAGAGAAGTGGGAGAGAGTAATTTGATCTAGGAACGGCATCTCATTTAGTGTTATTTTTTCTTGATTTCTGGCTGTTCTAGACAATCCTGCAAAATAATAATTTATTACCAGCACTGCCAATATACCATGTTCTGTTCTTAATACTGGAGTAGATGCGATAAAAGGAAGCTGGGGATCTATTAGCCGACTCTTAACATGAAGCATTTCTTGGAATTTGCTTTCACGTATAAGAGCTATCTCTTGTGGATTTAACCGAGATTTGGCAGTTCAAGTTATTCATGGTTTCAGTTGCTCTGAAAAGGTTCTTTTGTTTTGCAAAGTGTTTAAACATTTTGATGTTTAATTTTACAATATAATACTCCAACAATGTTGCATTGGTCTGTTTTCAATAATAATAAAACAAAGTGCCACATCATTATTATTTAAATGGCAATAAATTGGGAGAGGGGGAAGTACAGAGAGACCTGGGTGTTCTTGTACACCAGTCACTGAAGGCGAGCATGCAGGTGCAACAGGCGGTCAAGAAGGCAAACGGTATGCTGGCCTTCATAGCAAAAGGGTTGGAATACAGGAACAGGGATACCTTGCTGCAGCTGTACAGGGCACTGGTAAGACCACACCTCGAGTACTGTGTACAGTTTTGGTCGCCTCATCTGAGGAAAGATGTTCTTGCCATGGAGGGGGTGCAGCGGCGATTCACCAGGCTGATACCAGGAATGGCGGGATTGACCTATGAGGAGAGACTATGTAGTTTAGGGATGTACACACTGGAGTTTAGAAGATTGAGAGGGGACCTCATAGAAGTGTATAAAATTCTGACAGGTCTAGACAGACTATATGCAGAAGGAATGTTTCCCTTGGCGGGTGAGAACAGAACTAGAGGACATAATTTAAGGATAAGGGCTAAACCATTTAGGACAGAAATGAGGGGGAATTTCTTCACTCAGAGGGTGGTGAACCTGTGGAACTCATTGCCACAGAGGGCAGTGTACGCCAGCTCATTAAATATATTTAAGAGGGAATTAGATATATTTCTACAGGCAAAAGGGGTTAAGGGTTACGGAGAGAAGGCGGGGACGGGATACTGAATTGGAGGATCAGCCATGATCTCATTAAATGGCGGAGCAGGCTCGAAGGGCCGGATGGCCTACTCCTGCTCCTATCTTCTATGTATCTATGTATGTATCTATGTATTTGATAGAGTTATTTTTTTAATAGTGGCATCAGTCGGTGATTCTAAAAATAAAACCATAATTAGCGTTTCCCGTCACGTCCAGGAATCTGACACCTGGGATGCACCTGTGGAACAGTGCACTGCTACTCCGTGGCTGCGATTTCCCCAACCTCGGCGGGTCCAGTGCGGCCGGGGTCGGTGGCGGGGTGCGACCCCGCTGCTGGCTCCAGCCCGCTCTGTGAAATGATTTTATGCTTATTGGGCTTGTTAAGCCCGCCCAGCGCATTTCCCGACCAATTGAAGGAAGCGGGTCTGAATACGTCACTTGATGACGTGTCATCAGCTGGTTTCCTTAAAGGGACCATGCGCAAATTGATTTTGACAGTTGTGCTGTCAGTGTTCTACAGCATTGAGGTGCTGCAAACACTGACGAACACTGCATAGATGTGCATGGCTGCACCCAGGCTCTCTCATGACTCCCTCCATATGCTTATGGAAGGAGTCACAGCATGCAGGGAGGTCCTCTTCCCTTCCAATGAGAAGCCCCATGAGATCAACACAGCCTGGTTGCACATTGCACAGGAGGACACAAGCAGGGATGTCGTCAGGAGGATCAGGCCGCAGTGGCGCAAACCTTTCAATGATCTCAGTAGATCACGAAACGTTACTGCAAAGCCACACTCAACCTCATCCTGCTGTGCCACTCATCACATCCCTATCACTCTGCCTTCCCTATCCTATTCCTGCACATCCTTACTTACACCAACTTACCTTGCATCTCCACCCATCCCTCTCTATCTACATTATCACTTCCCCATCTCACTAGCCACCCCTCACACTCACCCTCATCCTAGTGCAATCATACCAACTAACAACACACAAGGGTAGGCACTTGGGTGTTTTAGCCAATGTTCATGTGAAGTTTCTGATAATGTGGTGTCAAACATTGAAATCTTTATTTTCAACACTTTGCGTTCTTGGACAGATTTGTGTGCACCTTTGGAAGTGGCTTAGTGAGTTGCTGTGAATGGTGAGACATAACGGTACCCCCCGCAATGGTGATGACTGTGAAAGGAATGGCTTGGTCATTGTAGGGATGCTTTATGGTGTTGGTGTGGGGTGGTGTCAACCTGGTGCATCATGTGGCAGCCAGGGTGTACAATGTCAAGTGAAGTAAATCTGGCCATGGTGAGGCCATCCCTGGCGTCCCGGGCAGCAATGTGCTCGGATGCTGATGCCGTGTGTCCTGTGCAGCATCAGTTGATTGCAGAGAAGGTTGGTGTTGTTGTTGGTGCTGCTGGTGTGCCTGGTGCTGCTGGTGTTGGGGCTGATCATGGTGGGATTCTGAGGACCAAGGTGCGATAGTTTCAAGGGCACTGATGCTGATAGAATAGATGGCAGGTGAAGTTGAGATGACAGAAGCGATCTGTCAATGGTGAGAGAGGTTGGTCCAATGAGGTGACACTGGGTAGAGAGTTTGCTCCAAACACTTGCAACCTGCATAAAGCTCAATCTGTCTTCCAAATGCAGTAAGCAACAGTTTCTAACCTTGGAAAGTGAACAGCTATAAAATGGAAGCTTTTATCGAACATTTGCAGCTGTCAAGTAAGGAAATCATCCCAAGCTGACGGAACTCCCGACCTGCTTACCTGACATGATCCCTGAGCAGCGGGGAAGCCATGGGCGAACTCTTAAAGTCTAAAGGTGAGTTCAAAATCATTTTTAAGTGCTTGTTAACAAGCTCTTAATCATCTAAATTGCCTCCCCCTCCACTTGATGGCGGGTCTGTTCAGCGATGACAGACCTGACATCTGGGAAACTAGTGTGGCGACGGGTTGGCAGTGGGTTCCCTACCCGCTGTCAAAAACAAAATTTGCCACCTGGCCCGCCACCTAACACGCCCGCTGACCCCCCAAAAAATTCCCCCCAGTGAGTTTGTTTCTACGTAGAGATTGCCTCAAACTTGTCATCTTTGTTTTCTTCAGGCTTTCTTTGTTGTCTCTCTGCTTTTATTTTTAAAATAGTCCCTCAGGGAAGGTACCAGCTTGATTTTTTTTAATGAATGTACAATTAAAGAGAATAATTGGCAAAGAAGAATATCTTGTCAGAGTGACAGCCCCTTCGAAAGATCATGGCTGAAATGAGATTTTTTTCCTGATAGGTACAGCTCCGTGTCCACATTAATAAATACAGGGACAAAAGTAACCAGGTATAAAGCCAATCCTCATGGGAAGTGGAAGACAACAGAGGAATTTCCTTGGGGAGGAATCCTAGGAATGACAATAATTGCCATGAAATATGATACAGAATCCTCTTCTCAACTTTTGTGACCAGAATATTAACACATTTCAAGGCTTTTGCTGTGTGATTCTGACCTGTTAATGATGAAGACTAGAGGCCAAAAGAGCACAGTCTCCTTGGGTCACTGGGGAGTTGAAAGTTTATAAGTGAGACAATGTGTTCTTAAAAATAATACTATCACTGCTGGAAAATGTCTGGCAAATCTTTTCAGCGATGTGTCTATACACCTTGACACAAATCACTTCAATAAAATGTAAGAAAATTAGGAATGCTGGGCTGTAAAATAGAATCGGTGGTCAATTTGTTGGCTCAAAAGTTGTGTCTTATTTATTTTTCTCCCCTTTTGTGCTCTCCTGTAGGTGTTGATTCGTGCTAGGGCACAACAGCCCTTTGCTACCTGTCATACCCTTGAGTCGCTATGCTTTTTGTGTGAGCCTGGAGAGTGAGTGACAAGTGTTTCACTGTAATGTGGATATCACAACCAAATCCTCACATATCTTCACCTGATGTCTACATGACCAATGATGCCACAGCAGTAGAGCAAAGGACTTTCATTGAGAAGGTTAAAGTTCAAATTCCAGCCTCAAGCGCTATTGAAACACAACCTTTGTGGGTGAGTTGTGGCAGTTCTTGGCTGGGTCTCTGCATTGAGTGCTTAGTGATGGCACTGTCCCTTCTGAGGGAGCAAAGAGCAATTGGCAGGGCTCCTCATAGGCATTGTTAAACCAGTCATTTACTGGTATTAACAGCAGGCATGAATAAGTTCATCCCTCAGAGCACCATTAGAATATCAAGTGAGAACGGGAACAAAAATGGAGAAAAACTTGATCCAACTGAGGCAGATTTTCCTGACACGGCCTATCCGGCAAGTAACGTAATTTACGTCGATCTTCCTGTATTTTCTCACCGGAATTTCCTGAGACTATCATGAGCGTGTCATGAATGTAAAAACTGGTGTAAAACAAGTGGAAATCAGCGTAAACAATTGGGGTCCAAGGAAAGCACCAAACCTACACAACATTCCCTTTTTAAGTCCTCTTTATGCATTAAAATTAAAGTTTGAAACCATCAAACCATCATTTATGCATGTTAGACACAGCATGTTTAAGAAAATGCAATCCTGGAAGTTTTTCAATTTTTAATGAAATCATTCTGATGCCATTAAGATGCTCTTAAAGATACAGGAGATACATGTTAGATCTCAGTGAGGAGAAATAAGCTAAAATGCTTTTAAAATTTGCCAAAAGAACTCCAGAAATATGACTTTGGGTCCTGTTGCTCCTAAAAGTTTAGGCATAAATTTATAGCACATTCAGACCTGTTGTATATTCAGGAAATTCATGTGAGCTGGTTTTTTTTTTATTCGCTTATGGGATGTGGGCGTCGCTGGCAAGGCCAGCATTTATTGCCCATCCCTAGTTGCCCTTGAGAAGGTGGTGGTGAGCCGCCTTCTTGAACCGCTGCAGTCCGTGTGGTGAAGGTACTCCCACAATGCTGTTAGGGAGGAAGTTCCAGGATTTTGACCCAGCGACGATGAAGGATCGGCGATATATTTCCAAGTCAGGATGGTGTGTGACTTGGAGGGGAACTTGGAGGTGGTGGTGTTCCCATGCACCTGCGGCCCTTGTCCTTCTAGGTGGTAGAGGTCGCGGGTTTTGGAGGTGCTGCCAAAGAAGCCTTGGCGAATTGCTGCAGTGCATCTTGTAGATGGTACACACTGCAGCCACGGTACACCGGTGGTGGAGGGAGTGAAGGTTTAAGGTGGTGGATGGGGTGCCAATCAAACGGGCTGCTTTGTCCTGGATGGTGTCGAGCTTCTTGAGTGTTGTTGGAGCTGCACTCATCCAGGCAAGTGGAGAGTATTCCATCACACTCCCTACTTGTGCCTTGTAGATGGTGGAAAGGCTTTGGGGAGTCAAGAGATGAGACATCGCTGCAGAATACCTATCCTCTGACCTGCTCTTATGCCACAGTATTTATGCGGCTGGTCCAGTTAAGTTTCTGGTCAATGGTGACCCCCAGGATGTTGATGGTGGGGGATTCGGCGATGGTAATGCCGTTGAATGTCAAGGGGAGGTGGCTAGATTCTCGCATGTTGGAGATAGTCATTGCCTGGCACTTCTGTGGCGTGAATGTTACCTGCCACTTATCAGCCCAAGCCTGAACGTCGTCCAGGACTTGTTGCATGCGGGCATGGACTGCTTCATTATCTGAGGAGTTGTGAATGGCGCTGAACACTGTGCAGTCATCAGCGAACATCCCCATTTCTGACCTTATGTTGGAGGGAAGGTCATTGATGAAGCAGCTGAAGATGGTTGGGCCTAGGACACTGCTTTGAGGAACTCCTGCAGCAATGACCTGGGGCTGTGATGATTGACCTCTAATCACCACAACCATCTTCCTTTGTGCTAGGTATGACTCCAGCCAGTGGAGCGTTTTCCCCCTGATTCCCATTGACTTCAGTTTTACTAGGGCTCCTTGATGCAACACTCGGTCAAATGCTGCCTTGATGTCAAGGGCAGTCACTCTCCCCTCACCTCTAGAATTCAGCTCCTTTGTCCATGTTTGGACCAAGGCTGTAATGAGGTCAGGAACCGAGTGGTCTTGGCGGAACCCAAACTGGGCATCAGTGAGCAGGTTATTGGTGAGTAAGTGCCCCTTGATAGCACTGTCGATGACACCTTCCATCACTGTGCTGATGATTAAGAGTAGACTGATAGGGCGGTAATTGGCTGGGTTGGATTTGACCTGCTTTTTGTGGACAGGACATACCTGGGCAGTTTTCCACAATGTCGGATAGATGCCAGCATTGTAGCTGTACTGGAACAGCTTGGCTAGAGACGCGGCTAGTTCTGGAGCACAAGTCTTCAGCACGATTGCCGGGATGTTGTCAGGGCCTTTGCTGTATCCTTTGTGCTCAGCCGTTTCTTGATATCATGTGGAGTAAATCGAATTGGCTGAAGAGTGGCTTCTGTGATGGTGGGGACCTCGGAAGTAGACTCAGCACTTCTGGCCGAAGATGGTTGCAAACGCTTCAGCCTTGTCTTTTGCACTCAAGTGCTAGGCTCCACCATCATTGAGGATGGGGATATTCATGGAGCCTCCTCCTCCTGTTAGTTGTTTAATTGTCCACCACCATTCACGACTGGATGTGGCAGGACTGCAGAGCTTTGATCTGATCCGTTGATTGTGGGATCGCTTAGCTCTGTCTATAGCATGCTGCTTCCGCTTTTTAGCAAACATGTAGTCCTGTGTTGCAGCTTCCCCAGGTTGGCACCTCATTGTTAGGTACGCCTGGTGCTGCTCCTGGCATGCTCTTCTACACTCCTTATTGAACCAGGGTTGGTCCCCTGGCTTGATGGTAATGGTAGAGTGAAGGATATGCCGAGCCATGAGGTTACAGATTGTGGTGGAATACAATTCTGCTGCTGCTGATGGCCCACAGCGCCTCATGGATACCCAGTTTTGAGCTGCTAGATCTGTTCTGAACCTTACCCATTTAGCACGGTGGTAGTGCCACACAACACAATGGAGGGTGTCCTCAGTGTGAAGACGGGACTTTGTCTCCACAGTGACTGTTATCACTGCTACCAATGCTGTCATGGACAGATGCATCTGCGACAGGTAGATTGGTGAGGACGAGGTCAAGTAGGTTTTTCCCTCGTGTTGGTTCTCTCACCACCTGTCACAGGCCCAGACTGGCAGTTATGTCCTTCAGGACTCGGCTAGCTCGGTCAGTAGTGGTGCTACCGAGCCACTCTTGGTGATGGACATTGAAGCCCCCCACCCAGAGTGCATTCTGTGCCCTTGCTACTCTCAGTGCTTCTTCCAAGTGGTGTTCAATATGGAGGAGCATTGATTCATCAGCTGAGGGAGGGCGGTAGGTGGTAATCAGCAGGAGGTAATCAGCAGGAGGTTTCCTTGCCCATGCTTGACCTGAAGCCATGAGACTTCATGGGGTCCGGAGTCAATGTTGAGGACTCCCAGGGCCACTCCCTCCCGACTGTATACCACTGTGCCGCCACCCCTGGTGGGTCTGTCTTGCCGGTGGGACAGGACATACCCAGGGATGGTGATGGAGGAGTTTGGGACATTGGCTGAAAGGTATGATTCTGTGAGTATGAATATGTCAGGCTGTTGCTTGACTAGTCTGTGGGACAGCTCTTCCAATTTTGGCACAAGTCCCCAGATATGTTGGTGAGGAGGACTTTGCAGGGTTGACTGGGCTGGGTGTGCCGTTGCCGTGTCCGTAGCTGGTGCCGAGGTCGTCCGTCCGGTTTCATTCTTATTATGTTTCGCAGTAGTTAGTTACAACTGAGTGACTTGCTAGGTCATTTCAGAGGGCAGTTAAGAGTCAACCACATTGCTGTGGGTCTGGAGTCACATATAGGCCAGACCAGGTAAGGATGGCAGATTTCCTTCCCTAAAGGACATTAGTGAAAAAGATGGGTTTTTACGACAATCCGATAGTTTCATGGTTACCATTACTGATACTAACTTTTTATTCCATATTTATTTAATTAACTGAATTTAAATTTCCCTGCTGCCGTGGTGGGATTTGAACTCACGTCTTTGGATCATTAGTCCAGGCCTCTGGATTACTAGCCCAGTGATATTAACACTACGCTACCATTCTGCATGGGATGGGGCTTTGTTAATGAGCAGCAGGAGGGTTTCAGCAGAGGTTTTATGGAATCAAGGAAATTTGGCATAGTGTAAAAACAGGTTTAAGTCACTTATGCCGGAAATTCCTCGATCTTTTATGGCAAAAATCAGCATTATGCCGTACTTACACTGTTGTTTCAGCACAAGTTTTCAGGAAATTCCAAGCCATTGTTCTCACAAAGGTTTTGCCTTTATCTGGTCAAACTGAGCTATTGAACTTCAGCCACTTGATGGCAGTATGATTACATGAAAACACAGCCGTTCAGTCAACATTCGCAAACAGAAAAGATAAATCAATGTTTTGGAATTATGGTTATTACAAGGACATGTTTTCAATATAACTTGGATTAGTAGGTTCGTAGTCGGGGAATGAAGGTAACATTTTGTTGAAGTGGTGTTGACCACGTATTATTGACCAGAGGGTAAATTTTCATCTTCACGGTATGGGCGGTAATCCGGCAGAGCAAAAGCCCATGGTAGAATCCGCGCAATTTTCATTCCATTGATAAGGAAAATTTACACCAAGGTGCTTGCAGTGTGCTCATTTTTAAAATGACAGAAATGGCAGCAGTAATAATTAACAATAGTGATCGCACGGGATATGTCTGAGTGACTTGGGCTAAGTGGGGTTAATTTTGACTTTGTGCGATAATGTAAAATGTGCAATATCGGCTCAACCACTCGTTAAATAGCTCTCCCGATTTTCAGTTCCATTGGCTTCAAAGGAAATAAAAATCGGGAGAGATGTAAAATGGGCTGCCAACTCGCTATCACCTGGTTTACACTGTCGCATAAAGTCAAATTTACCCCCAATGTCTTCCTACATTACAACAGTGACTATAGCTCAAAATTACTCATTGGCTATAAAGCATTTTGGGATGTCCTGTGGTCATGAAAGGCGCTATATAAATGCAAGTTCTTTCTTTCTTTACCCTCTTAAGATTAGGGAAGGATTTAGTCAGACACATCATAACCCAGCAAGTTTCAACAGAAATAAAAGAGTCAAACTGAGCCTGTTACGTATTGTATGTTGCGGGGCTGTGGTACTGAGTGAATGTGTTTGACTGAGTTAGACTGATCTTTTGAGGAGCAGGACATGGGCATCTTTCAAAGATTGACCTTTGCGTGTGTGGCTTCCATTACTGATGACACTACTTTTCCTTTCTCTCACAAAACAGACTGTGGCCAGTCACATTTGCTTTGTTATATAATCTAAGAAAGAATTCACAACATGTGCATAGAATGAATAACAGTTTATTTTAACCCACAGAAGATATTATGCAAATGGCGTGGTAAGCAGTTCAACTATCTGCAAAAATAGAAAGTACTCAAACTATTAAAGGTGTTACACCTGCTGAGAGTGTTTGGCTGACTAGATTGTGAATGGAGCTATGCGGCCTTCTCCATTTCTCAATCACTCAGTTCCTTGGTACTGTCCATCAAATTGTGTTGAAATCACTCACGATGATATTAGCAGCCATCACAATTATGCATGCCAATGAAATTGTATTTGCTTTTTTGATTTAGTTAAAATAGTGGAGGGAGGCATTTCAGGCAGCCATCTCATCTGAAGGATGGCACCTCCAACAAAGCAGCACTCCCTCCGTGCTGCACTTTATTTATGTGCTCGAGTCACAAGTCACAACCTTCTGACTCAGAATCAAGATGGCTATCGATTGCTCCAAAGCTGGCATATAAAGAATGAAAGATCCTACGATGTCCCCCTCATACACCACCCACTACAGCATCTTGTTTATGAACAGCTGGGGCAAGTTCATCAGTTCAATTTTATGTCTGTTAAAAGCTCAGGACATGTTGGGGGTGAAATTGGTCTTTGGTGGAAACGCAAAACGCCGATAATGAATCGACAGCACATTTTACACACCGCCCACTAGTGTAAAACGGACTGTCAATTCATTATCGCCCGTTTACGGTAGTGCTGAGGATCAATTTCACCCCCATTGACTCCAAATACAATTCCATGACTGCAAATCGCTATATGAACATGCTGCATTGTATTGAATCGTCAACGTATACCTTCAAAACGGCAATTTAATTTTAAAAAACTAACCTGAAGAACTTTAGCAGCCTTGTTTAGGCAGGTTGTGTTCAGGTGGGGATGGGAAGAATTTCCGATTAGTGTGTGGTAGATTTTATTGACAGCAGAGATTAGCCAGCATTCTCCATTGCTGCTATTTTCCAGTCTGTGTGAAAAGCGATCTTCACACGTATTTAGATTCTCACTGGCCGTATTGCAGGGTTTTAATTCCTGAAATGACTATTGCTGTTGGCAGATAGGGAAAAATCCCAGATGGTATATTTACGAAAAAACATGAATTGATTGCAGCGCACCTACATGATCACAGTTGTGACCCATTGAGCCTAAGACTTCATTTCTTAAAGGATAACATTGAAAAAGAAAATACTATCCAGCAGTATATTGAGGGAAGTTTTCTTCACTCCTCTTGTCGACACTCCGGGCCTTAAACCTGAAATTCAGGAGTGGGAGGCAAGTAACAATTCCCAGTAAACGATCCCGAGTTAACATAAGCTCTCCCAGTGGTAAGCCATCACCAACTGTGTGTACATCGGGAAGCGATATATTACGCAGAGGTCACGATTGCCAAAGCAGGTGTTACCCACAGTGCACTTTGGAAAATTCCTCAGTCTGGTTCTAAGTGAATCCAATGAATGAAAAGAAAATCTTGGCAGCACAAAGAAAGGTATTTCTGGTCAACAAACTCTTCCCACAGGTTTATTGACTGGCATTTTAAAAATGAACTGCCAAATTCCCTAATGCAGTGAGTAGTGAGTCAATAAGCTTGCCCATGCTATCAGAGTCGAATAGCTAGGCACTACGTTGTTCAGACACTGAAAGCTGTGTCTTGCTCCAGCTTCTTCCTCTGATGCTGCATTTATATCACAGCAGTGCTGGGGTCTAAATGAAGTGTTTCCAGTACCTCCAGCAGCATTCAATACCAGCTCAAGGGTTTTTTTTTCCTCCCAATGCTGTTAGAGACATAGTGCAGTTGCTAGCAAATGAAAAACATAGAGGTCAGAGAAGGAAAATTAGTGCTCAACGCTCAGTGCCAACAAGTTGCTGCATAGAGTCAATTAGAAGAGTGGAAATAAAATCATATTTCAACAAGTTCAACTTTACGCTGATGAAGTAACATCACGAGGCAGCTATGATTTTTGGGGGTTACAAAAACCACAAAAATTCTCATCGATTCTTGGAAAATTACAATGATAGAATATTCAAGTCCTATAAAGGGAATATATCACAGCCAAAACACAGCCCATGACAAATATCTCCAGAGTGACCACAACCCAACGGTCAGCCTCACTCGTGGGGGTCAGAGCTGACAGAAATATTGTTGGAACATCACAAAAGATTAGTTTATTTCACTTAGCTGGCTCTAACAGGGTTAGTGTACAGCTGTCCAAACATACACAATCAGCAGTACTTCAGGGCGTTTCAGTAAGGGTGAGTACGACAAGCAGCGCCAGACCCTTCCCTCAGTACAGCTTCAATTCAAAATTGCAGTTAGCATTTTTAACTGTGCTCAGCAAAGCATTTAAAGCCTTGTTGTCCTTTTTGTTGCGGGCCAACTAAAGCACAATTTATATATATAGCTATACAAAACCATGAGAATTATATTGCTGGAAACATGAAATAAAGCTTTGGCTCACTTATCCAGTCAGGATGCTGACATTTTAAACTCAGCACTATGTTCTCAGAAGCATGAATAATGGTCTGTATCGCTAGAATTATTGTAAAGCAGCAGTGGGTGTGAGCTGTCCCTGATTGTGCAGGAGTGGGTGTGAGCTGTCCCTGATTGTGTAACAGTGGGTGTGAGCTGTCCCTGATTGTGTAACAGTGGGTGTGAGCTGTCTCTGATTGTGTAGCAGTGGGTGTGAGCAGTCCATGATTGTGCAGCAGTGGGTGTGAGCAGTCCATGATTGTGTAGCAGTGGGTGTGAGCTGTCCCTGATTGTGTAACAGTGGGTGTGAGCTGTCTCTGATTGTGTAACAGTGGGTGTGAGCTGTCTCTGATTGTGTAGCAGTGGGTGTGAGCTGTCTCTGATTGTGTAGCAGTGGGTGTGAGCTGTCTCTGATTGTGTAACAGTGGGTGTGAGCTGTCTCTGATTGTGTAGCAGTGGGTGTGAGCTGTCTCTGATTGTGCAGCAGTGGGTGTGAGCTGTCTCTGATTGTGTAACAGTGGGTGTGAGCTGTCCCTGATTGTGTAGCAGTGGGTGTGAGCTGTCTCTGATTGTGTAGCAGTGGGTGTGAGCTGTCTCTGATTGTGTAACAGTGGGTGTGAGCTGTCCCTGATTGTGTAGCAGTGGGTGTGAGCTGTCTCTGATTGTGTAGCAGTGGGTGTGAGCAGTCCATGATTGTGCAGCAGTGGGTGTGAGCTGTCTCTGATTGTGTAACAGTGGGTGTGAGCTGTCCCTGATTGTGTAGCAGTGGGTGTGAGCTGTCTCTGATTGTGTAACAGTGGGTGTGAGCTGTCCCTGATTGTGTAACAGTGGGTGTGAGCTGTCTCTGATTGTGTAACAGTGGGTGTGAGCTGTCCCTGATTGTGTAACAGTGGGTGTGAGCTGTCTCTGATTGTGTAACAGTGGGTGTGAGCTGTCTCTGATTGTGTAACAGTGGGTGTGAGCTGTCCCTGATTGTGTAACAGTGGGTGTGAGTTGTCCCTGATTGTGCAGCAGTGGGTGTGAGCTGTCTCTGATTGTGTAGCAGTGGGTGTGAGCTGTCTCTGATTGTGTAACAGTGGGTGTGAGCTGTCCCTGATTGTGCAGCAGTGGGTGTGAGCTGTCCCTGATTGTGTAACAGTGGGTGTGAGCTGTCCCTGATTGTGTAGCAGTGGGTGTGAGCTGTCTCTGATTGTGTAGCAGTGGGTGTGAGCAGTCCATGATTGTGCAGCAGTGGGTGTGAGCTGTCTCTGATTGTGTAACAGTGGGTGTGAGCTGTCCCTGATTGTGTAGCAGTGGGTGTGAGCTGTCTCTGATTGTGTAACAGTGGGTGTGAGCTGTCCCTGATTGTGTAACAGTGGGTGTGAGCTGTCTCTGATTGTGTAACAGTGGGTGTGAGCTGTCCCTGATTGTGTAACAGTGGGTGTGAGCTGTCTCTGATTGTGTAACAGTGGGTGTGAGCTGTCTCTGATTGTGTAACAGTGGGTGTGAGCTGTCCCTGATTGTGTAACAGTGGGTGTGAGTTGTCCCTGATTGTGCAGCAGTGGGTGTGAGCTGTCTCTGATTGTGTAGCAGTGGGTGTGAGCTGTCTCTGATTGTGTAACAGTGGGTGTGAGCTGTCCCTGATTGTGCAGCAGTGGGTGTGAGCTGTCCCTGATTGTGCAGCAGTGGGTGTGAGCTGTCCCTGATTGTGTAACAGTGGGTGTGAGCTGTCCCTGATTGTGTAACAGTGGGTGTGAGCTGTCCCTGATTGTGTAGCAGTGGGTGTGAGTTGTCCCTGATTGTGCAGCAGTGGGTGTGAGCTGTCCCTGATTGTGCAGCAGTGGGTGTGAGCTGTCCCTGATTGTGCAGCAGTTCTCCACAGCTGAAGTCAGACTTTGGAACCTCACCAACAGCAAGCAGATGTTTGGAAAGTTTACATTTTTTCCTGAATTTTGGGGAGCCTTTTATTTCTGTAATTTCCTTCCATTTTACCCTACTAACTTAGCAAAGTGGACACATTGGGGTAGATATTCATCTTCACCACATGGGCTGTAATCTGGTGGAGTGGATCGTCCCACGTTATGGAACTCAGCCCATTTCCATTGCATCAAAATCAATGGAATGAACATCGGGCGACTTCTACAACTGATGGGCCCTCTGCACCGCCAGATTACAACCCATGTGTTGAAGATGAAAAAGTTCCGCGTTGTGTGATAAAAATTACAAAGGAGTCTGCCAGCAGTTCAGCCACTCTTCTCCACAGAGCAAGAAGATGTGTGGGTTCGAGCAGCCATTGACACCCAAGGCCCACATGATGCCATATTCAGACAGGCCTGTAAATTGGACGAGCACCTGAAACCGGCGTAAGGCATAAACAATCACAAATGTTAGGAACTTTTTATGACTGAGCTGGAAAGCCCACATTGGATACTGAGCCAAGGGCCAATTGAAACATCATTCACACACAGCTGAGTTCAAGTGGTTTATGATTTCCAGCTTCAGGGCAGGTAGCACACTTGGAGCAAAATACTGTACTGTTTTAGATAAATATATCATGCACTTGTTAAGAACTTGGCCTACAATGAATGAGCAAACAGCACATGCTGAATAAAGTGGAGCAAGAAGCAATTCAGACAAGCAGCAGGGATGTCTTCTGACCTTTTTCTGGGAATTCAGGACATGTAGATTGAAAGCATGGACTGGTTGGGCCGAATGGCCTGTTTCTGTGCCGTATATCCTATGTAATCCTATGTAATCCTATGAAACCTGTCCCTGCTTCATGTTCATGTGCTCCCCTGTATGTTTAAATGAACAATAGCCGGGAAATTCCTCGGAGCTGCTCCTGTTCCGCCAGCGTTAATTTGCCAGATGTGCGTAAACGGGATTTCCCCCGCATTTGTGGTGGAGTAACGCTGGCGGAGCAGGAGTAGCTGTGAGGAATTTCCTGGGCCATGTGTTTCCTGCCTCTCTCCTCCACTCCTCCGGTGGTGCACAGCAGTTTAGGTATGCAGTAAGAAATTATTATCTAGTTTCAAATAACTGCTACTGACCTATTAATTCCTTTTAATAGCATAACATAAAATAATTTAATGACATCTTTTTGTGCCGATAGCACTGGTGGATTTTCAGTTAATATTGTTTTACTGAATACTTGATAAGTGTTTATTTTATGCTAAAGCAAATAGATATGGAAAGGAGGAACTTGACCTGGGGCAGTGGCGCAAAGAGGGTAAAGTCAGCGGAAACTAAACGAAAATCAGGCGGGGTGTAAAGCGGGCGGCCCATTCATTATCGCCCACTTTGTGCTACTGCCCAAGACCGAGTTCATCCCCGAAAACCCCATAACCAGTTAATACTTGCATTTATTCGTGTGCCTAGAATCAGTGCATATCACCACATTCGAGGTTGTTGGTACTTGGTTATTTTTGACAAGTTGTACAAGTTCACAACAGCATGAGGGTGGCCCAAAGTGCACAATCTGCACAAACTGGTGTGTCATGGGAGACCGCTTTGCCCCCGATTCTGCACATGTTTGATCTAACTGAGGAGTTTAAGATGATTAAAGGATTTGATAGGGTAAATAGAGAGAAACTATTTCCTCCGGTGGGGGAGTCCAGAACAAGGGGGCATAACCTTAAAATTAGAGCCAGGCCGTTCAGGGATGATGTCAGCAAGCATTTCTTCACATAAAAGGTAGTGAAAATCTGGAACTCTCTCCCCCAAAAAGCTGTGAGGCTAGGTCAATTGAAAATTTCAAAACTGAGATCTAAGGTTTTTGTTAGGCAAGGGTATTAATGGTTACGGAACCAAGGCAGGTAGATAGAGTTAAGGTACAGATCAGCCATGACCTAATTGAATGGTGGAACAGGCTCGAGGGGCTGAATGGCCTATTCCTGCACCTATGTTCCTATCAAGCCTGTCTGGGTACTTCCCCTGAGGAACCAACAATAGAAGGGTGAGTAAAGTCATGCCAACCCCTCATCGACCCAGCAGGTCCTCGCACAGTTACATTGATAGATGTCTCTGAATAGATTATCTGCCTGTTCTCCTCAATCAGGGGATGATGGCACAGATGAGCTGAAATGAAAAGAGTGAAAAGAAACCTAAAGAGGGGGAGGAGTGGAAGGAGGGAATAAACAAACGTTTTTAAAAGTAATGAGAGTGTAAAACAGTTAACATTTCAGAAAAGTTCCCATTGCTATTAAAAGATTAACACTTTGCAGCAAACATATCTTACTAATATTTAGCTGCAAACCCAAAAGTAGATAAAATATGGGAAATAAGCTGTTAGCAAAATGATGCAATGTTGAATAGGGCCCTTTTATTGGCCACTCCAACTTGCTGCACACCTTGCTGTGTCCTGAAAGAAAGCGAAACACTTCTCCACGGGGAGAGGAACGAAGTAGAGGGAGAGACACCCCAGGCTGTGCCTATGCATGTCCTGGATGCTTGTTACAGAGTATTATTGTCAGAGGCCTGTGACCAGCTAGCTTACTCATCCCCCACATTAAACCCCTAGATCAGAGATAGAGCAAGAGAAAGTAGAAAATACTTGAAAAGAGTTTCACTTTCAAAAAAAAACTCAAGAAGGAAAGATACAAAGACACTTGTGGTTCCTTATTCATTTCTAAAGTTGGCTGTTTGATTCCACTTCTCATTTATTGACAGCACCATATTCTTTTGAAGAGCTGTGAATATTGCTATGTATCTGTTTTATTAACCTGCAGGGAGCGGAACACCAAAACCGGAGACCTGAACATGAATACACTAGAGTGGATCAGGCAGCAAAATGCAAAAGCTGCTCCCAGATCAGGTTTATTGTTTTAATCCAGTCACTTGGCCGTTAGTGTTTCACCACAAAGGACTCACTGTTAAAGGGATTGCTGTGATCCAAAGTGCATCTTGTAAAACTTCCAATAGATGCAAAACCTTTGGACTGTTTTCTTCCTTTTTGTACATTAGATTGAAGGCAATTGTCGACAAGCACACAGCTCATGATATTAATGGTTGCTGGGAGCAAATAATGCTCAGATAATTTAAACTGTAGCACCTACTCCGAAGTGAAGAGCAGTGACTGTTGTTATGTAGCGGACACACGACAACGCAAAATCATCGAGCAGAAACTGATAGCCAAGTTCCGCACCCATGAGGACGGACTCAACAGGGATATCGGGTTCATGTCACGCTACAGAATGTGACTCGGCATCGTTGTCTGTTTTTCCAGTTTAAAAAAAAAAGTTTAAAGCTTAACTGCAGACGGCAGCATTTGACACGTTGGACCCCCTGTGACCCAGTCTTAGCTGTACTCTGATGTGTCTTTGATGTAATGCCTCCCTAACAGATTGTATCTCTGCAGGCACATTGTTCTCTGTGTTTATATACGGTGTAATCGATTTGTGTTCCCTCACTGTACCTGAAGAAGGAGCGCAGCTCCGAAAGCTCGTAATTTTAAATAAAACTGTTGTTCTATAACCTGGTGTTGTGCGACTTCTCATTGTTGTTATGTAGACATCAAGTGCTTGAGAGTTCCTGCTACTGTGGAACCGTCTCCTGACATGATTCAGCACCTTCAGCGAACCAGAGAACTAGGGAGGAGGGGAATCTGAAGGAGGTGGGGAGAGGCTGCCTTATGAGATCAGAAACAAGTGCATTTCAATTGAAAGGAATAAACCTGTTCTTTTGATAACAGGTCATTTAAGTGCCTGTGAATGAAATGACAAGTGGGCTCCGTTGTTTGATTTAAACCTAGTATTTGAGCTATCCCCCAAAGATCTAATTTTTTTATTTATTTGTTCTCGGGACAGTGTGACACTGACAAGGCCACATTTATTGGCCATCCTGAGAAATTGGTGGTGGGCCTTCTGCTTGAACTGCTGCAATCCGTGTGGTGCTTGTGCTCAACAACAGAATATCAGGATTTTGACCCAGTGACAGTGAAGGAACAATGATATATCGGATTAAAAACAGAGAATGCTGGAAATACTCAGCAGGTCAGGCAGCATCCGTGGAGAGAGAATCAGAGCTAACGTTTCAGGTCGATGACCTTTCGTCAGAACTGGAAAAAGTTAGAGATATAACAAGATATACAAGATAACAACATGATATATTGGATAAAAACAGAGAATGCTGGAAATACTCAGCAGGTCAGGCAGCATTCTGTTTTTATTTCAGATTTCCAGCATCTGCAGTATTTTGATTTTGTATGATATATTGGATGATGTGACATTGGTGATGTGACATGGAGGGAATCTTCCAATGACATTGCTGCTCTTGTCTTTCTTGGTGATAGGGGTTGTGGGGGTGAAAAGTGCTGTTGAAGTAAGTTTGATGAGTTGCTGCAATGCATCCTGTAGGTAGTCCACACTGCAGCCATAGCATTCTGGTGGTGGAGGGGGTGGATATTGAGTTTGACGGCATGTATGCCAATCATGCGAGTTGTATTTCAAGAAGTGATTAAAGCCTGTATCTTGAAGATTATTTAATTGGTTGCCACAACAACAAAACCATGGAATGTTAGCTTGGTCAACTGCCCTAATGTCTCCTTCTTTGGCTTGGTGTCAATTTTTATGTCTGATTACCCTCCTGTGAAAAGCCTTGGGGCGATTTACTACATTAAAGGTGCTATATAGATGCAAATTGTTGTTGTTTTCTTTATCTCCGCAAAACCAGCACCTATTCCCAGATTTCCCAAGACATTGCTTGCATTTGCTCCACATTGTGGTATTGTCTGACTCCAATAGCACTGAGTAGTGCCCTCACTGTAATAGGCATGACAAGCTGAGGGTGTACCAATATCAATGATTTCCATTCTAATAACTTATTTTAGTCACTAACAGTGGCCATTTCAGGCAGTGACTTTATTCTGGAAAAATGTTCAAAATTTTGCTTTATTGTTTTGTTATACTTAGATGCCAAACATCACTTTTCTGTCTCTCTTTCTATACTGGTAATGAAAGATACAGTTTTTTTATTACTGTTGAAATACAAATTTTAAATATTCATGAACTGATTGCTCTCTTTATGTATTATCTGAAAGGATTATGGTCAACAGGTTCTGAAAGTAATGTTCTAAAGTTGAACTAGCAAATCCACATTAGTGAAACTGAGGCCTTCAGAAATGCTGCATTAAATTTCCTTCAGATATTTAAGACCTCGACCAAAGTTATCAGCAGTGCGTGGTACTATTTCCAGGTAGTTATTTACGGTCGCTATTAATGATCACCTGCATTGTATTGACAAAATAGATTAACTCTTTCTCTGCTTAACACTTTTGGTAATTACTGTTAGTTTACATTAGCTTTACATAAAAAAGTGCACATAAACTATAAGTTGAGATAATTTTTGGAAGTAGATTTCAGTTGGATAAGCCAGACAGGCACCATCCAACCTTTTGTGTATGGCTTTAAGAATGGGTATATCAATGAATGCAGTGTTCAGTACCTTCCAATGCTCGTTGCTCACTAGATATCTCATTGTTTTGCATAAGCACGAATCTGTTATAAACTGTAGAACTGCATCCTTCACTGCGATGCTAAACCCATGCCTAGTTGATCAACGGGTGACTTTTGAAAATAAGAATTTGGATTACAGTATGTGATACATTCAATTTAAAGGAACAGCAATATTAAAATAATGTCACTTTTAATACTAAGCAGCATTTTATAACAAAGTAATTTGCATCAGGCAAACTAGCTTCTACCTGCAATATTTAAAGAAATCAGAATTCAGAGAATAAAATAGTATATGTGTCAAAACATTCCAGAAATTGGAAGCGCTGAGCGTGAGGAGAGTGGATTTGTCCTGTGTAGCGGAATTAGTACACCTGCTGTGTTCCTTTGGTGTTGGTTCCTCAGAACTTTCTGAATTGTTTCTTTCATCTTCCTCGGAGTCACCTCTTCCTCTTCCTCCACCCTCTCAGATATCACAATGGTTCTTCACCTGAGAAGGCATCCGATGTATGGGGAACACATTTATCTGTAATGTCATGAAAGTAGGAGTCAGGAATGGTTCCTTTGTGACCAGCTTCTCATAAGGATCTAATATTTTTACAGACTACTGAAATAGACTTTGGTATCAATTTTCTAGTCAAATTTATGAAATGCAGATATAAGACAATGAGCAAAAATATGTATAAAATATAATACTGCAATAGTATCAAGTTAACCTACATCACATGTGCTTGACATCTGTTTATAGTATTCTTCAATTGAACTCAATAGAATCTGAGCTGGCTGTGGAATTTTTCTCCTTTGCCCTTTAGTACTTGTAAGATTACAATCCTTCTATCTGGTTTATTCAGGAGTTTAATATTTTTAAAAGGGCACAACTCTGTTTTGTTCTTTTCCTAAATTTGTTGCGAGTCATCTTGAGTCTTACAATTTTCTCAAGACAGTAAACCTCTTCCTCCAATCTTTTGTAACTCGGTTAAGGTGTAAAACATTGACTATTTCACTCCAGGCATTACAATGATGTGGGAAGTTGTGTCAGAGACTTTGTAATGTATTCCTATCCTGGAAATCTCTCTCATTGAAGTATGTAGTGAGTTTAGGTTTACATGCAATTTTGGAAGACTTACATCCAGTGAAAACTATTTAAGACTCTATCAAATATTAAGTGGTTAATTTTTAAGGTGGTAAATGAGTATATTTTCATTTAACTAACCATCTTGAATTAACTTTGGCAGTGAATTATGAAGTAAGAATGTGACCCATGCATTCTTATGTGCTGTTTACTGCCAAAACTGCCTTACCAGGATGCTTTCCCCCAGCCTGTTATCAATATTCTTAGTGTTGAAAGGTTGTCTCTCTTGTACTGTTGATAAATTACTTTAAGGTGGTTGAAAGTGGAAATGATTTTATAAAAGACTTGACAAGTTTACAACTTTAATTTTGGAACCACAGTTTTATAGATCAGCAAAAACGGGTAGCAGTTTATTATTTCTTTCCCAGTCTAAGTGTGTTTATTTATCTTTTGATATTACTATTTAGGCCATATACTGTTTCAAAGAGTTATGTGCCCAAGTCTAAAAGGAAATTCTTTGTGTCTTACCATTTTCCTCTGGTAATTAAAATGGAGCCAACAAAAGTTTTAATAAAGTATTCATGAGGTGCTCACATGTCTTATATCAGGTTTCGTCATTAGTTAAAATAATTTTGCTTTGCCATGCAACATTCCAAGACTCCACGTCCAGGTTAATGCTTGAGCTTCACATTCTACCTGTTTGACTTACAGATGATTGATGCAGGCACACAGCTGCGCCTGATTAAAGGCCAGTCTAGCCGTACTGGCAAAAGAGAAACATCGGACAACATCTCCTGAAGGTATCCATCTTAAAACCAGATTGAACAAAAGGAATCAATTAGCAAAGGGTGTGAATGAAAAATATATGGCTTAGATGAATGGCCTCTGACTTTGGCTTTGTACAGCGCTGCAGTGCTGTTGGCACTGCACTAAACTTAAATGTTAGGATGGATGTATATATACAAACAATTATATATTACCTTCTTGCAAAGTGTTTCTGTGATGGTAAAAGGGTATATGTGAGCAACTTTCTAGTATCCCCCTATATGAAATTGTCCTACTTGATGTATCTGATGAAAATGAAGAATTGTGTTTTTTCAAGCTGTATCTATATAACCAGTACTTTATTAGAAACCACCATTTTCATATATTGGGCAATCGGCAAAGCTTACTGAGAAACAACGGCCGGGAAATTCCCTACTTTAATGCCGACTGTTAACGCCGTATTTCTTCAAAAAATGGCGGCCGCCTCGCTTTCGTCCGCTTCCAGCGTGAGACATGGCGGCCGCCATTTTGGAGAGTTCGATACCTCTGCCGTTGCCAGCGCTCGCCTCTCAA
Organism: Squalus acanthias; assembly: GCA_030390025.1. Taxonomy (NCBI): domain Eukaryota; kingdom Metazoa; phylum Chordata; class Chondrichthyes; order Squaliformes; family Squalidae; genus Squalus; species Squalus acanthias. The sequence continues at coordinate 86,159,372 of CM059426.1, read as the reverse complement.
GTGCAGATGTGCAGATCGTGACATCAATTGGCGTGCAACGCCTGATTTGACGCACAACTGTGATTTTGCACATCGCCGCACACCATAACGCCCTCTCCTAAGCACTCACGGAAGAACGTGTGTACAGCAGTGCTGCAGTGATGCTGTCAGCACTTCTTAAAGAGACACACACATCTTTCAGGTAGTTTTTAGTTTCAGCTTTTGGGGTGTTTTTTTATATTTTATTGAAGTAGTGGCTTGGTGCAATACATTTAAAAAGTTGTTAAAGTGTGCAAGGAGTGCAGGGCATGCTTCTGGATGCTTGCAAGGCTTTGGATATTAAAGGAAGGCCTCTGAGAAGACAGAAAATGCTGGAAATACTCAGCAGATTAGGCATCATCCGTGGAGAGAGAAACAAAGTTAACGTTTCAGGTTGAGATAGAAACATAGAAACATAGAAACTAGGAGCAGGAGTAGGCCATTCGGCCCGTCGAGCCTGCTCCACCATTCAATACGATCATGGCTGATCATCCAAATCCAGTACCCTGTCCCTGCTTTCTCACACAGAATCCCCATCGAGCCTGCACCGACACATATCCCCCCCCTATCCCCGTAACCCCACGTATTTAATTCCCCCTAACATATCCCTTCCTATCCTATCCCCGTAACCCCACATATTTAATCCCCCCCTAACACTAAGGGTCAATTTATCTTAGCCAAATCAACCTAACCCGCACATTTTTGGATGCTGCCTGACCTGCTATGTATTTCCAGCATTTTCTATTTTTATTTTGGATTTCCAGCATCCGCAATATTTTGCCTCTGAGAAGACCACTTGCTCACCATCCTGGGGGGCACATGGAGATGAAGCAGAGGCAGCAAAGGCGACAAGCTGCTTGCAGAGGGACGAGGAAGAAGCAGAAGAGGAAGAAAAGGAAGAGGAAGACGCAAAAGAGGAGGAAGCGGAAGGAAGGATGCAACCCAGACAGCCCCTTTCTGGCTGGGATATCCGGGATCAAATCATCCGCCTGTGGTACCAGTGACCACAACCCCAATTCCCCTTTCAACATTTGTCCCACACCTTACCTTCCCTCTGTTACTGACCATCACAGCGTCCTCTTGGCCACAATGCTGAAATAAAAACCACCACAAAGCAAACTTTCCAATCCAACTTTATACATCTATCCATCCAATATGACATCAAGAAATCAACTAATCACCCTTGTGCATTCCCTCAGTGACTGTGTTGTGTGTGCCTTTGCCTATCCTAGTGCTCCTATGCAGTGCTACCCCAGTGGCTGCAGCATGGTTGGTGGAAGGCTGCTGAATTTCAGTGGGGATCATTGCAGATGGCCTTGCAGGATGAACTCGAGGAGCTGGTGGCTGAGAGTGTGAAATCGAGTGGCGGCGTTTCTTCTTCTTCTTCACTCTCCTCTCCCTCTTCTTGGTCAACCACTGGCTGGGCAGGCTGGATTTCTTGGGTGTCTGAAATGAGGAAGGCACAAGGGTAAGGTTGTGGTGAGAGGAGGGCAGGAAAGCAAGAGCTGTATGCTTACACCATGCACAGCTTGTACATCAGAAGATATTGTGGGATGAGGGGGAAGTGGGATGTGCGAAGGAGGATAACGTATGAGGATACAGCATCTTGTATTTTTTCAGCCCCACCGCTGGCCAAGGGCTTAGCCATGCCCCTGCCAAGAGTGGCCAGCACCGTCTTCTCAAAGGGGGTGAGGTGAAGCTAGGAATGTGAGGTATGCCTCGTGTTTGGTACAGATTGTTGGTAAGTGAGTGATGGTGGGGTGGGGTTATGCAATGAGCAGTGTGTGAGGCTAGTTGTGCAGTTGGTAGGAAACGGCTTTTGAAGATGCATTCACTGACCTTGACCAGTGGTCTGAGGTCATGAAGCTTCTTTGGGCACTGGAACCAGGTCATGGGGGGCGACACTGCTAGCAGTAACGGTCTCGGCGATCTGGTGCCACATCTTTCTTTCTGGAGGGCCTCCTGGCTCCCTGTGGGTAGAGGACCTCTCTTCCACTTTTGACCCCCTGCACAAAGCTGGAGTGATGTGTGCGAGATCCTGGGTGCTCTTTTGAGCTTAAAGTTCAGCTTTAAGAGCTGAAGACTGCCTATTTTTGAATGATTTTTAATTTTTTTTCAGAAGGCAGTTCCCCTTTAAGAGCTTGAGACCACTTTCTAAAATGACAACCTTGCTTTAAGAAAAGCCAACCACGCTCCAGGGACATGGCATTGGGCCTCTTGCTGAGTGCACAGCCTGAAGCAGCGCGTTGGTCGCTCGGCTGTACGCTGCAATCATTCATTGGAGCTTGCAAGGTCAATGGGAGGACACCTCATTAGTATGGGGCAGGTGGGTACAAGCACCACTATGGGTGCATCTCTGTCACCAGCCTGCCCCATACTCATGGAAACCTGCCTGTTCACCTGCTCGGAGGGAGTGGGGTGGGGGCAGTCCTCTGAGCGCAGAGACATGTAAGAAACATACATCTTTTGTGGTGCTTCACCCTAAGCATCTCCAATCTAGGCACGATAAAATAGAGATTCCCATTGGGAAATACATTTCCCTAGTCCAGAAAGCTCTCACAGAAACTGTCAGAAGTCTTCAGAAAGAGCGAGCACCAACCAAAAACCATTGTGTAGACAACATTTCTGCAAGCTTCAGTCAGGAAATTCAAAATAGCCTCCTCCATCTGGTATTCACCTCGGGGGTACCTTGTACTGCTCATACCACCACTTTTAAAGTCGCAGTTCTCTGAAAGGTGGGGTTAAGGGGAGGAAGCTTGGGTGAACTATCACAGGAATGTTGTCACAGGCTGGGCTCTGGGGAGGCAGTATAACGACCAGCAATTTTGTTGGTGGAAAACTATGTTGGCTGGTTTTTCACAGAAAAATCTATGCCTAAGTATCTTTCACACATATGACAGAACTATTTTAGCATAGCTTACAATTGTTGTTTAAAGTTCTTTTATTTTCTCCCCCTCTAAATCTTCATACGTCACACATTTCTCTGCTAAGAGGGATAGCTGGAGACTTGCTGCCAGATTCCTAAAATTTGATAGTTATCTGTAGGAAGTATATTAGTATAGCCTAGGGCTGGTTCCCAATTTTTCCTCTATCCTTAGCAGAATTGTCGGGTCTCTGCTTGGCACCTTTTGGCAATGGCACAGCTGATATCAGACCTGATTGTGTGGAGAATGACAGTTGCGAACCTGCGTCCTACCACAATGTTGTAGCCCCGATGTACTCTGCCAACATGCAGGCTTGGTGCAGGATGGGATTAGGATCAGGTGAACGAGTCTGGCCGAACATGCGATCACACTTCAGTAGTAAGCTCCTTTAATAATTCTTCAATATTTATATCCTGTGAACACAAAATTGAATTTGCTTCACCCGTAATTCTCTCTGGGGTCAACGGCAATCACAGTCACCAGCACAACATCAACTCAAAGACTGCAACGTGTTCACAAGGTATCAGTAAGAACCCATTTTTTTTGACTTAACGGCAATTAAACCTCTAGAGATAAAAGTCAGGAACACTCATTCATGCTCACAGAAAAAGGTAGCGCGTTAACACCACCGCTATACAATCACCCACAAACAGGCCACAGGGAGAATGCTTCAAGACCTCAGACATATCATTAATAACAAATATTAGAAACAGCAGAAGAACCTCTACAGAACTCCCATAGGAATTTTAAATAAACTGGTGGGGATGGAGATTAAATATAAATCTTAAACTTCTGTAATCTAAAACGGATTGTGAAAGTAGGCTTTGAACCAAGTTAGAAAACATAGTTGGTTCTTGCAAACTCTGTTTGTCAGCTTTTATTGGGCTTTTCAGTTCATTCTTATGTGGGCTTGACAGGTTTAAACCAAAGACATCCTTGGTCTGACAGTGCATGGTTGATTCACTTTGTTTAATATCCTTAGCACGGCTCTGACAGACACTCCAAGCTCAGAGAACAGGACTGGCAAAGCTGAAAGTTGAATTGAAAGAGAATGTAGGGGAATGTAAATCAACGTAAATTGCTTGCTCCCTCAAATATTCTACACGTTCTGTGTTGATTAGGTTTATCCATAGTTATGAAGCAAATGCAACAAAAATATTTTGGCTATTTTAACCGAACACTATTCAACACCAATACAGAGACACAAAAGCCATCTGATTGCACCATTGACTGATATCAGGTAGGATATTTCTCATGAAGCATATCTGCAAGTCAACATTGAATATCAGGTAGTAGCTGGTCTTTGCCCAGACTGACTGGTAGCTCTGTGATTTTTAATAGAAAAACTCACCAGTGCTTTCCCAAAGACAGTTCTTTAATGCACTGTACAACTGAGCCACACAGAACTGAAAAGTTTCAGGTTTGATCCCTTATTGATATTGAGTTAGCTGATCTCAGCTGGGGTGCTGGTTTGTTCCCAACAACTCTGGACCGGGAGGGAAAAAACCCAGCAAACTTCTCGCTCCTGATTGTTGTTCAGTGGCACCTGAAAGTGTACATCTATAGATATGGTTAAGGACAGCATTGAACATAACTGTGCTTACCTCCATGGTTGAATAGCCCAATGACATTCAGGCTAGGGTCACAGATCTAAATGGTCATGCAAGCAAGATTCCAGAGGGCATCTGTTGATTGTACCCCAATATGAGTCATTGCTTTCAGGAGAGGAAGAAAGAAAATTGAGGGGGAGCAATCAAGAAAAGTACAGTTAGACCTGCATTAAGAAGATAAAGATGGCCTCTAAACAGTGTGTAAAAGATCTAATACATAGCCAGCTAGTGAACTTGGTCCAGGATTCTCCCTCTGTCTACTTACGTCCAGCGCATGCACTACACTATCAGTTGGAAGAGTTGTCAGTCTCTCAGGTTCAGCAGGGCGTCTTTCAACAACTAATCATTCTGTACAGGTCCAAATCTATCAAACACAAATCCTGATGGACATATAAAGAGCTAAGTGCCTTGACAGCACATTCCCCTGTAGTACGGTTCCTCTTTAAAGGGTTTTATTTGTTCTGTAGATTCATCTCCTCTGGATATTGTCATATGTTGAAATGCTTAATTTCTGACTTTTGGAAGCCATTAGAGAAAAATAACGTATCTCAGCCATTTGGGCTCAAGTCAAACTCCAGTCCCAAGAGGTGACGGTAATAGTTCTAGAGACTTGAAGGTGCCTAATCAGCATTCTCTGATACAGTGTACCAAGCATAACATATTTAATCACTGGATACAGTAATAATCAATTTGTACTGGAGAGAAAGAGCTAAAATAATAAACGGTGGTGATTTGTACATGTATCTTCTGAATGGATTCTAGACATTTGTAGCAAAAATAAAAGCTGCACTTAACACTGCTAATTATTCTTCCCAATTCCAATGAGACCCTAAAAAGATTGTGTTGTAAACCATGTGTGATGACCAGGTGCAGAATTTGGCTCACACCTTTGGCTTACTTTTTTATTTAATACTAGCTCCAATTTATTTTAACAAAATGTTAATGCCATTTTTATGTAGACGTTGTTTTTCTGCTGTAAGTAGGTTCCTGGCTTCTTCTGCTGTGTCAATGGAAATTTATTCTATTGCTCGTTCTCAGTTATCACTAAAAGTTGAAGGATTTCCAAACACTAGAGAACTGTGCTTTCGTAATTCCAAAGTATATTGTAACTCAACGTGACATTGATTTAAGAAAGTGTTTAGGATACTGTAAGGGGACCTCAATCTTAACTACTTATGAATGGGCTGGAGGCTCACTCATTGTTAGGTGCAACTTTTTCATGTTATTTTCTTCTTTTTGTCCGCTATCTGTAAATTTAAAAGTCTTTGGGCTAGAAATTCGTTATAGCCAAGGAATGGGCAGTGTTTAGACTAAAAATGGTTAAGTAGCGCCAGTAGAAAATGGTCTAGGCTGCACCCAAAATTCGTCCTCACTCCCCAGTAAAATGATTGCAGTCATGATTCTAGTCTAAAAGCCCAAGCTCATTGGTGTTACACTGAAAAGATGGACCAATATCGGGGGCAGTCTAAATGCAAGTAATGATTGCCACAGGCTTTTTTCGCTACTTAAAGGGGAGGTTCATTGATGCTGCAGCACCTTATTCTCAGCATTGTTGGGTGTGCAGCTGCCTCAATAGCCATAAGAAGAAAGACAATGAGAAGGAGCACTTATTTACAAATCCTGATGGCAGATCGCCGCTCAGGGAGAGAGCCCGGAGGTTTTCCGATGAAGCTTTGGAGGCATTGGTTTTAGCGGTGGAGAGAAGGCGGGCAGTCCTGTACCCACCAACTGGCAGGAGGCCCTCGCCACATGTTTGCTTGACTATGTGGAGGGAGATGGCACACTACATCATGGTCAGCACTGTGGTCTCCAGGACCCACACACAGTGCAGGAAGAAGTTTAATGAGCTCACACGGGTGGTCAGGGTGAGTGAAGGCTTCAACAAATGTTATATACCACCATCTGTACCACAAGCTTCACACACGGCTCAATGCTCCACACCCCCAGCACTCACCCACCAACAATCTCTACCTAGCAACACTCACACCCACATCTCACACCTTGCACACAATGACAGCTATTCAACTGTGGCAGGCACAAGGGTCATTAGTTATTATAATTCATGTGATATGTGTGATATGTTTATAGATAAAGTTATTAATTGTGTTTGGAATATTTGTGGTCTCTCTCATTTCACCTTTGCCCCCAGGAGGATGCTGTGATATGGCATGAGACAGGGATGGTATAATGGGGATGTGGTGAGCTACGGGGATCTGGGATTTCATTCATGTGAATCGGAATCTGATGAGCCAGTCACGGACAGCCCGTCCGGAAGGCCGATTGTCTCGCTGCCTTCACTCCCTCTGCCGTAGATCCTGGAGCGCGAGGTCCATTGCCAGTACAGCCCCCATGACTTTTAGCAAGTGTTGTAGGTTGAAGCTTTTCAGAAATAATTATGGAGTTTTATACTTGCCACAACACTCCCTGATACCAAAGAACCTTGAAAACCTTTGAGCCACTCAAAATTCAAAAACCTCTCAGGTCTGAGTGATTGGTGATGATCCCTTTAAATAGCGTCGCTGGAGCCGGCTTCCTGCCACTGGACGCCACCTCAACCTGTCGTTGTTTCTCCAGCTGGTAAGTTCATTGGCTGTAACGAAGTTGGGAGATCGGGCATCAAGTGAGTGTTGCACACTCACTGACATCACAATCTCCATGATGGCGAGGTCCCTGGCGATCGCATTCAGCGCTACTGGCAACACCGATGGCGTGCGGTGCTGGAACCACCATCAGGTGGCGTTAAAGCTCTCAACGGCGTTTTAGCGCCATCTCATGGCACTAACTGGAGGCGCAAACCACACAAATTTCTCCCCCTAAGATTCAACGGCATAGAAATAGGATATGTCCACAAAACGGGCAGTGTTAAGGCCCAACAATGTTATGCTGCACCAGATAAATAATGGGCGAGGTAGCACACAAAATTCGTGCTCAGTCCTCATTAACATGATTGTAGTCTTGATCTCAGCGCTAAAACCTCTGCTCATTGGCTTACCGCTCAACAGGTGGGCCAATATCAGGGCCAGTCTAATTCTCAGTCATAATTGGTACAGCTTTATTCAGTACTTAAAGGGGAGGTGCATGAGGCTATAGCACCTCATTGTCAATCCACTTACAGCTTCACCTGGAAGAAGATGCCAGTGGAAGCAGATAGCTGAGCCTCAGCAAAGGGAGAAAGCTCGTAGATTCTCAGACGTGGCTCTTGAGGCATTTGTCGTGGCCATGGGGAGGAGGTGGGCTGTCATCTTTCTGCAGACTGGTAGGTAGCCTTCGCCACACACATCTCGAAGGCTCTGGCAGGAGATAGCCGCCTATGTGACAGCCAGCACTGTGGTATCAAGGTCGGACATCCAGGGCCGAAAGAAGTTTATTGACCTCACACGGCAGGTCAAAGTGAGTGAAGGCTTCAGCAAATGCCGTATCCCACCATCTGCACCACAAGCTTCACACACTGCTCAATGCATCACACCCCCATCACTCACCTACCAGCAATCTCTACCTATCACCACCAACACCTTACAATCATGGCTTCACTTCACCCTCACAACCTTACCACTGTTGCAACACTCATACCCACATCTCACACCTTGAACACATGGACAGCTATTCAACTATGGCAGAACATCACCCAAACACATTGCACCACACTCACTCACACACTTCCCTTTGTCTTGCAGGCCAAGGTCACACACAACAGGAGGGAGCAGTGGCAGACAGGCAGGGGAAAGCTACCATCCAGGACCATCCAGAACCTGGAAGAGAGAGTGCTGAAGATCATTGGGCAGCAGATCATGGAGGTTGAAGCCCTTGGGGACAACAATGGAAGGCTCATTCCTAATTCTTCTTCTCACATCCCACTTACCCCTCATCCTACAATCTCTTCTCACTTTCAAGCTGCTGATGCTGTATGCATATGTATCTTGCTCCGCCTCCCCCCCCCCCCCCACCATAACCCGACTCTTGTGCCTTTCTGCTTTCAGCTACTCAAGAACAAGCACCCGAGCAGCCTGTCCCCCAGGCAATGCAGGAGAGCGAGGGGGGAGAAGAAGAAGAACACACCGTGTCACTGCATCTCTCACCTGCAGACACCAGCTCAGTAACTGGCACTGCGCGTACTTTAGAGGCTAGTGTAGAAACGGGATCTGCACAGGGTGAGGCACCGGGCTCGAGTGGTGAGGCACTGGGCACGAGTGGGCTGCGGCAAGGCCAATGGGGAAGGGTAGCTCGGGGGCCAGCTCCCAGGAGGGTAGGCTCGCGTGCGAGTTCTGCTGCACAGGACTCAGATGAGGACCTCGATAGGGCGGCCTTCAGAAGAAGGATGATAAGCATGCACAGTGAATTGCTAGGTGCAATGGCAAGCCTGCCAGAGAGCCTCTGGGCAATATGAAGGAGCATGGAGGAGTCCGCCTCCAACATTGCACACGGCTCTGCGCAGAGCTTGGAGCCCAGGATTTCCAGGCTGGAAGTGATGGAAAACTCCCGAAGAGACCGTGTCAACCCAGACATGATGCTGCATGTGATGGACGATGTCATGGCTGCCATTGCAGCACAGGCGGAAGCGACCCAACATCTTAGTGCTGCAGTGGAAGCGTAGACCACTCTCCTGAAGTCTCAGCTTGAGGCCACCCTAGCTCAAACCGCTCTCATGCAATCTCAGCGTGATGCCACCCAAGCTCAGACTGCTGCCATCATGGCTGGGTTTACCAGTGTTGACCGGGGCTTGCAGGGTGTCACAGCAGGCCAGCAATCTGTGCTCCAACAGATTGCTAGAAATGCTGAGGCGCCGCCCCGGGGGAGTGGCAGTGGGTCAGTGGAGCAGGACCCTGCTGTCCTCTCTCAGGATGACATCATTCCTGTTCGCACCACTGCCACTCCGCCATTGCCCTTGTCGCTGCCTGTCAGCCAGCCAGCCCAGACTGCTGCCGCCCATGCCGAGGTACGGCAGTCTACAGCCGGGCCTCCTAGGGCCAGAGCCGCTTGAGGTCGTCCTGTAAGGTCATCTGGAGTCTCCCCCATGGAAACTCAGCAGCCTTCCACCAGCCGTGCTGCAGCCACTGAGGGAGCACTTCGTAGGAGCACTAGGACAGGAAAGGGCTCCCGAACAACAGGCACTAAGGGACTGCACAAGGGTGATTCATTCATATCGTATGCGTCAATATGTGTCAATTGATTTTTGATAAATTTATTAATTTTGCTTGGAATCTATTGTGGTGGCTCTCATTTCAGCTTTGTGTCCAGGAGGACACTGTTGATATTCCGTGACAGAGGGATGGGTATGATGGGGGTGAGGTGAGCAACGGTGACCTGGGGTTTCATTCATTATATTTCGGAGTTTGATGAGGTGTTCACGGACAGCCCATCCGGAAGGGGGATTGGCTGCATGCCTCCTCCCTTCCTCCTCTTCCTCTTCATCCTCGTCCTCCTCCTCCTCTCCCTCATCCTCCTCCTGAGGTGGTCCCGTAATCCCTGGTGGCAAGGGCTGGGCCCTCATGATGGCCCAGTTGTGCAGACCACCACGAAATGGGACACCCGCTCTGCCGAGTACTGGAGGGCTCCTCCCGAGTGGTCAAGGCAGTGGAACCGTTGCTTCAGCAGCCCGATGGTCTGCTCGATGATGTTCCTGGGGGAAGCATGGCTCTCATTATATGAGTGCTGGGCAGGAGTGGTGGGGTTGCGGAGGGGAGTCATCAGCCAGATGCAGAGCAGATAGCCCTTGTCTCCGAGCAGCCACCCTCGAGCTTCATGTGGTGGCTGGAAGATTTCTGGCACACTGACTGATGGAGGATGAAGACACCATGGCTGCTGCCAGGATAGCGGGCACTGACCATCAGGAACTGCTGGGCATGGTCGCACACCAACTGCACATTAAGTGAGTGGTAGCCTTTGCGGTTAAGGAAGATCTCAGGATTGTTATGCGGTGCCTGCAAAGCCACGTGGGTGCAGTTGAATGCGCCCTGCACCATAGGGAATCCCGCTGTCCTGGCAAAGCCACATGTGCGCTCGTCCTGCTTCTCTCTGCTCAGAGAGAAGAAAACATAGTCCCTTCTCCTGGTGTAGGGTCTCAGTGACCTCCCGGATGCAGCGATAGACGGTGAACTAAGAGATCTTAGCTATGTCGCCTGCTGCAGACTGGAAGGATCCACTGGTGAAGAAATTGAGGGCCACGGTGACCCTGACTGCCATTGGGAGAACCGTGGTCGCCCTGATCTGAGGCTGCAGGTCTGGTTGTAGGAGGTGGCAGAGTTATGTGACCACCTCCTTGGTGAAGCGGAGCCTCCTAATGCACTGCTCCTCGCTTAAGTGGATATAAGAGAAGTGCTCTTGGAAGACCCTAGGTGGGTAAGGCCTCCTGTTGAGAGCCCTCCTGGCCCTCCTCCTCCTATCTCTGCGCGTATCTTCTCATCTTCTTCGCTGACTCCGCTCCCTCTCCCTAAGATACTTGAGTGCGAGGGGGACTGCCAGTAAAATCCCCATCACTGTGAGCAAGTGTTGTGAGCAGAAGCCTTTAAATAAGAATGGAGGCATTCTCCACTTGCAACAACACTCCCTGTCACCTTAGAACCTTGAAAGAAGTTAATAAAGCTGCTGGAGTTGCAGAAAGTTGCACAGAGCGAGTCAAACTGCAGAAACATGTCAGGTGCAAGTTGTTGCTGATAATCCCTTTAAATACCGCTGCTGGAGCCTCCTTCCTGCACTTAAGGCATGCCTGTAAGTGGTGCGGCGAAGTCGAAACTCACAGATTGGCATCAAGTGAGCATTGCATACTCACTGACGCCACAATCTGCACAATCTACATCTCCCTAGCGAGCGCGGAAATCGGCAGTGTTGCCAGCCATCCGAAAATGGCGGCCGCCGCCGGAAGCGGGCAGAAGAGTAGCGGCCGCCATTTTTTTGCCCGAATCTGGCAGTAACGGATGGCACTAACCCCCCCGAAATTCTAGGCCAAAATGACTCCCTTGCATTGGGCACCTCCTGCGTATAACTGCTGGCGGTGGTGGGGTGCTGGTTTGGGGCAGAAAATACGGCAGAACCCAGGATTCCATCCTGTGGAGATAAAGCCAAGAAATTCCAGTGGGGGAAGGGGGGCTGTGGGCAGATCTACTGCTAGCCCCCTATGTCAAGGAGGAGTACCTGGGAGAGTTCTCAGGCTTCCCTGGGAAATTCTGCCCAGTCTGCCACATGATAGGCTCAATGAAACCTATGCCTGCTGAAAGCTATTATCGGCCTAGTAAAGGCCCTAGAATGCCAGAGGGAGCAGTTAATCAATTCTAGTGCCGATTCATTGCCTTATTGGAATGGCCTGATAGCTCCTTTGGAAGCTGCAGAGTTGGGGTCACTCCGTTCCTGTGAGACCCTTCCAGGGCCTCCTCTGTTGCTTTGGAGCAGCATGAAGTGAGCTGCCATTTCCTGTCGCGCCTACAAAGGCAGCTCGCTCTTCTACATGAACAAATTTCGGGCTGTCTGCCTTGCTGCAGCGGCCTCAGGAGAGTGCAGGAGAGAGCGCTCCATAAGAATTTTTTAAAAGATGACTGAGACTCACCTTTTTGGTGGGGGTTGTTTCCTAGTCTGTATGCACGCCTAGCGAAGCTGAGCAGAGCAGGCCCGGCACCTCCTCGGGACACCAATTTCCCAAGGGGTTCTGGTACAAGCTTTAGGCCCCTCATTTTACATATGTAAGCGATCTAATGCCTGTTTTAGGGGGCTGCCAGGGACACCTGAAAAATCGTCCAGCCCAATTTTGTCAGACACCTGTCAGGTGTCCTTGGGGTGCAGGACGTTGCATCTGAAATTGGGCCTCGTTGCGCCCATTTTTTACACCTCGTCTAATTTCTACCTTAATGTATGCTCCAACTTGGGGTGGATCGAACAGTCTGTATAATGCTGCTGATTTCAGAAATGGTACCCAGATGTATTTTAGTTTAAAAGTAATGCAGAATGGCAAAGGTGCTTTTCCATGTGTGATGCTATAACTGTGAACAGGTTACTTTTTGTTACAGATTTCGTGCATGGGGCCAACCAGACTGTAAAAGTGCATATCTGTCAAATTAACATTTCTGCACAATTTCATTCGTGGTTTTAATAACATTCGTATTCCTCTTTGACAGCTGTAGCACTTACAACAGTCATGATCACAGAAATGTTCTATGCAAAGCAAAAATCTTGTCAACTCGTCTCCTTTACATGATTTGCTGAGTGTTCAAAATGTTGCCAGCGCAGGTATTGTAAATTTAAAAAGGCAATTGATGGCACCCTCTGCCAATACTGACTGCCAAATTAGAAATAACGAGAGATTTGCTCATTTTAGACAGACTGCTATAATCAAAGGTAATTGTTTTAACTCTGTGGAAAATCAGAACTAAGGAAGCCCTGGCCAGTGCTTCTGGCTAATACTCCAATCCTGTACAGGATGTGTGCTTCTATGGACTGGCTCCATAGGGATACAGCTGAGTTGCCACTGCGTACAGCAGGCTTTGACGAGAAGAGTGAGACTGATGTTGTGCATGCGTTGTATGCTTTGAAAAAGAGTGACACTGATTACAAAAAATTAACAAAGTGCCACCTCAGCCATTGGTGATTGACTCCAATATTTGGAATAATTGTTATTTGCTTATAAGTCGCTGAGGCTCAGAAAAAGAAAGGTCATATTTCAGTACCAATAATAAGGCATTACAGATAAACACATTAATTCATCCAATGTAGAAGTCCAAAGTACTAACCACTTCCCATTCATTACCAGTGTATAGAATCCCCACTCCAAACATAACACTTAAATCTTGATCCATAAACTGTATCCAATCGTCCAGATTTTAATGTTCAGTACATTAAATATATCAAATCCATTGCATCTAGAGATGGGAATACTTATAGAAGTTTAATAAATTTGCTGTAAACCATGGGAGAAGAATTAGGTCGCGCCCCATTTGGGGCGCAAATATCGTCTGGACGCAAATATTAGCGCCTGGCGCTAATTATCGCCACTGACTGGAAACTTCACTTTTACCGCCCTGGGAAGTGAGTGGAGCGCTAAATCAGGCGCTGCACACCTGTCTTAAGGCGCAAAGGCCGAGCAGTGAGGCGCTAACTCAGCGCGCGAGCGCAGCGCAGGTGCTGCCAGTTAGCGAGGGAACACAGACACACTGGCGCCGGCCAGTTCTTAAAGCGGGGGGGGCCAACTTGCTCCCCAGCCACACCCTGCTCATTGCAGCCTTGAATCTCGGCCTGGAGAGACCTGTGAATCCATTTTGCTGCCAAGGATGGAGAGGGTGAGAGAACGAGCTCAGCGCTTCACCGAGCGGGCCTTGGATGCTCTGGTTGGCGCGGTGGAGCGCAGAAGATGTATACTCTTCCCTGAGAGTGGCAGGAGGCCTTTGCCACGCGAGTACAGAAGAGTGTGGAGGGAGGTGGCTCAGAGCGTCTCCTCCAGGAGCATGGTGCCCAGGACCCATGTTCAATGCCGCAAAAAGTTCAACGACCTCACTCGGGTCGTCCGGGTGAGTGGCTTTTTCTCAATACCTCTCCATCCCTCCATCTCAACCTCACTCTATGGCCAGAGGGTCTTAAAACCCCAATGCACAACACTCATCCAACACCTATGGCCCTTTCATGAAACACACACACACATTCCACACTTTGCATACAGTAAGGGCTATTCACCTATGGGAGGCACATTAGGCAAGACCATGGCTGCATACAGTAAGGGCTATTCACCTATGGGAGGCACATCAGGCAAGACCATGGCTGTATATTTACTCAGATGCTGTCCTTTTTCTTGCAGGCCAAGCTGGCGCATAATAGGAGACAGCAGCAACGGACAGGTGGAGGGCGGCCTCAGCTGCAACCCCTCAGCGATCTTGAGGAGCGCGTCCACAGGATTGTGGCAAGCCGGGTGATCGGTCCCGTCGCCACTGGAGACGCCGACCCCGTTCTGGACAGCAATGGTAAGGTCATCACCTTTTTGTCCTCTGTCCTTCCACTTGTCCCTCACAACACCAGCCTTTTACACTTTCAATCCAACTTGCTAACTCGCTGCACTTATTCCTCCCTTACTGCCACCCTGTCCTCACGCTAAAGCCACTCTTGTACCTCCCTGCTTTCAGATGGTGATTCACCAGCTGAGGAGACAGGCCCTGAAGCTGCCAGTGGGAGTGAAGCTGCAGCCGAGGAGGAAGAGGAAGCCGGAGCATCAGTGCCACCCTCTCCCGAGGAAGCCCATGCCCACACTGGGAACACGCCTTCCCTGGAGGGGAGCAGGGGGGAAGGGTCTGATGAGGGTTGTGGTAACACAATACAGCGTCCTGTGACTCGAACTTTATTGCATCACTTCCTGTGATTAGTCCAGGATAAATACTGGACTGATCAGTTGGATCCTGGAGAGGCATAGAGTAAGACCTCTTTTGTATGTAGCACCTTTTTTAGTTGATTAAAGCTTACTTTAAGTTCACCACGCGTAAGGCTCATTCTTACGACAATTTAATCAACTTTGGAAAACTTCGCACTCAAACTTTTTGGACGAACTCGGAACTAAGGATCCAGGGAATCACCCATCATGGAAAACATCCTTAAACCATCGCGTCTTGACTTGGACCCAAACACCCCAGCAGCCGGTAAGGTGTGGAAACACTGGTATCGCACGTTTGACAATTTTCTGGAATATTGTAAGGCTGATGATGACTCAAAGTTGCGGATACTCATCAACTGTGTCACCCCGAATGTATTTCAGTATGTGGAGGAATGGGACAGTTACGAGGAGGCAATTCGGAAGCTTAAGAGACTATATACTAAGACACCGAATGAGGTCTATGCCAGACATCTACTTGCTACAGCCCAACAAGGGCCGGAGGAATCCATTGATAAATTCCTCCAAGAGCTTCGCAGACTTAGTATGGACTGTAACTTTCGGGCGGCCTCAGCTGAGCTGTACCGTGAAGAAATGATCCGTGATGCTTTCATCTGCGGGCTTGCCTCCCCATTTATACGCCAGCGTCTACTGGAAAGTAAGACACTTGAGCTTCAGAGAGCTTATGACATGGCTTGCTCTCTAGATCTGGCAAAAAGAAATGCAGACCTTTATACAGTGCCCAGACCTCGGTCTACTGCCTTAACTACAGTCAGGCAATTTAAGAGGCCACAGGTGAACTCTATTAGGGAGGTCTTTATCCCTGACGATCAATCTGATGACTTCACTGATGAAGAGGATGATGACCCCACTGTGGCAGCCTCTTGGCAATCTAAGAAATGCTTCTTTTGTGGTGATGAGTTCCACCCTCGGAAATTCTGCCCTGCTCGCAATGCGTTTTGCAGTCATTGCAACAAAAAGGGTCATTTTGCAAAGGTTTGCCTATCAAGAGCCTCTACGAGGGCTTATCAAGCTAAGTCCTACCGAACTGCCCCGGTAAGGGCCTATCAAGATGTTCCGGCTAAAATCTATCGTGCTTCCTCTCGAAGAAACACACCTAGAGTTTCAGCCACTCTTTGTGCAACGACACCAATTACAGCTGCTTGTCCTCAGAACCTATTCCATGCAGCTACAAAAGCATCAATTAATGGACATACTTTAGATGCCTTAATTGACTCAGGTAGCACTGATAGTTTCATTAGGGAACAGATTGTTGCAGAGTTAAAGCTACATGTTTTCCCATCGGACCAGGCAGTTGCGATGGCTCAGTCATCACTTAATACCAGAATTTCTGGCTTTTGTAGGGTTGAAATAACACTTAATGGTCACAGGTATCCCTCCACCCGGCTTTCGGTGCTCAAGGACTTATGTAGTGATCTTATCTTAGGGCTGGATTTTCAAAAGCAGCATAAGAAGCTCACCATTGAGTTCGGCGGATCTAAACCTGAACTCACTATTTCTAATATACTACCTCGATTACCATTCTGTGCATTGTCAGCAGCTTCACTGGATGAACCCTCACTGTTTTCCAGTATCCCTCCTCGATGCAAACCGATTATAACAAAGTCACGACGTTTCAGTCAGGAAGACCAGTCTTTTATTGCGGCTGAGATTTCTCGGCTTTTAGCAGAGGATATCATCGAGCCTTGTTCGTCGCCATGGCGCGCCCAGGTCGTTATTGTTAAGAACCCTCTACAACCTCACAAGAAATGGCTGTGCATTGACTATTCACAGACCATCAATCAATATACGGACTTGGACGCATACCCATTGCCGCGCATCGATGATATGGTTAATAAACTGGCTGAGTACACGGTGTTCTCAACATATGATCTAAAAAGTGCCTATCATCAGGTACCCTTGAAGGTCTCAGACAAGCAGTATACGGCCTTTGAAGCCAATGGACGGCTGTATCAATTTCGTCGCCTCCCCTTTGGGGTCACTAATGGAGTGGCTGTCTTCCAGCGAGCAATGGATGACCTGGTCAAACAGGAAGACTTGAAGGATACGTTTCCTTATCTGGACAATATTACTGTCGCAGGTCGCAATCAGCGGGAACATGACGCCAATCTCCAACGATTTTGGGATGCACTCCAGCACCGTAATTTGACATTAAATGCGGCTAAATCCATTGAGTCACAACCAACCATCAACATCCTTGGCTATTGTGTGGGCAATGGCATCATTAAACCTGACCCTGAAAGGCTTCGCCCACTCCAAGAACTCCCGCCACCTAAGAATCCGGCCTCCTTGCGCCGGGCCCTCGGTCTGTTTGCATACTATGCTAAATGGATTCCTAACTTCTCGGACCGAATCCAACCTCTACTGAAGGCCAGCACATTCCCACTAGACACAGCGGCTGTTGCAGCCTTTAACCTCCTGAAAAAACAGTTGGAGAAAGCGACTCTTCACTCCATCGATGAGAGTCTTCCTTTTGTTGTTGAGTGTGATGCCTCGGAGGTGGCGATCTCGGCCACTCTGAATCAGGAAGGTCGTCCGGTGGCATTTTTGTCCAGGACTTTTCAAGGGGCTGAGCTACATTATCCTCCAGTCGAGAAAGAAGCTACAGCCATCATAGAGGCAGTACGGAAGTGGAGTCACCTCCTAGCTCGCCAGCACTTTACCTTAATCACGGACCAGCGATTGGTCGCCTTCATGCTCGATAATCGAAAACGGACCAAAATTAAAAATAATAAAATCCAGCTTTGGCGGCTGGAATTGGCCTCTTTTGGTTACACCATCCACTATCGACCTGGCAAGGAGAATGTGGCTCCAGATACCCTCACACGAGCATTCTGCTCTGCCATGGCACCCTCTACGCTCGTAGACATCCATGATGGGTTGTGTCATCCGGGCGTTACTCGCATGCTACACTTCGTGCGGTCCCGAAATCTCCCATTCTCTACCGGGGATGTAAAGAAGATGTGCTCGGACTGCAGAGTCTGTGCGGAATTGAAACCTCGGTTTTTCCGCCCCTCGGGTGGTATACTCATACATGCGACCCAGCCAATGCAACGGCTTAGCATCGATTTTAAGGGGCCGTTGCCCTCTTCAACTCGCAACACTTATCTATTGACCATGGTCGATGAGTATTCCCGTTTTCCGTTTGCCTTTCCCTGCCCCAATATGCTGACGACCACGGTTATCAGCTGCCTTGAGCAGGTATTTGCTTTCTGTGGCATGGCATCCTATGTTCATTCGGATCGGGGCCCTTCTTTTATGTCAGGAGAACTCAAGGCCTATCTCTCGGAACGGGGTATTGCCGCCAGCAAAACAACGCCTTATCATCCGGTCGGGAATGGGCAAGTCGAGCGTTTTAACGCTATCATCTGGAATGCGGTACGTCTGGCTTTGAGATCTCGGGGCCTACCCAACCAGCAATGGGAAGCAGTACTTCCAGACGCATTACACTCCACACGGTCCCTCCTTTCGACCGCCACAAATACGACGCCTCATGAACGGTTCTTCCGATTTCAGCGTCGCTCATCCTATGGGATATCTCTCCCGTCGTGGCTGACTGCACCGGGACCAGTGCTACTCCGAAGATATGTCCGGGCGTCTAAGAATGACCCCCTGGTAGATGAGGTTGAGCTCACTGACGTCAACCCTACCTACGCCTATATTCGGTATCCTGACGGTCGGGAATCTACCGTGTCATTGCGGGATCTGGCTCCCTGCCCGCCGAAACATAGAGGGACACCAGGGGATGATATTGTACCAGGCACATCTCTGGGCTCGCCAGGTGCCTCTCATCACGATCTGGATCTGACGCCGGCTGGTACCTCACTCCAGCGTGCCGACCTGGGGCAGACTGACTATGAGCCCGTCGGGGCTCGCACGCGCAGCCACGATCCACCCTGTACCGTACGCTCGGAAACGGATCTGCCACAGCCCTGCCCGACACCCGTTCGGGCACCAGTACACAGTCAGGATCGTCCTGACCCCTCACAGAGCGGGCTGGATCACTCGGACTCTGGTCCACGGCCCGCGGCGGGTAAACGGGCTAGGGGCCCTCTACCGCTATGAGAACCCAAACGGGTGCGGCTCTCCCTCGTCCAGCGGCTACGAAATGGAGGGAGAATGTGGTAACACAATACAGCTTCCTGTGACTCGAACTTCATCCCGGCCTCCTAATCTTTTGGGGGGGGAGAATGTGGTAACACAATACAGCTTCCTGTGACTCGAACTTTATTGCATCACTTCCTGTGATTAGTCCAGGATAAATACTGGACTGATCAGTTGGATCCTGGAGAGGCATAGAGTAAGACCTCTTTTGTATGTAGCACCTTTTTTAGTTGATTAAAGCTTACTTTAAGTTCACCACGCGTAAGGCTCATTCTTACGACAAGGGTGAAGCTCCAGGACCCAGCGGGCTGCAGCAACGCCATGGGGTAGTGAAGAACGGGGGCCTTCTCCCCAGAGGGAGAGTATGCCAGCGACTCCTACTGCAATGGACGCAGAGGAGGAGCGGCTGATCGCAGAAATGAACACCCAGGCGGTGGGCATGCACACTGAGCTCATGGGTGCAGTGGGAAGGGTGCCTGAATGCATTGAGTCACTGTCAAGGAGTGTGGAGCACTTCGCTGTAGCACAGGCGGATGCCACACTAAAGCTTAGTGCTGCAATTCAGTCACTGACTGCCGTGATCCCATCTCTGACTGCTCTCATGCAGACTCAGATTGAGGCCACGCGAGCACTGACTGCTGCCAACCTCGATGGTTCGTTCACATGTCCCCGGGGCTCTCACCGCACCGCAGCAGGCCAGCAATCTGTGCTCCAGCAGATTGCTCCGGATGCTGAAGTGCTGCCCCGTGGGAGTGCCAGTGTGTTGGGCGAGCAGGGAGTTGCTGTCCTCTCTCACGATGACAGCATTCCTGCTGCCAACACTGTCACTTCTCCACTGCACTTGCCACCGCCTGTAGGACAGACTGCTGCCGCCCATGCAGAGTTGGTGCAGTCTGCAGCCGGGCCCTCCAGGCCCAGAACTGGTCGAGGCCGTCCTTCAGGGGCATCTGCAGTGTCAGGGTCTGACGATCATCAGCCTTCCACCAGCCTTGCTGCAGCCACTGAGGTCCCATTACGGAGGAGCAGTAGGGTTAGAAGGGGGGAAGTGCGCAAGGGAAGGAGATCACCCTCGAAGGGCAAAAAGTAGGAGGTGTGACAAAATGCTGGTCATTTTTTTATTAAAGGCCGAGGTTCGTGGTCCAACTTTTGTTTAGTGTTTTGGACATTATCTCCAGGTTGTGAGAACCAGTTATGTTAATGACTGTTTTTTTGTGTTTATTTCTATGAGTTTGTCATGAGGAAATGACACACACAGAGTTTGTAAAATAAATAAGTTTTTGTATTCAAAATATACATGTTTGGTGTTTGGAATCATTGGTGCCTTGGCCGGCTTAGGGGTTGCGTGCTGGGTTCATTGATGTTGTTAGCAATGGCAGAAGCCATTTCCACAGCAGGGGCCCTAGAAGCGGCTTGCTATCAGCCGTTGACGGACGGCCCTTGCAGTTTCACCATTGTGGGCCGCCCTCCCGCCTTGGTGCTGCTGATGATCATCCTCCTCGTCCTCTTCCTCCTCTTCCTCCTCCTCCTCTGGTGGTGCTCCAAGGCCTGGTGGCATTGGCTGGGTCCTGACGATTGCCATGTTATGCAACATGCAGCACACAACTACGAAGTTGGATACTCGCTCAGGCGAGTACTGCAGGGCTCCTCCAGAATGGTCGAGACAGCGGAACCGTTGCTGCAGCACGCCGATTGTGCGCTCAATGATGTTCCTGGTAGCTTGATGGCTCTCATTGTACCGCAGCTCAGCAGGGGTGTTGGGCGTACGGAGCGGTGTCATCAGCCAGGTGCTCAATGGATACCCCTTGTCCTCGAGAAGCCAACCAACTGGCTGATGCGGTGCCTCGAAAAGTTCTGCCACAGTAGTCTGGTGCAGGATGAAAGCATCGTGGCAGCTGCCAGGATAGTGGGCATTGACAGCGAGTATCAGCTGTCTGTGGTCACAGACCAACTGAACATTCAAGGAATGGAACCCCTTTCTGTTCCAGAATTCCTCGGCATTCTCATGTGGAGCACGCAAAGCCACATGCGTGCAGTCAATGGCGCCCTGCACCATGGGGAAGCCCGCTATCCTCGCAAAGCCCAGAGCGCGGTCACGCTGCTTGTCTGGGGTCATGGGGAAAGAGATGAACTCTCGTCTCCTTTTAAAGAGGGCATTTGTGACCTGCCAGATGCAGCAATGCACCGCGAACTGGGAGATATTGGCGAGGTCCCCAGCAGCAGCTTGAAATGAGCCAGTAGCATAGAAGTTGAGAGCCACTGTGACCTTCACTGCCACCGACAGAGACGTCCTGGACCTCAGTTGAGGCTGCAGATCTGGCTGCAGCAGGTGGCAGAGCTCAGTGACCACCTCCTTGCTGAATCGCAGCCTTCGCAAACACAGCTCCTCAGACATATGAATGTAGGAGAGCTGTTCACGATATACCCTGGGAGGGTAAGCTCTCCTGTACATACGCCTGTTGGCCCTCCTCCGTCTGGCCATCATTGCCACTCTCTCTCTGCGTCTCTGTGTCCTCCGATTCAGCTGGAGCAGGACGACGCCCCCAATCAGTGCAGCCCCCATAGTCTCTTTGCAAGCAAAGTTATGAAGGACAGCAACCAAAGTAGCAGCGAAGTTAGGATCAGTAGGCAAAACTACCTCACAAAGCGTTGACTCAATGCAGAAGTCTCTCTTTCTCTCTCTCCGAATCTCTCTCTCTCTCAGAACGAGTCGTGCAAAAATGTCAACCACAGAAAAAGATAGGAAGAGGCCCCCTTTAAATAGCGCCCCCCCCAGCCCCACAGCGATTGATGGCGTTCCAGTCTTCCGGTCGTTGGATGCGCCAGGCGGTAAGGCAGGGGGCGCCACTCAATTTCCGCTCTGGGGCACCACAAGGGCGTTGCACCATGGAATGACGTCACAATCTGCGCGCGCAGGTGGTCGCAGCGATAAGGTTTAGCGCCGCCGCACAATGTCTAGTTAAGTTCCCGAGCGGTGCAAACATCGCTGCGCCCGGGCGCTAGCGGCTTTGTGCCCCATTAGTGCCCTCTTAAGGCGCTAACGGGAGGCGCAACCAACTGAATTTTTACCCCTATATTTATACAAATTGTTTTCAGTCTTAGTTTAGCAAGAGTTGTTCAGTGAATTAGTAAATGAGCCATATTGGTATAAATATTGTGGGTTCAAGTCCCACTCCAAAGACTTGAGCACTAAATCTAGGCTGACAGTCCAGTGTAGTACCATTTGAGGCGTTGCACTGTCGGAGGTGCCATCTTTCGGATGAGACATTAAACTGAGGCTGTGTCTGCTCTCTCGGGTGAATGTAAAAGATCCCATGGCACTATTTTGAAGAAGAGATGGGGAGTTCTCCGATATCCTGGCCAATATTTATCCCTCAACCAACATCCCTAAAACAGATTATCTGGCCATTATCACATTGTTGTTCGTGGGAAATTGCTATGTGCAGATTGGCAGCTGTGTTTGCTACATTACAACAGTGACTACACTTCAAAAGTACTTAATTGGTTGTAAAGCGCTTTGGGATGTCCTGAGGTCATGAAAGGGGCTATATAAAGGCAAGTCTTTTTTTAAATTTCTACCTGGAGTTTGTATAAAACCAAACTTGTGCATAACATTTCTTGACAAACAAACAATTCACTTATTATGATTTACTCATTTGAATGCATAACTACACTCCATGGGGTGAAATTCCAACACTTTATTCCCCTGTCTATTTTTCACTAAAGTTAGGGAAGATGGTAATTCCACCCCCTGCACTTGTTAAATGAATTTCAGTTCGTCTGGAATGATCTTTATCTGGTTTCTACTTACTGACTGGTCCCATACCTGGTGAAAGGGAATGAAATTCTTTCTCCATCACCTGGGTTTGAGCAGTGGAATGCAAAGCAATAAGCTTCTGTTGGGTAGTTAGTAGATAGACCCCAATTAGATCAGGATCACAAGATACTTACAGATGAGAAAGGTCACTGTGCCCAACTTCATTGATCCATCCAGAACAACCCTACACTCCCCTCCCCCCCCCCATTGCTGCATTGAGTTGTTTCTTAAATGATTCCAGGGTTTTCACCTCCACCACTCTGCTCAGAAGCCCATTCCAAGTTAGTAAATGTACCGCCAATGTGAAACTGACTCATGTAGACTAGGAAGGCTCCAGGTTTGATTTTTATTATTGTCGCTTCTTTCATTGGGAAGGTACAGTAACAAGTAGTTAACATATCTGTATAAACTGTACATACTATGAAGGGTCAAAAAGAATAGATGTAATTGTTCTTTACTATTTACATCAATGATGGCTGCGATTTTAACTCCGGGTTGGTTTTGAGCAGGTGGGTGGCGAGGTGAGTTGTAAACTTCACCGCTCAAGCAGGAATCAAGCCAAGGCTACGTTAACCCAGGGGCCTCGTTAACATGCTGCTGGTCCACTTCCTGCCCATTCCGGGTGGGAAGTAGGTGGGAAGCGGTGGAAAATTGTATGGCCTGGAGGCCACCTGCCGACACAGGTAGGTGACGGGATCAGCTACCGGGTCGTCTCACAAGGGTCTTGTGTTCAGGAAGCGGGGTGGATTCTGGGGCAGAGGAGGCCTAAGCTTTCATTGTGGAGCCTGGAGGACCATGCCTGCTCCTCCCAGACCCACAAAGGAAAGAAAAACACTTACGTTGTTCGGTCTCTTTTCGGGCCGATACTCTTCTGTCCCGGGTTAGCCTGGCGGGAAAGCCACAGGAGCTTCCTCACTCAGGCCTGAGTTAAAATTGTTGTCCCGTCCCGATGATGGCATTGGTACCATAAATACATTTTAATGGCCCAGAAATTGATCTCGCTCTGTTCCCGCGGGGGTAAGCCTTTCCCGCGATGTCTCACCTCGCTTATGCTTTTTCTGATCCAGCTCGCACGAAATTGATGTTCCAGACATCAGCTGTGCTGGGCTTGCGTATCCCAGCGGCGCAGTTAATTCGTGCGAGCTGTGGGATCACGTGACTCAGTTAGAGCCAATGGCAGCACACCATCTTCCATTCATAAGTCTCACAGCATGGCTGAGAGACTTATGAATCTTACACCCCCCCAAAATAACAGCTAAACCTCAATTAAATTTTAAAAAAAAACCATCACATTAATAAAATAAGTATAGTTAATTAAATTAACCATTTTAAATAAAAAATTAAATTTTTGAAAAAATTTAAAATCTTTTAAAAAGTTATAAAAATAAACTTACCTGTCTTTAAAGTCTATAAAAAAGATATACCTGTAAAAAAAAATTCAAAAAAATACTTAATTCACTACTTACCTTCTTAAAAGCGGGTCTTACTCCTCCTTTTTACATTTCCAAAATCTTCAGTACTTACCTGCGCGTCCAAAGCATGAAGTGCACAGCGTGCGCGCAGCCTGTAGCGCGCACGCGATGCACTCCGGCCCCGCCCCCTTTTCGGAAGAGCAATTGCCGGTTTTCAGCGCATGCGCAGGGCATGCAGAAAACCGGCAATTGGAGTGGGAATACGCGAGAGTATGCAGTGCGTACTCTCGCGTCCCGGGATCAATTTTCGGCCCAATATATTTAATGTTACTTTATTTAATTTTAATTCCCTTTATTGATTAACCTCTACAATTATATTGGAACTTTTCAATATACAAGTTCATTGTATTAATTTTTATGTGAAGTTCCATATAACTTCTCTACCATTTAGTGTATTGTAGTCATTAACCAACAGTGCTTTTATTCACAACACCTCAAGTATACCACCACTGTAATAGATTCTCCTTTGCATTACATAATCCATTCCTTAATAAACATATCAAATATGCACAACATCATGGAATTTGATCCTAAAATACCATTAACACTCCTACAGTATATTGTAATAAAAATGTAATTTGATTGCATCACTGTAAGATCCGTTCCTCCCTCCCAACGGCAAAAATTGGACTATGAAATATAAAAACCCAGAACTGCACAGCCCGCAAAAAGAGATGGGCAATGAAAGGGTTAATTCAAACATTGCAGCCGAAACTATGAACCATCAAGAGACTGGATATCAATGATCACAGACAATCTAAAATACGAATGCTTCTGAACAAGAACATTCGCATATTCATTTACCTTAAGGGGTTACTTTGTTAAATAAGACAATGGCCCCAGAATAACTAGTATCAGTACAGGCCTAGACAATGGGCCGGGCCTTGAACCATTTGAATACGAATGCTAACAGAAACCAACAACTAGCATATGCAGTCACCTTGGGAAGGTTGCTTTGTCAGAAAGGTATCTCTAATCAATGGACAATACGAGGGACAATTAGCCATCAGGAGTTCTCTGCTAGAGACATTCACACATTTTGAAACGGCCATCGTATGCTCAGGAGGGGGCCAGAAAATGTGTTTCAAGATTGCAAGTTGGTTTTGGTTTAAAGGAAGAGTCACTTCGAAGAGAGTGGCGTGGGAAGCCAGTGGAAGAACAGCGAGCAGAAAGATTCGGGCCTACAATCAACTCCAGGAGACAGCCGATCGGGAGTGGTGATTGTATGTTTCAGTCAAATCATAGAGGGGGCTTTTGTGATTGAGTCTGAGTAAGTTTGTAAGTTTCAGTCAGGTCACAATAAGGGTTTAGTGATTGAGTCTGAGTAAGCTGTAAGTTTCAGTCAGATCACAATAAGGATTTTTGTGTTTGAGTCTGGGTAACCTTATATGTAACAGTCAAATCGCGGACGGGTTTAACTGTGTCATATTGTGTCGATGCAAATGACCCTTGCGTAGGGGTTTGTATTTTGGGGTTGTTAGCCTAACATAAATCGTAGGGATTTATACTGGGGAAGTAATTGTGTGTGTGTGTGTGTGTGTGTGTGTGTGTGTGTTCAATAAACGAACAAATCAAAGGTTGAGCCAAAACCCTGTGCCGTGTATATTTTGTTCTTATAAATTCTGACGTCCAAGAACTGTGTGTAACGGGGGACCAGTAACAGAGAAAACCCCTTACATCACTGTAAATCAGTGCAAGTCTTGGCTCAGTGGCAACACTCTTACTTCTGAGTCAGAAGCTGAGTGTTCAAGCCCCACTCTAGAAACCTGATTTAGGCAGACACCTCAGTGCCACACTGGGGAGTGCTGCACTGTTGGAGGTGCTATTGGATGAGACATTAAGCTGAGACCCGTCAGCCCTGTCGGGTGGAAATACAAAATCTCATTTGAAGGAGAGCAGGGGAGTTCTCTGGGTATCCTGGTCAACATTATCCCTCAGCCAACATCACCGAAACAGATCATCTGGTCATTTATCTCATTGCTGTTTGTGGGAACTTACTGTGCGCATATTGGCTGCCGTGTTACCTACATTACAACAATGACTATACTTCAAAAGTGCTTAATTGTCTGTGAAGCACTTTGGGATGTCCTGAAGTCTTTACGTTATTACTACCAGCTTATGTAACAGAGAAGAGATGGCACCTGGGCTGAGATGGCACCCATCCTTGGGAGCAGAGTGAGAGTGGGGGGTGGGGGTAAGTGGATGGGAAGTATGGGTGAGGTGAGTCATACTGGAACAAGGGGATGGATATGTAGTTCAAAGGGGAAGAGGTGGGGTAGTGATGGAGTGGTAGGAAGGGGAGAAGATGGTGGAAAGGTGATGAGGTAAGAGATTTTTTTTTTATTCGTTCATGGGATGTGGGCGTCGCTGGCAAGGCCAGCATTTAATGCCCATCCCTAATTGCCCTTGAGAAGGTGGTGGTGAGCCGCCTTCTTGAACCGCTGCAGTCCGTGTGGTGAAGGTACTCCCACAGTGCTGTTAGGGAGGGAGTTCCAGGATTTTGACCCAGCGACAATGAAGGAGCGGCGATATATTTCCAAGTCAGGATGGTGTGTGACTTGGAGGGGTGCTTGGAGGTGGTCCTTCTAGGGAGTAGAGGTCGCGGGTTTGGGAGGTGCTGCCGAAGAAGCCTTGGCGAGTTGCTGCAGTGCATCTTGTAGATGGTACACACTGCAGCCACAGTACGCTGGTGGTGGAGGGAGTAAATGTTTAAGGTGGTGGATGAGGTGCCAATCAAGCGGGCTGCTTTGTCCTGGATGATGTCGAGCTTCCTGAATATTGTTGGAGCTACAATCATCCAGTCAAGTGGAGAGTATTCCATCACACTTTGATATATATAAATTACCTGGATATTGGAATACAGAGTAGAATTTCTAAATTTGCCGATGACATCAAACTTGGGGCTGTGGCAAACAGTGATGATGATATCAATTGACTGCAACAGGACATAGAAAGGCTAGCAGAATGGGCAGACAAGTGGCAGATGGAATTTAATACAGAGAACTGTGAGGTGATGCATTTTGGCAGAAGGAACAGGGAGAGGCAATATACACTTAATGGCCCAGTTTTAAAGAGTGTGTAGGGACAGAGGGACCTGGGAGTTAATGTGCATAGGTCCCTGAAGGTGGCAGGACATATTGAGAGAGTGGTTAGCAAAGCATATGGGATCTTAGGCTTTATAAATAGAGGTATTGAGTACAAAAGTAGAGAAGTTATGCTGAACCTTTATAAAGCGCTGGTTAGGCCACAACTGGAGTATTGCATCCAGTTCTGGTCACCACACTTTAGGAAGGATGTGAAGGCCCTTGAGAGGGTGCAGAGGAGATTTACCAGAATGGTTCCTGGGATGGGGGATCTTAGCTACAAGGACAGGTTGGAGAAGCTGGATTTGTTTTCATTAGAGCAAAGGAGATTGAGGGGTGATTTGATAGAGATGTACAAGATTATGAGGGGTTTGGATAGGCTAGATGGGGAAAGGCTGTTCCCACTAGTTGATGGTACAAGGACTAGGGGACACAGATTTAAGGTTTTGAGCAAGAGATACAGGGGGGACGTGAGGAAAAACTTTTTTACACAGCGAGTGATGATGACCTGGAATTCGCTGCCGACGGAAGTGGTGGAAGTGGAGACACTCAATGTTTTCAAGGGGAGACTGGATAGGCACTTGAGGGAAATAAACTTGCAGGGCTACGGGAATAGAGCAGGGGAATGGGACTGACTGGATTGCTCTACAGAGAGCTGGCACGGACTCGATGGGCCGAATGGCCTACTTCTGTGCCGTTATGACTCTTGACTCCTTACTTGTGCCTTGTAGATGGTGGAAAGGCTTTGGGAAATCAGGTGGTGAGAGACTCGCCGCAGAATACCTAGCCTCTGACCTGCTCTTGTTGCCACAGTATATATGTGGCTGGTCCAGTTACGTTTCTGGTCAATGGTGACCCCCAGGATGTTGACAGTGGGGGATTCGGTGATGGTAATGCCGTTGAATGACTAGGGGCGGTGGTTAGACTCTCGCTTGTTGGAGATAGTCATTGCCTGGCACTTGTATGGCGCGAATGTTACCTGCCACTTATCAGCCCAAGCCTGAATGTCGTTCAGGTCTTGTTGCAGGTGGGCATGGACTGCTTCATTATCTGAGGAGTTGTGAATGACACTGAACACTGTGCAGTCATCAGTGAACATCCCTATTTCTGACCTTAAGTTGGAGGGAAGGTCATTGATGAAGCAGCTGAAGATGGTTGGGCCTAGGACACTGCCCTGAGGAACTCCTGAGCGATGTCCTGGGGCTGTGATGAATGACCTCCAACCACTACAACCATCTTCCTTTGTGCTAGATATGACTCCAGCCAGTGGAGAGGTTTCCCCCTGATTCCCATTGACTTCAGTTTTACTGGGGCTCCTTGATGCTGCACTCGGTCAAATGCTGCCTTGATGTCAAGGGCAGTCACTCTCACCTCACCTCTGGAATTCAGCTCCTTTGTCCATGTTTGGACCAAGGCTGTAATGAGGTCTGGAGTTGAGTGATCTTGGCGGAACCCAAACTGGGCATCAGTGAGCAGCTTATTGGTGAGTAAGTGCCGCTTGATAGCACTGTCGACGACACCTTCCATCACTTTGCTGATGATTGAGAGTAGACTGATGGGGCGATAATTGGCCGGAATGGATTTGTCCTGCTTTTTGTGGACAGGACATACCTGGGCAGTTTTCCAAATTTTCGGGTAGATGCCAGTGTTGTAGCTGTACTGGAATGGCTTGGCTAGAGGCGCGGCTAGTTTAGGAGCACAAGTCTTCAGCACGATAGCCGGGATGTTGTCGGGGCCCATAGCCTTTGCTGTATCCAGTACGCTCAGCCATTTCTTGATATCATGTGGAGTAAATCGAATTGACTGAAGACTGGCTTCTATATTGATGGGGACCTCAGGAGGAGGCCGATATGGATCACCCACTCGGCACTTCTGGCTGAAGATGGTTGCAAACGCTTCAGCCTTGTCTATTGCACTCATGTGCTGGGCTCCACCATCATTGAGGATGGGGACATTCATGGAGCCTCCTCCTCCCGTTGGTTGTTTAATGGTCCACCACCATTTGCGACTGGATGTGGCAGGACTGCAGAGCTTTGATCTGATCCGTTGATTTTGGGATCGCTGAGCCCTGTCTAGAGCATGTTGCTTCCGCATTTTAGCATGCATGTAGTCCTGTGTTGCAGCTTCCCCAGGTTGGCACCTAATTTTTAGGTACTCTTGGTGCTGCTCCTTGCATGCTCTTCTGCACTCCTTATTGAACCAGAGT
Organism: Squalus acanthias; assembly: GCA_030390025.1. Taxonomy (NCBI): domain Eukaryota; kingdom Metazoa; phylum Chordata; class Chondrichthyes; order Squaliformes; family Squalidae; genus Squalus; species Squalus acanthias. Next base: position 86,129,787 of record CM059426.1, on the reverse strand, counting down.
TGGTCCCCTGGCTTGATGGTAATAGTAGAGTGAGGGATGTGCTGGGCCATGAGTCCCCCACCCAGAGTACATTCTGTGCCCTAACTGCTCTCAGTGCTTCTTCCAAGTGGTGTTCAACATGGAGGAGTACTGATTCATCAGCTGAGGGAGGGCAGTAGGTGGTAATCAGCAGGAGGTTTCCTTGCCCATGCTTGACCTGAAGCCATGAGACTTCATGGGATCCGGAGTCAATGTTGAGGACTCCCAGGACCACTGTACCGCCACCCCTGGTGGGTCTGTCCTGCCTGTTGGACAGGACATACCCAGGGATGGTGATGGAGGAGTTTGGGACATTGGCAGAAAGGTATGATTCTGTGAGTATGACTATGTCAGGCTGTTGCTTGACTAGTCTGTGGGACAGCTCTCCCAATTTTGGCACAAGTCCCCAGATGTTGGTGTGAAGGACTTTTCAGGGTCGACTGGGCTGGGTGTGCCGTTGTCGTGTCTGTAGCCGGTGCTGAGGTCGATGCCGGGTGGTCCGTCTGGTTTTATTCTTATTATTGTGTTTCGTAGCGGTTTGTTACAACTGAGTGGCTTGCTAGGCCATTTCAGAGGGCAGTTAAGAGTCAACCACTTTGCTGTGGGTCTGGAGTCACATATAGGCCAGACCAGGTAAGGTCGGCAGATTTCCTTCCCTAAAGGAGATTAGTGAACCAGATGGGTTTTTACGACAATCCGATAGTTTCATGGTCACCATTACTGATACTAGCTTTTTATTCCAGATTTAGATCTGGAAGAGATGTGACAGGAGTGAAGGGATTGGGTGAAGCATGAGTGATTGGGGGAGGGATGGAAAAGGAGCCGTGAGTACCACATTTTCCCCACAACCCCAACCCAAATGCACCCTGCAGTGGTTGGTGGCTCTTTGCCCCGCCACACAATGCACATCCCACCTGAAAGTAAAGAAAAAGAGAAGAAAAATACTGAAATAGAAGCAAAAAGAGTTAAGACAGAAACAAAAGAGGAGAGAAAGTGCAACAAGATGACAAGAGCAACAGGTAAGAGAATGAAAATATTTTCTAACTAACTGTGTGCAATGTCACATAAGATCAACGAGTTGATGGAAAACACAAAACTAACACAGTACTGATGGTACAAAGTATCACAGCCTCATTTACTGTCTTCAAAAAGCCACAACATCACAATATATACCATTCCAATGACAATTAAAACCTAATTTACAACAGCTACAGTTAATTTTCACCTTGCAAAAATGTTTAACTGCCTCTGCCCAGCCTAAATGTGGCAATGGCATTGGGTCCTTTACACTGATGCTCCAGCTGTTGCCACCTTGGGTGAAGTTCTGAGAAGGATGGCCTGAGCACCCACCTGTTTCAGGCGGAACTCCCACTTATAATATGCAAATAGAAGTCCCATCATGTATTTAGGATGCCGTTTGCAATTTTGAAGTACAAATGGGCACCCTGCATTCTCCACCCATTTGTACCAGCATTGAATGGCTTAACCAGCAGGCCTTAAAAGGACCACCGGAGGCCACTCAAAAACGGCCAAAGAAATCCGCCTCTGCCCCCACAAAAATACTCCGACCCACTGCTGGCCTGTGCAGCAGGCTCCTTTTCCATCCCCTCCCCCAATCACTCATGCTTCACCCCATTCCTTCACTCATATCGCGTCTCCTACCCCTTCACCTTTCCACCATCTTCTCCCCTGAGTATATTCAAGATTGAGATCGATAGATTTTTGGGCACTAAGGGAATCAAGGGACATGGCGATAGGAGGGGAAAGTGGAGTTGATGTAGAAGTTCAGCCATGATCTTATTGAATGGTGGAGCAGGCTTGAGGGGCCATATGGCCTCCTCCTACTCCTATTTCTTATCTTCTTATGATCTTATGTGCACAGCGCCCCCCAATTTCTCACCCTCCCCAGTCAGTGAGCCGCCTCAGAGCACAGGTTTGACACGTGCAGCTCACCGACTGTATCAAAATGGCTCGGGCCGCACAGCGGTTACAGTGGGCGGGCAGTGGGCTTGCTTTGCCCAGCGACCACCCGTTGTGCTCCTAAACTGACAATCCGCTCCTTGGTGTCTGTTCTAGTTTCCTAAGACCTATTATAACACCACATCTAAGTGCCAAGGGAAAGCCAGGGGTCTGCGATCTTGATGGCTGCACAGAACTATCGTGAGCCTCTTGAAACAGAGTTGGCTCTTCACTCTGGGCTGCTGATACCTGAGATAGACTCAAAAAAGCTGGACGATTTGTTATTGACTGATCCAGCACCTGGTCCTGGTTCTGCTCTGCTCTTTTCATCTATGAAGGCATCTGAGAAGGAGAGGGGTGGTGGGGAGGGGGGTGGTGGACTTGGGTCTGGAGATCTCTGTCGTGCTGCTGTCCTGAGAAAAAGCAATCTCATCAACGTGATCTCCAGCTGGCCCACTTGAGCTGTAAGCAGGATGCTGGTGCCCCACAATCTTCAGGGGAACAGACTTAATGGAAGCACCAATATCCCTCAAACCCTGACAGAGAGTGGGCCAGATATCTTCCAAACTACCCGAGGTGCTGCTCTGGATAGTTCAGAATCCAGTAGCCATCAATCTATCCATAATGTCCCCCAAGATCTGAAGGTCAGCAGTCAATCCTTCCACTTGAACTACACCTTCCAACCTGGAGACTTTATTATTAGGGTGAAGAATGCAGATGTTGCTGGAGATGCTCACTCTCCAGCATGCATTGCATTGAACACATTTTCTCTTGGATTGTGTCACAGAGGATGACATTTAACTCTGCCACTGTGCCAGCCCATTTTGGCCCATCTGCTGAGAGGCTCCATGATGCCTCCACATGTATCTGATGCTCTATGAGCATCCTTCATTTCATGGCAGGACCCCTGAGATCATAGTACGTTCACTCTGTGACTCAAGACATTTCATTAGCCTCCACTCAGCATCATGAGGCTCCACTTCCACACATTCAGCCTCTGACTTCTTCATGCTCAGTGACTCGCCCAGTGACATTTTCTTATCTTGGTGATCCCCAGTGATTCTATCTGGGCTGGTGAGTGTAAGTAAGAGTGAAAGTGACGGGGTGGGTGGGTTTCTGATGCAGGTGACAGATGTCGATGGGCCTGGAATCTCTTCTGCAGCTGTTTCCTGTGTTCCCTCTTTGCTTGCTAGTTCTGAGGATATAAACAAAAAAACAATGGCTATCAGAGGTCTCTTGTCATTTAATGATATCCTCATTACCTTATTTTGGAATTTCAGTTAAACATTTTGTTCCTGTTCTGATCTGTTTTCATCATCAGATCTTAACATATATGTACTTGGTTGTCAAAACTAACTGTGACCCCAGGACCTCCAACTCCTCTGTCTGCTTCGGAAGAGCTCGTTCCCTGGATTTCCATCAGCTCTTCCTACTGGTGAGTTCATTGCTGGATGTCTGGGGAGTCAGGAACCTGGTATTGTGTGCTAACTTCTGCAAACAGAATGTGTAAACTTGAAACGGCAACAGCAGTTGCTGATCTTTACCTCACCTGGATGTTAGCATTTAACAGGTGGAGTGAAATAGTAAGGCCTCTAAGCAAGCTGGGACAGGGAAGCAGTGCTTCAAAGGGCAAACATGCATGACAAGATGTGAGGGTACGTTAGGTGAAGGAATCCACGTGAGAAGCGCACCAGATGTCTGGTGAAAAATGTGTTCTGTGAAACCCCATAGTGCCGTGCCGAAAGCCTGTGGCCAGGGACCCAATAGCTTCTCTCTGACAGTCTCACCAAGCAGTCATGGCATGGAATTGGAGTGTCACTTACCTTTGCTGCCTGTATCAGGTTATTAAGTTTCTTCCTATGTTGTGGAGGGAGGGGGTTCTTAGGGTTATAGAAATGCCACTGACTGCCTCCTTCCATATCACACAGACAGCTGTATTGGCAGGTCTCTTGCCTCCAGTCCCAAGAATGGCATCCCTTCTCCGTCTAACTTCACCCAGTATGGTTCTCTGTAAGGTTTTTCTTCCCTTTTGCAGATGCCATCTCTGTTCTCATGCACTTACCTAGCTTCTTTAAACAGATGCAGGCCTTTAAATCCTGCTTGGGGCCTTGACTCAGCCTTCCTCCTAAGTTTTCCGGACCTCCCTGGGTGTAACTGCCCTATTGCTGGCAGGGCTCCTGTTCTGGCTTTGCTTATCTGTATTCAAATTAGCTGAAGTCGGAATGCCAGAATTTCTGGGCCTAGGCCTGCAAAAACAATCAAACTTGATGAAAGGTCATCGACCTGAAATGTTAACCCCACCTTCCTCCCTCCACAGATGCCGCCTGAGCTGTTGAGTGTTTCCAGCATTTTGTTTTTAGTTCAGATTTCCAACATCTGCAGTATTTTGTTTTTTGTTTTACAACATAACAATTGTATCATTTGGGGAGCTGACTATTACCAGCCAGTCTTTAGGTTACATTTAGAATTGGCTTTAATAGTGAAAGGTGACATTACACTTCACAATTCACCAAGTCACGTGACTGCAGACAACTCTGGCTTCTATCCTGTCTATGAAAATCTTTCTAAATACTAATGTGGAGGATTCACATAGAGTAATTAGTTTGGAGCTCAAGCACTGAAATAATAAACTTTGCGAGCTTTTTATAAATTTTCCAAATTAATTTCTGTCATATGCAAACACAACTTTCAGTAATAAAACTGCTTGGTGTTCCCTGCAATTCCTTGTGGAACTTGAAAGTACTTGATTTGGTTGCCAACCTTGTGTGAAATCCAGGTGCAGAATTTGGCCTCGAAAATTGGCCTGCTTCCGTCATTTTTTTAGCTATCCAGTAGTGCCACAGAGTCTAGCAACATGGATAGGCAAAGATCCAGAATCACATTAACATCAGCTTCTCTTGGCACAAACTACGTTATGGTCCTGTAGCTGCTGTTAACAAGTTGAAGTTGCTTAACAAAAAAATAGGAACATCTAAAATAAGTAGTAAACCGACGAGAAGTAAGACCTCTGTGGAGTGGAAATTCTTTTAGGCCCATTTTTGGACCAGTCATGGACCATGTGCCCCAAGCAGCAGGTCTAAGGCCGGCCCTGAAATTAGGTATCGGCATCATTAACATTATTTGGGCAAGCTGCTGGCGCCTGTCGCAGCTCCACAGGCAGCGCGCCCATTTTAAAAAGGTGAATGTTGGGCTGTTTGCCTCGTCGGCAGCGGTCAAAGGTCAGTCTGGGGAGTGGTGGGGGGGAGTTGTAACGGGGAGGGGGCGATCGCAAGAACTGTAGAATCGGAGCAGCATTCCTGCTCCTCCTGGCTCCACAGGAATGATTTTTGAGTATTAATTAGTTGGTTAAACTGCAGCGGCCGCAGAAGAATCCTGAGTGGAGCAGGCTCACCTCCTGCACCGCTCATAAGAACATAAGAACATAAGAAATAAGAGCAGGAGTAGGCCATATGGCCCCTCAAGCCTGCTCCGCCATTCGATAAGATCATGGCTGATAATCGACCTCAACTCCACTTTCCCGCCCGATCTCCATATCCCTTGATTCCCCTAGAGTCCAAAAATCTATCTATCTCAGCCTTGAGTAGACTCACCATTCACAGCCCTTTGGGGCAGAGAATTCCAAAGATTCACAACCCTCTGAGTGATGAAATTCCTCCTCATCTCAGTCTGAAATGGCCTACCCCTTATCCTGAGACTATGCCCCCTAGTTCTAGACAATCCAGCCAGAGGAAACAACCTCTCAGCATCTACCCTTGTCAATCCCCTTCAGAATCTTGTATGTTTCAATGAGATCACCTCTCATTCTTCTAAACTCCAGAGAGTATAGGCCCATTCTACACAATCTCTCCTCATAGGACAGTCCTCTCATCCCAGGAACCAATCTAGTGAACCTTCATTGCACTGCCTCCAAGGCAAGTATATCCTTCCTTAGATAAGGAGACCAAAACTGTGCACAGTACTCCAGGTGTGGTCTCACCAAGGCCCTGTACAATTGTAGCAAGACTTCCTTACTCTTATACTCCAACCCCCTTGCAATAAAGGCCAACATGCCATTTGCCTTCCTTATTGCTTGCTGTACCTGCATGATAGCTTTCAGTGTTTCTTGCACGAGGACACCCAAATCTCTCTGAACACCAACATTTGAAAGTTTCTCACCATTTAAAAAATATTCTGTTTTTCTATTCTTCCTACCAAAGTGAATAACCTCACATTTCCCTACATTATACTCCATCTGCCACCTTACTGCCCACTCACTTAGTCTATCTATATCCATTTGCAGACTCTTTGTCTTCTCCTCACAGCTTACTGTCCCACCTAGTTTTGTATCATCAGCAAACTTGGATACATTACACTCGGTCCCTTCATCGAGGTCATTAATATAGATTGTAAATAGCTGAGGCCCCAACACTCCCAGAGGGAGCCTAAAACAGGCGTCAGACCCTCATCTACATAAGTGAGGGGCCTAACGCCTGTTTTAGGCAGCCACACGTGATGCCTGAAAAATAGCCTGGCCCAATATCGGGTTGGACGTCTTAGAGGCGTAGTCTGGGCACAGGACGTTGGTCCCCAAAATGGGCGCAACAAGGTCCAATTTCTTCCTCTGCAGCTTTCAAATTGGCAAACAGAGAAAGGATAGTTTTTCTTTTCAAAGACAAAGATACAGAATCACATTTTCATCCTTACCTGGTCTGACCTATATGTGACTCCAGAACCACAGCAATGTGGTTGACTCTTAACTGCCCTCTGAAATGGCCCAGCAAGACACTCAGATGTAAAAAAAAACGCTACAAAAAGCCACCCGGCATCGACCTCGGCACTGGCTACAGACATGACAACGGCACACCCAGCCCAGTCGTCCCTGCAAAGTCCTCCTCACCAACATCTGGGGACTTGTGTCAAAATTGGGAGATTGGCCCACAGACTAGTCAAGCAACAGCCTGACATAGTCATACTCACAGAATCATACCTTCCAGCGGATGTCCCAAACTCCTCCATCACCATCCCATGGTATATCTTGTCCCACCGGAAGGACAGACCCACCAGGGGTGGCAGCACAGTGGTGTACAGTCGGGAAGGAGTGGCCCTGGGTGTCCTCAACATTGACTCCGGACCCCATGAAGTCTCATGGCTTCAGGTCAAGCATGGGTAAGGAAACCTCCTGCTGATTACCACCTACCACCATCCCTCAGCTGATGAATCGGTACTCCTCCATGTTGAACACCATTTGGAAGAAGCACTGAGGGTAGCAAGGGCACAGAATGTACTCTGGGTGGGGGACTTCAATGTCCATCACCAAGAGTGTCTCGGTAGCACCACTACTGACCGAGCTGGCCGAGTCCTGAAGGACATAGCTGCCAGACTGGGCCTGCGACAGGTGGTGAGAGAACCAACACGAGGGAAAAACCTACTTGACCTTGTCCTCACCAATCTACCTGTCGCAGATGCATCTGTCCATGACAGCATTGGTAGCAGTGACCACCGCACAGTCATTGTGGAGACAAAGTCCGAGTGGATGATCCATATCGGCCTCCTCCTGAGGTCCCCACCACCACAGAAGCCAGTCTTCAGCCAATTCGATTCACTCCACGTGATATCAAGAAACGGCTGAGCACAAAGGATACAGCAAAGGCTGTGGGCCCTGACAACATCCCGGCTGTTGTGCTGAAGACTTGTGCTCCAGAACTAGCCGTGCCTCTAGACAAGCTGTTCCAGTACAGCTACAACACTGGCATCTATCAGACAATGTGGAAAACTGCCCAGGTATGTCCTATCCACAAAAAGCAGGACAAATCCATTCCGGCCAATTACCGCCCCATCAATCTACTCTCAATCATCAGCAAAGTGATGGAAGGTGTCGTCGACAGTACTATCAAGCGGCACTTACTCACCAACAACCTGCTCACTGATGCCCAGTTTGGGTTCCGCCAGGACCACTCAGCTCCCGACCTCATTACAGCCTTGGTCCAAACATGGACAAAGGAGCTGAATTCCAGAGGTGAGTAGAGAGTGACTGCCCTTGACATCAAGGCAGCATTTGACCGAGTGTGGCATCAAGGAGCCCTAGTAAAACTGAAGTCAATGGGAATCGGGGGGGAAAACTCTCCACTGGCTGGAGTCATACCTAACACAAAGGAAGATGGTTGTGGTGGTTGGAGGTCAATCATCACAGCCCCAGGACATCGCTGCAGGAGTTCCTCAGGGCAGTGTCCTAGGCCCAACCATCTTCAGCTGCTTCATCAATGACCTTCCCTCCAACATAAGGTCAGAAATGTGGATTTTCGCTGATGACTCCACAGTGTTCTGTGCCATTCACAACTCCTCAGATAATGGAGCAGTCCATGCCCGCATGCAACAAGACCTGGATGACATTCAGGCTTGGGCTGATAGGTGTCAGGCAACATTCGTGCCACAGAAGTGCCAAGCAATGACTATCTCCAAAAAGCGAGCATCTAACCACTGCCCCTTGACATTCAACGGCATTACCATCACTGAATCCCCCACCATCAATATCCTGGGGATCACCATTGACCAGAAACATAACTGGACCAGCCACATAAATACTGTGGTAACAAGAGCAGGTCAGAGGCTGTGTATTCTGTGGCGAGTGTCTCACCTCTTGACTCCCCAAAGCCTTTCCACCATCTACAAGGCACAAGTCAGGAGTGTGATGGAATACTCTCCACTTACCTGGATGAGTGCAGCTCCAATAACACTCAAGAAGCTCGACACCATCCAGGACAAAGCAGCCCGCTTGATTGGCACCCCATCCACCACCTTAAACATTTATTCCTTCCACCACCGGCGTACCGTGGCTGCAGTGTGTACCACTACAAGTTGCACTGCAGCAACTCGCCAAGGCCTCCCAAACCCACGACCTCTACTACCTAGAAGGACAAGGGCAGCAGGCGCATGGAAACACCACCATCTCCAAGTTCCCCTCCAAGTCTCACACCATCCTGACTTAGAAGTATATCGCTGTTGCTTCATCGTCACTGGGTCAAAATCCTGGAACTCCCTCCCTAACAGCATTGTGGGAGTACCTTCACCACACGGACTGCAGCAGTTCAAGAAGGCGGCTCACCACCACCTTCTCGAGGGCAACTAGGGATGGGCAATAAATGCTGGCCTTGCCAGCGACGGCCACATCCCAGGAACGAATAAAAAAATAAAAACAGAAAATGCTGAAAATACTCAGCAGATCAGGCAGCATCTGTGGAGGGAGAAACAGAGTTAACGTTTCAGGTCGATGACCTTTCATTAGAACTGGAAAAAGTTAAAGATGTAACAGGTTTTAAGCAATTGCGGAGGCAGGAAAAGGGGGTGGGGGTGGGGAGGAAAGAACAAAAGGGAAGGTCTGTGAAGGCAGGAGTGATTAAATGACAAAAGGCAAGGCAAAAGGGGGTGGTAATGGGACAAGTAAATAAACAAAAGATTGGTCTGGAGGAGCAAAAAATGACAAAAGCAGAATCATTACCAACAACTGCTGTCTGAAAAATTGGGAGCAGTGGTTATGATCTGAAATTGTTGAACTCGATGTTGAGTCCAGAAGACTGTAAAGTGCCTGATCGAAAGATGAAGTGCTGTTCCTCGAGCTTACATTGAGCTTCATTAGAACAATGTAGAAGGCCGAGGACAGAGAGGTCAGAGTGGGAATGGAGCAGAGAATTAAAATGACAGGCAACCGGAAGCTCAGGGTCACACTCGTTTGCACCCCTTTCCCTCCCTCCATGAACCACGATAGGGTTTCCCTTATCCTCACCGTCCACCCCACCAGCCTCCACATTTAATAGATCATCCTCCGCCATTTCCGCCACCTCCGGCGTGATCCCACCAGCAAACACATCTTCCCCTCCCCTCCCCATTCAGCATTCCGAAGGGACCGCTCCCTCCGCAACACCCTGGTCCACTCCTCAATCACCCCTAACAACCCCTGCCCTTCCCACAACACCTTCCCGTGCAAGCGCAGCAGATGCAACACCTGCCCTTTTACCTCCTTCCTTCCCACCATCCAGGGCCCCAAACATTCCTTCCAAGTGAAACATTAATTTACTTGTACTTCTTTCAACTTATTATACTGTATTTGCTGCTCAAAATGCAGTCTCCTCTACATTGGGGAGACCAAATGCAGATTGGGGGATCGCTTTGTGGAATACCTCCATTCAGTCCACTCCTCTAGACCTGTCTTTTGTTTCTTTTATTGACCCATTAACATTCCTTTTTGCCTTTCACCATCATCACTTTTGTCATTTAATCTCTCCTGCCTTCCACCCTATCACAGACCTTCCCTTTTGTTCTTTCCTCCCCTCCCCCCTTTCCCTGCCCCTGTACTTGCTTGAAACCTGTTACATCTCTAACTTTTTCCAGTTCTGATGAAAAGTCATCAACCTGAAACATTGGGCCAAAAATTCATCCCGCGACGCGATGCGTACTCTCGCGTATTCTCTCTCCAATTGCCGGTTTTCTGCATGCCCTGCGCATGCGCTGAAAACCGGCACTTGGTCTTTTGAAAAGGGGGCGGTTCCTCGGTGCATCGCGTGCGCGCTACAGGCTGCGTGCACGCTGTGCACTTCGTGCTTTGGACGCGCAGGTAAGTACGGAAGATTTTAGAAATGGAAAAAGGAGGAGTAAGACCCACTTTTAACAAGGTAAGTAGTGAATTAAGTATTTTTTTGAATTTTTTTTAACAGGTATATCTTTTTTAGAGACTTTAAAGACAGGTAAGTTTATTTTTATAACTTTTTAAAAGATTTTAAATTTTTTCAAAAATTTAATTTTTTATTTAAAATGGTTAATTTATTTAACTATACTTATTTTATTAATGTGATGGTTTTTTTTAAATTTAATTGAGGTTTAGCTGTTATTTTGGGGGGTGTAAGATTCATAGATTTCACAGCACGTATGTGAAACTTATGAATGGAAGATGGTGTGCTGCCATTGGCTCTAACTGAGTCACGTGATCCCACAGCTCGCACGAATTCACTACGCCGGTGGGATACGCAAGAACTGCCCAGCTGATGTCTGGAACATCAAGTTCGTGCGAGCTGGATCTGAAAATGCACACGCGGAGTGAGAGATCGCGGGGAATCCTTACCCCCGCGGGAACAGAGCGAGATCAATTTCTGGGCCATTAACTCTGTTTCTCTTTCCACAGCTGCTGCCTGACCTGCTGAGTATTTCCAGCAGTTTCTGTTTTTATTTCAGATTTCCAGCATCGCAGTATTTTGCTTTAGAATTAGTATTTCTTTTCAGTTGTTATATTGATAGAGAACACATGTCTCTGTAATACTTTGCAAAATACATTCTGTACTAACGGTCCAGTAGGAAAGATCCCAGAAAGCTCAGAGGCCTTGCCTTAAATTCCGTCCTTTGAGTGACATGCTCTTGAAAAGCAAATTGTAACAAAGCATGTTACTATACGTGATGTTCATGCTTTTGTGGCACAGATTGCAGTTTGTTATTCTAGCCATCAAACTGTTCCATGATATGAATTTGGATCCATTACTCGCGATTCACACGTGGCTTCAAAATGAATGAATTGATGGATTTTGTTTCAATTCTCGCATGTTTTTTCTTATGTACTGAAAAACAATTTAAGTTGGCTCCTCTCCATAAAAGCAAATATTTGCCACGCAAGAGGAAGTAGGTGCTCGAAAGCCATACTCTGGATTTCTGTGCTCAAACTCCTGCCAGCTTTTGACTTAAGTATGCATGTAGTTCCACATACTGGCTTCGAGCACCAAATGTAAACATTCTAAGTATAATATTTAAATATCCAGGTTTCCATTGCCTAGTTAGTATTTTTTAGTAAATTGTACTAGAAATTGTATTTATCTCTGTCCTATGGAACATCTGTTAGTAGTTTCATTGTCAAACTGGCCCACAGGGCCTAGTGCCACAATATCATACAGAGGTTATTCTCTCTGTGTGACCTTGGGGTCAGAAAGTTCCCACCTCAGTAGAAGTTTGAAGAGCCCAGAGTGATTTTGTTTGGAACAGAAAACATATGACTGTCTTTATGAATAATATCTCTAAAATCACAACTTCCTTTATTGTATTTTTACAGCACTGGAGTATTAACAAGGGGGAAAATCTACCTGTACATATTTATAATATGCTAAAGGAAATATATTCCCCTTTCCCAATAGTCCATATGATTGCTCTAACAGAATCCAATCTGATCAGTGGGGGTGTAACACTACAGCAAAGTCTGAATATCAGATCCAATTCTTCTTCTTGTATGTGCTGTGCACACTAGTGATTCTTAATCCTCATGGAAAAGGAGACAGGTACTCTTAAACCAAATGAAAGATCTTGTGCAACGGAGGAGTTTTCAGACTTGTGGTATGCGGTCAGCTGCTCACCACTGAGCAGAGAATGATAGTTTTGGCAGTGAGGGATCCTTTGGTGACTGCATCACTTTCTGCCAAGGAATAAAACTGTTGTTTACCAAATGCTTGAAACACTTCACTGTTTTCCCTCCATGAGCACTAAAATTCTGACTTCAACCAGGTTTTAACTCCTCCCAGAAAGTTATGTCTTTAACTTGTTTTACATTTGGGCAGGTTCATCAGTATAAAATAATTATTTAAAGTTTAGTTATGGATTCTGATTGATTATAATGCAATTATGGTCCAATTGTTTTCTCACAAATGAGTGTGATCTGAAGTGTGTCAGAAGGCATTGTTCTCAGTGGGCATTGTTCTCGGTGGGCATTGTTCTCAGTGAACATTGTTCTCAGTGGACATTGTTCTCAGTGGACATTGTTCTCAGTGGGCATTGTTCTCGGTGGACATTGTTCTCGGTGAACATTGTTCTCAGTGGACATTGTTCTCGGGCATTGTTCTCAGTGGACATTGTTCTCAGTGGACATTGTTCTCAGTGGACATTGTTCTCGGTGGACATTGTTCTCGGTGGACATTGTTCTCGGTGGGCATTGTTCTCAGTGGACATTGTTCTCAGTGGGCATTGTTCTCGGTGGACATTGTTCCCGGTGGACATTGTTCTCAGGCATTGTTCTCAGTGGACATTGTTCACAGTGGACATTGTTCGCAGGCATTGTTCTCAGGCATTGTTCTCAGTGGACATTGTTCTCAGTGGACATTGTTCTCAGTGGACATTGTTCTCAGGCATTGTTCTCGGTGGACATTGTTCTCAGTGGACATTGTTCTCAGGCATTGTTCTCAGTGGACATTGTTCTTGGTGGACATTGTTCTCAGTGGGCATTGTTATCAGTGGACATTGTTCTCAGTGGGCATTGTTCGCAGGCATTGTTCTCAGTGGGCATTGTTCTCAGTGGACATTGTTCTCAGTGGACATTGTTCTCAGGCATTGTTCTCGGTGGACATTGTACTCAGTGGACATTGTTCTCAAGCATTGTTCTCAGTGGACATTGTTCTCAGTGGACATTGTTCTCGGTGGACATTGTTCTCAGTAGGCATTGTTCTCAGTGGACATTGTTCTCAGTGGGCATTGTTCGCAGGCATTGTTCTCAGTGGGCATTGTTCTCAGTGGACATTGTTCTCGGGCATTGTTCTCAGTGGGCATTGTTCTCAGTGGACATTGTTCTCGGTGGGCATTGTTCTCAGTGGGCATTGTTCGCAGTGGGCATTGTTCGCAGGCATTGTTCTCAGTGGACATTGTTCTCAGTGGACATTGTTCTCAGTGGACATTGTTCTCGGTGGACATTGTTCTCGGTGGACATTGTTCTCGGTGGACATTGTTCTCGGTGGACATTGCTCTCAGTGGACATTGTTCTCAGTGGACATTGTTCTCGGTGGACATTATTCTCGGTGGACATTGTTCTCGGTAGACATTGTTCTCGGTGGACATTGTTCTCAGTGGACATTGTTCTCGGTGGACATTGTTCTCAGTGGACATTGTTCTCAGTGGACATTGTTCTCGGTGGACATTGTTCTCAGTGGACATTGTTCTCAGTGGACATTGTTCGCAGGCATTGTTCTCAGTGGACATTGTTCTCGGTGGACATTGTTCTCGGTGGACATTGTTCTCAGTGGACATTGTTCTCGGTAGACATTGTTCTCGGTGGACATTGTTCTCAGTGGACATTGTTCTCGGTGGACATTGTTCTCAGTGGACATTGTTCTCAGTGGACATTGTTCGCAGGCATTGTTCTCAGTGGACATTGTTCTCAGTGGACATTGTTCTCAGTGGACATTGTTCTCAGTGGACATTGTTCGCAGGCATTGTTCTCAGTGGACATTGTTCTCGGTGGACATTGTTCTCAGTGGACATTGTTCTCAGTGGACATTGTTCTCAGTGGACATTGTTCGCAGGCATTGTTCTCAGTGGACATTGTTCTCAGTGGACATTGTTCTCGGTGGACATTGTTCTCAGTGGACATTGTTCTCAGTGGACATTGTTCTCAGTGGACATTGTTCTCAGTGGCCATTGTTCGCAGGCATTGTTCTCAGTGGACATTGTTCGCAGTGGACATTGTTCTTGGGCATTGTTCTCAGCTGGCATTGTTCTCAGTGGACATTGTTCTCAGTGGGCATTGTTCTCAGTGGACATTGTTCTCAGTGGGCATTGTTCTCAGTGGACATTGTTCTCAGGCATTGTTCTCAGTGGACATTGTTCTCAGTGGACATTGTTCTCGGTGGGCATTGTTCTCAGTGGGCATTGTTCTCAGTAGACATTGTTCTCAGTGGACATTGTTCTTGGTGGACATTGTTCTCGGTGGACATTGTTCTCAGTGGACATTGTTCTCAGTGGACATTGTTCTCGGTGGGCATTGTTCTCAGTGGGCATTGTTCTCAGTGGACATTGTTCTCAGTGGGCATTGTTCTCAGTGGACATTATTCTCGGTGGGCATTGTTCTCAGTGGACATTGTTCTCAGTGGGCATTGTTCTCAGTGGACATTGTTCTCAGTGGACATTGTTCTCGGTAGGGCATTCTGGAAATGCAAGTATTTGCAATTTCTTTACCTGAGAAAATATTCATCAACTGACAAGGCATCTGCCACAAGAATATTTCAATATTTTAATTAAAGCTGGATCTAGATGGTAAAAGAGCATCACTTAATCACAAAATTAGAGAAACTGAAAGAACTGCACAGAAATACTGCTGAGAGGCTTAGATGGGGAATGTTGTTGAGTTGCAGG
Organism: Squalus acanthias; assembly: GCA_030390025.1. Classification (NCBI taxonomy): domain Eukaryota; kingdom Metazoa; phylum Chordata; class Chondrichthyes; order Squaliformes; family Squalidae; genus Squalus; species Squalus acanthias. The sequence continues at coordinate 86,114,688 of CM059426.1, read as the reverse complement.
GGGTGGGGTGGGGGAGGTTAATTCAATTTTTGAAGGGGAAAAATGGAGCCGCCAGGCTTTAGATTCATTGCCCAACTTGCTAGCTTCCAGCGAGTGGTCTTGTGGCTTTTGACTGAGGCCATGGCAGCTGCTGAATAGGTGGCTGCCAGATAGGATTGGGCGTGAGAGGAAGGGGAAGCAAAATGACTAGCAATGCTGTGGCGTTGATGCAGGCCGTGATAAGGGGGAGGTAGTGTTGGGAGTGTAGTAGGCGATCAAGAGGCTGGGTGGTGAGCAAAGGAGGGAGATTCTGAATGGGATATACCCATCAGGTTTTTTGGTCCTGTAGCATCACTGGAGGTCGGGGTACTGGTAAATGCGTGGCCAGCGTCCCACTTGGAGGGTAGCATCGAGTGCTGCATGGAAAGGCATCATTAGCAGTCAGATTGCAGGTTTGGTACCTTGATAGGAAGCATGTTCGTTTCAGAAGTCGGAATCATCAGGCAGCCTCGCGGCCTAGTGCTTGTCAGCAAGATTGAGTGCGAATGTTGCGCCAGTGGGAGAGGGCTGCCGGCTGGGCTGTTAATTTTTTGCCTTACTGCGGGGACAGTAAATTGGGCCCAAGCAAAGGCCACCAGCAATTTGGCTGGAACCAGAAATTTCATTTATAAAGCTCACAGCTCCAATTTTAAACGTTGTTTCCTTCATGGTGCTTAAACCTTTTGAGGCCTGCAAATTGGGGCAGGTTCTGGGTTTCCACCCCATAATGCCCACACCAGATAGTGCTATTTGCTTCAGGTGGGCAGACAAACTGGCCCAGTTCTGACGAAGGGTCATCGACCTGAAACGTTAACTCTGTTTCTCTCTCTACAGAGGCTGCCTGACCTGCTGAGTATTTCCAGCATTTTCTGTTTTTATTTCAGATTTCCAGCATCCGCAGTTGTTTGCTTTTGTATTAGCTTTTTTTATTCTCGGGAGGGAGGTTGGAGAGGGATTTTTCCCGCAGCATGAGGGAGGTGAACAATTGTTTCTCATCAGATTGTGCTGTCTGTTGCCTTATTCTGCTGCTTCACTCAGTCTGTTATGTGCAAATGGCGTCGGGCGATATTCTCAACTTCGGTGCTTTGTTTCACCGTGGGGTGATGTCGATTCAGCGTGTAGGTGGTTGCTTACCCTTTTCTCCCAATCAAATGAGACATTTCCCCTGAGATTTCTGGACACTGCGAGGCTTGGAGAATTTTCTTACCATTTTTAATTTCGGGCCGTCTATCTGCCTGTTCTCCTAAGCGAGGAGGAGTTTGGAGTGCCGTGTTTCTGAAGGCCTCTCATTGTTCAGCACAGTCGGTTGTAGGTGCCTTTAATTCCGATCTTTGACTAACTTTTTGCAACATCTTGAACATTTTGTTAAAGCTGTTCTGCATGTTTTCTTACAGAACTTAAAAAAAAGAATTTCCTCGTGCATTGTTCCAAAGGTGGGATTTATTATTTTTTAGTTTGGATAGCCCTGTCACATAACGTTATGTTCACAGCATCACCTACAAGTGTAATTCCTTTGGAGTGTTGTGTGCACATGTAGTGGCCTTTTAACAAAACCACTGCAATTGAATCAGACTTCCAGGTTTCCTGACCAATTAACTGGAGCAGGTCCAATGACGTCACGGATGACTCGACTTCAGCTGAGATATTTATTGGAGCAATGGACAGATGTCACTTTAAGGCTGGTGGAGGTGGAAGCCAGATTGTGACAGAGTGGAATTGTTTGTGCTATAACACTTTGACAATACTAAATCCTTAATTATGCAGAGTCAAAGACAGAAAGCAGCCCCCAGGTTAGTGATACCTCCTTGGAGATATTACTCCAAGGAGTGAGGGCCCACAGCGGCATCTTGTTCCCTGTTGATGGGAGGACGAAGCCAGCAACCACGACCAAAACTGCATGGCTGGAGATAGCAGAAGAAGTGAGCAGCAGGAGTGTTGTTCAAAGGACACGGATCCAGTGTAGGAAATGTTTTAACGACCTCATGAGGTCATGAAAGGTGAGTACAATGCCACATTGCCCTGCATCCTGATGTGCGCGTCACCCCAAACCCCTCACTCTGCCTTCCCAATCCTACTCCTGCACATCACTCCTCACACCAACCTACCTTGCAGGTGCACCCATCCCTCACTGTCTACGCACTTACTCACATCCCCATCTGACCATCCACCATTGACACTCACCCTCATCTTAATGCAACGTTACACCTCTCCCTCATAGTCACATCCCTTACATTCATTCCATCACTCTCACTCAAAGATCTCTTGTTTGCCTCCTTGCAGGAGAAGAAAGTGCAGAACACCCGGGAGAGGCAGAGAACCGGAGGTGGCCCACCAATAACCACACCACTGACTGAAGCAGAGGAGGCGGCCCTGGAACTGAGCCACGTTGCGGAGCTGCTGGTGGTGGGAGATGGAGAGAGGGGGACCTCCCAGCAACCTGGTGATAGAATTAATCATCACACAGCACATGGCATACAAGAGTCACTCATGTTGACTTGATGTCATCAACCAGTGAAATATGATCATGTGCATAATGGTAACTTAAAACATTCTTATAATAACAGTTCTAATTCAGGTCTTTACTCTCCCACAGGCCCATCAAGTGCCCCACAGTCAGTCTAGCCAGAGGAGGAAGACGACTCCCCAGAGGAGGCTGTGGTCTCTGAGGGTGCATCATCACACGACCCATGCACACCAAGCACCAGCGCAGATACACACACGTCGGTGGGTCCAGTGAGAGAGAGTAGTGTTGTCACCTGGTGTCTCACAGATCACATGTGAGCAAGAGCAGATGATGGAGACAGGGACAGCAGTGGAGAGTCCTTGTCGGAGGACACAGGACACTTCAAGCAGTGCTCAGCTGGACGTAGATGCTGAAACTCGGGGGCCTTCGATAAAGAGGATGATTCTTGAGGAGCAACAAAAAATGCGAGAGGCTCTGGCAGCTTTTCCAGCCGTGATGTGCTCGATTGTAGGGAGAATGGAGGAGTCCATCTCCAACATGAGCAGCACGATGTCGCAGGCCATGACTATGATGTGTTCGTCCATGGAAAGTGTGGCCATCTGCATGGAGCATCAAATGTGCCAGTCGAATGAGTGCATGCTTTCTGTGAACAACAGCTTGCAGACTCTGATTGCAGCCATATCTAGGATGGATAGAAACCTAGAGTTGACCCTTGCAACACTTTGCCGGCTTGTCCATTTTTGCCTGCTACCTGGCAAGTGGCCTTGTCAGTTGGAGTGAATGGTAAGACATTACTTAACCTCGAGCAATGGGTGTGTATGACAGGAATGGTTTGGTCATTTTAGGACTGCTTTGTGGTGGTGGGGGTGATGGGGAGTTGGTTCAGCATCCAGGTGCCATATGGGTGCACTGGTGCAATTTAACTAAATCGGGCCATTATGAGGCCATCTTGGGCCTCCCAAGCAGCAATTTGTGCCTTTCCTGGTGCCACGTCCACTTTAGGTTCCTCCTCCATCTCGTGTTCCTCCTCCTCATCCTCCTCCTCCTCCAAAAAGGATCTGCGCTCTGCATCTTGCTCCTCCTGCAGCTCCAATCCTCGCTGCTGCGCTGTGTTGTGCAGAGCGCAGCATACAACGATCATTCTGGAGACCCTTGCTGGTGCTGTAATTAGGTATTGAAGGGCTCCTCCAGATCTGTCCCGGCATCTGAAGAGCATCTTCAGCATCCTGATTGCTTGCTCTATTACACATCTCGTCGTCATCTGGCTTTGATTGTAGTCCTCTTCGGCCTCATTGTTTGGCCTCCTCAAGGGTGTCATCAGCCATGTCTTCAGTGGATACTCCTTGTCTCCAAACAGCCAGCCATTAAGTCTGGTTGGAGGTGCGAAGAGCTGAGGGAGGGTTGACTGACGCAGGATCAATGAATCATGACAGCTGCCTGGGAATCTGGTGCACACATGCAGGATGATCTTTTTGTGGTTGCAGACAAGCTGCATTTTGTGGGAGTGGAAGCCCTTCCGGTTCACGAACACTCCTGGGTGATCTGGGGGTGCCTTGATGGCCACATGTGTGCAGTCAATGACGCCCTGCATCTGTGGGAAGCCAGCCAGAGCCACAAAGCCAAGCGCTCGCTCAGTCTGACTGGCTTCATCAGTGGTAAAGTGTACATGAGTGCCTGCCCTGGCAAACATGGCATTGGTCACCTGGGTGATGCATTTGTGGGCGACCGACTGCGAGATCCTGCAAATGTCTCCTGCAGATCCTTGAAGGAGCCTGAGGCAAAGAGGTTGAGGGCGGTGGTGATTTTGGCAGCTTGTCCACCAGGTCCACTTGGCAACAGGTCTTCTTCCAGCAGGCTACAAATGTCTGCCACGACCTGACGCGATAGCCTGGGCCTCCTGAGGCACTGGTGTTCAGTCATGTCCAGGAAACTGATCCTCTGCCTATATACCCTGTATTGGGGGTATCGTCTCCTGCAAGGAGCACCCCTGTGCTCATCCTCTCTCTCCTGTGGAGCAGCAGGTCAGTGAGGAGAGGCTGCTTCTGCTCCTGCTGGTATTGCTGGTGTTGTTGCTGCTGGGGCTCATCTTGATCCGAATCTGAGGTCTAAGGTGAGACAGCATAAGCGGCACCCATGGTGATCTGATAGATAAAATTGAGAGGTCGCACAACACCAGGTTATAGTCCAACAGTTTTATTTGAAATCACAAGCTTTCGGAGCTATCGCTCCTTCCTCAGGTGAAGTAAATTGGATACAGAATCGCCAGAGCATATATAGATGGAAAAAAAAGCATGTGTACTTTACAATTGCAGACCAATAAATTAAATCATCCTGACTATCTGCCGAGGTGTGATAAAGTTAATTAAGTCAGCCAGGAAGGTACCACATCAAAAGACATAGCAAGATACAACTGAGACAATGAGGTGTAGTCGCAGGGGTTCTAACGTGTCAAAAGCTGCCGTCTGTATGTAAAACGAAAAGCTTTAAAAAAAATTTACTTTTTTACTGGGAAAATTTTTACTTTTTTACTGGGAATCACATCTGTGAACAAGCTAACGACGACTCGAGTCCGGATCACGTCATGTATCGTGACATAAACCCAAGATCCCGATTGAGACCGTCTTCATGAGTGCAGAACTTGGCTATCAGTTTCTGCTCGATGATTTTGCGTTGTCGTGTGTTTCTAAGGTTGCCTTGGAGAACGCTTACCCGCAGATCCGAGGCTGAATGTCCTTGACTGCTGAAGTGTTCCCCGACTGGGAGGTAACAATCCTGCCTGGCGATTGTTGCGCGGTGCTCGTTCATACGTTGTCTCAGTGTCTGCATGGTCTCGCCGATGTACCATGCCGCGGTGCATTCTTTCCTGCAACGTATGAGGTAGACAACGTTGGCCGAGTCACATGAGTATGTACCATGTACCTGGTGGGTAGTGTCCTCACGTGTGATGGTGGTATCTGTGTTGATGATCTGGCATGTCTTGCAGAGTTTGCCATGGCAGGGTTGTGTGGTGTCGTGGTCGCTGTTATCCTGAAAGCTGGGTAATTTGCTGCGAACGATGGTACTTCTGAGGTTAGGCGGCTGTTTGAAGGCAAGTAGTGGAGGCGTGGGGATGGCCTTAGCGAGGTGTTTGTCGTCATCGATGACATGTTGAAGGCTGCGAAGAACATGTCGTGATACATGACGTGATCCGGACTCGAGTCGTCGTTAGCTTGTTCACAGATGTGATTCCCAGTAAAAAAGTAAAAATTTTCCCAGTAAAAAAGTAAATTTTTTTTTTTTAAAGCTTTTCGTTTTACATACAGACGGCAGCTTTTGACACGTTAGAACCCCTGCGACTTCACCTCATTGTCTCAGTTGTATCTTGCTATGTCTTTTGATGTGGTACCTTCCTGGCTGACTTAATTAACTTTATCACACCTCGGCAGATAGTCAGGATGATTTAATTTATTGGTCTGCAATTGTAAAGTACACATGCTTTTTTTTCCATCTATATATGCTCTGGCGATTCTGTATCCAATTTACTTCACCTGAGGAAGGAGCGATAGCTCCGAAAGCTTGTGATTTCAAATAAAACTGTTGGACTATAACCTGGTGTTGTGCGACCTCTCAATTTTGTCCACCCCAGTCCAACACCGGCATCTCCGCATCATGATCATTTCAAGCAGCCACAGGGGATATACAAACTATCACAAAGGGTGGCATTCGAGCATGCATTCATCAGGTCATTGACACGTTTTTTTGGTGAGCTCCAGAATTCTTTGAAGAGAGAAAAGCATATTGTGGAGCATTGGGAGGATCAGCACTCGGAGAACTCCTCAGTGATTGTTACAAGGGACCTCCGAAACCAACTTACCAATCAAGTGTTCTCATCTGTTTAATTGTCTCTCTTTGTCACCACTGTCATTACTTTATTTCCCACAACCTTCAACCTAGCCCTAACCTTAACTCCAGCTCTAATGCAGTGCCAATTCCTTCAATGCAGTACACATCCTAGAACCTCAGAACACATCAGGACTCTTCTTAACTACCTGACCCTGCAAGTCATTAGAATATCCATGAATAAATGAGCATGAAGTAAGTGAGCCTCTCTTTTATTGCAACCAGTTCCAGCCATTCTATTCCTTCTTCACACCATTGTGAGAAGTCGCACAACACCAGGTTATAGTCCAACAGCTTTATTTGAAATCACAAGCTTTCGGAGCGCTGCTCCTTCATCAGGTGAAGTGAAGAGATGCATATAGGCACAGCATATATAGTCAGAGAACACTGCCAGATGATTACAGTTAATCTTTCCAACTGCCCTTTATCACACCTCGGCAGAGAGAAAATCACGGCAATCAAAGGTGTGGATGGTGTCCAAACAGGTCAGTCAGGAAAACATTACATCAAAGACAATGTGGCAGATGCTGGGGTCTGTATGGAAAACAAAAAACTTTTTTTGCTGGAAATCACAGCAGGTCCGGCCGCATCTGTGTCGAAAGCACAAGCCAATGACGACTCGAGTCTGGATGACTCTACATCAGGTGGGGTTACATGTAGTGTGACATGAACCCAAGATCCCGGTTGAGGCCGTCCTCATGGGTGCAGAACTTGGCTATCAGTTTCTGCTCGACAATTTTGCGTTGTCGTGTGTCTCGAAGGCCGCCTTGGAGAACGCTTACCCGAAGATCGGAGGCTGAATGTCCTTGACTGCTGAAGTGTTCCCCGACTGGGAGGGAACACTCCTGCCTGGCGATTGTTGCGCGGTGTCCGTTCATACGTTGTCGCAGTGTCTGCATGGTCTCACCGATGTACCATGCTCCGGGGCATCCTTTCCTGCAACGTATGAGGTAGACAACGTTGGCCGAGTCACATGAGTATGTACCATGTATCTGGTGGGTGGTGTCCTCACGTGTGATGATGGTATCTGTGTTGATGATCTGGCATGTCTTGCAGAGGTTGCCGTGGCAGGGTTGTGTGGTGTCGTGGTCGCTGTTCTCCTGAAAGCTGGGTAATTTGCTGCGAACGATGGTCTGTTTGAGGTTAGGCGGCTGTTTGAAGGCGAGTAGTGGGGGCGTGGGGATGGCCTTAGCGAGATGTTCATCATCATCGATGACATGTTGAAGGCTGCGAAGAACATGGCGTAGTTTCTCCGCTCCGGGGAAGTACAGGACGACGTCACACCACACATCCCTTGGGTATCTGAATATTCCTTTCTTTCTCCTATTCTAGCACTTCTTCTTGATGCAACATCATGAGAGTTAGTTGGCTGCTCATGAGACTGAAGTGACCCTTCTCTAATGGCAGCTCCATCTTGGTAAAAAGAAAGACTTCCATCAGAAATAATTTTCTGCCCGCCTCATCTTCTCGTCATCCTCATCATCTTCCTCCTTTTCATCATCTGCTCTTGCTGCTGTGATGAATCTACAGAAAAATAGGGAATATGCTAAGAATGGGTGAGACAGTGAAGAGTGAGGAAGCTTCTGCTTCACAGGGATGCCATCATGATTGTTTGGATCTACACCCAGTAACTTGCAGTATCACTGTCATATCTCGCCATAAGAAAGAAAGACTTGCATTTATATATCGCTTTTCACCACCACCGGATGTCCCAAAGCGTTTTACAGCCAATCAAGTACTTTTTGAAGTCTAGTCACTGTTGTAATGTAGGAAATCTCGCCATCTCCCACAGCTAGAGCAGAATGTCTCCGCCAACAGTGAATGTGGTCAGCTGTCGAATATCCAGAGTTGCGCCCCCCCCCCTCCCCCCACCATGCCTTTCACTTTCATTGTTCGCAAGTTTCTCCTGTAACAAGATTGTATGAATTAGGTGAAGGCCGGCCTTTGAGGGATGTCCCTTCTTTAGGAATCTCTGTTTGCTTCTCCATTTGAAGATATTCTCACAAGAGCCAGCCAGTACAATTACCTGACAGTCAACTCAGTCTTCCAAGAGGTTTACTACTTTACCTGCTGCTCCGCCAGCCTGCTGCCATTCTAGGCTTTTTAAGGGCTGCACTTTAAATTTACAACGCCTCCCCCCAGCAGTATTCCAGCGTTAGACTGGGAGTTGCTCTCAGCCAATTTCAGTGGATATGGAAATGAGCTGACTCCATGATTTACGTCGAGGGCAACGCCGAACCGGATCGGCAGATGGAAGTCTCGGCTCAGCAGCGCAACATCAGGGCAAATGGCCACGTGGAAATTTGGAGCCCATATCTGGACAGAATTCAACAGGAAAATAGGAAATTGAGGGCTAGAAATTCATTATAGCCAAGGAATAAGCAGTGTTTAGACTAAAAATGTTGAATTAGCGCCAGGTGAAATGGTTTAGACTGCACGCAAAATTTGTCCTCACTCCTCATTAAAATGATTGCAGTCATGATTCTAGTCTAAAAGCCCAAGCTCATTGGTGTTACGCTGAAAAGATGAACCAATATCAGGTGTAGTCTAAACACAAGTAATGATTGCCACAGGCTTTTTTCACTGCTCAAAGGGGAGGTCCATGGATGCTGGAGCACCTCATTCTCAGCATTGTTGGGTGTACAGCTGCCTCAACAACCATAAGAAGAAGGACAAAGAGAAGGAGCACTTATTTACAAATACTGATGGCAGATCGCCGCCCCAGGGAGAGAGCCCGGGGGTTTTCCGAGGAAGCTTTGGAGACATTGGCTTTAGCGGTGGAGAGAAGGCGGGTGGTCCTGTACCAACTGGCAGGAGACCCTCGCCACAAGTCTGCCGGACTATGTGGAGGGAGGTGGCACACCACGTCACGGGCAGCACTGTGGTCCCCAGGTCCCACACCCAGCAGGAGGAAGTTTAATGAGCTCACACGGGTGATCAGGGCGAGAGAAGACTTCAACAAATGTTACATACCACCATCTGTAGCACAAGCTTCACACACTGCTCCATGTACCAGACCCCCAGCACCAACCCACCAACAATCTCTACCTAACAACACTCACACCCACATCTCATACCTTGCACACAATAGCAGCTATTCAACTATGGCAGGCACAAAGGTCATTAATTATTAGAATTCATGTGATATGTGTGATATGTTTACAGATAATTTGAAATGATGTTTGGAATATTTTGTGGTCTCTCTCATTTCACCTTTGCGCCCAGGAGGATGCTGTAATGCACCATGAGACAGGGATTGTATGATGGGGATGTGGTGAGCTATGGGGATCTGGGGTTTCATTCCTGAGCCAGTCATGGACAGCCCGTCCAGAAGGCTGATTGTCTCGCTGCCTCTTCCCTCCCTCCTGTTCCTCGTCTTCTTTCTCCTCGTCTTTTTCCTCCTCATCTTCTTCCTCCTCCCTCTGCGCACATGTTCCCATCTTCCTCACTGGATTCGACAGGAGCTGTTGTTACAGCTCTCGACTCCGCATTAGCGCCCACTAACGGGTGGCGCTAAGGGGACGAATTTTTCCCCCATAGTACCAGTGAGTAACTACTCAGAAAGAGGGATGGAATTTCAGTTGTGCAACAAGTGCAGTTGATGGGGAAGTTTTACGTATGGTTTCAGTTCTACTTCGTAACTTGAATTCTACCAGTTTTTCTTAGTGAAGAATGAACTGAGCCATTGATCTGGACTGTGACCGACTTGCACACTCCCAAGGAATATTGAGATAGTTGTACCAATACAGAGTTAATACAGGTTTATATAACCACTGTTAATCCAGAAGCTTTAAACATAGTTATCAAGAGCATTCCTCAGTTCATGAAGAAAGAAACTTTCTAACAAGGTGTGATATTTATTTCATTAATGAGTAACCATATTTCACAACTTTAGCCATTCAGTTATCAATTCATATAATTTTATATCTACCTCAATGAATCACATTCATTGTATGATTGATGACATTGGTCGTCCGAAAACAAGCACTTAACCAAGGTCTTTAAATTCAACAATGAATGAGCTGATATCAAGAGTACCACAAATAGCTGCAGGGATTGAACATCTGGCTCAGTCTTGTGAGGTGAGCCTTTTCTGGCTGACCTCCTTTAGACTGTTGTGTATGAAGAAAACAGGAAGATCTATTCATCCCATTTTCCCTCCACTTTTACTCCATCTCCAGCTGCTTACATCAACTTTATTAATCCTGAAATTTCCTTTCAAAACATCATTTTAGGAAACATGAGTCGCAAGTTTTTTTTACTGAAGTGGTCTCTTTGTAATTTGACTTAAGCACCTCTCTTAAACATTCCTCACTTCCCATCCCAAGACAAACACACTTCTATAAAGTATCTATGTGGCTTCCTTTCAATAAAAATTGTCATTCTTTCACCAAAGAAAGAAGAAGCATAAACTTGAATTCCAAAAACCCTGGGGTTTAACCATAACTGAATGAAACATACTCAACATTACATCTGTTTACCATCAGTACTCTGTAAGGCAAAAAAAAAATCTTTGAAGTCCAATTTTAGGTGTTGTGAAATTTTCTAACCCAGCTGGTATACACTTGATCTTATTTCGGTAATTAAGAACTCTACAGAAAAATTTGCCTCATAAATTTTTTTTACATTCTGATGAAAGCTTTAAAGTATGACATTGTAGGAGCTCATTTTATGTCTCACTCTACTGAACATTTGGGTAATAGAATTAGTAGGTTTAGAGGGGTACGTATATTGTTGGATTGTTATTGATGTAAATGATAATCATTTCAGAACATTTTATTCGTGAAATAAATGCTACTTTTAGCCACTGCATAAGTGTCAGCTTGCTTATTTGTAGCACTCTCACCTCTGAGTCAAAAGGTTGTGAGTTCAAGCCCCACCACAGACAGGAGCACATAATATGGACTGACATTTCAGTGTAGTAGAGAGGGAGTACTACATTGTCTTTCAGATGAGACATTAAATGGAGGCCCTGTCTGCCTACTTAGGTGGACATAAAAAATCTCATGGCACTATTTGAAGAAAAATAGGGAGTTCTTCTCGTGTGCTGGCCAACATTCCTCCCGCAACCACCACCAAAAAGGTCATTCATTTATTGTTTGTGTGGCCTTGCTGTGTGAAAATTGGCTGCTGTGTTTGCCTATATAACAGTGACTGCATTTCAAAAGTAATTAAATAGTTTTAAAGTACTTTGCGATGTTCTGAGGATGTGATAAGGTGCCGTATAAATTCAAATGCTTTCTCTATGTAACAGTAATGATTTAAGAACATAAGAATTAAGAGCAGGAGTAGGCCATACGGCTCCCCGAGCCTGCTCCACCATTCAATAAGATCATGGCTGATCTTCAACCTCAACTCTACTTTCCCGCCCGATCCCGATATCCCTTGCTTCTTCTAGAGTCCAAAAATCTATCTATCTCAGCCTTGAATATACTCAAAGACTGAGCATCCACAACCCTCTGGAGCAGAGAATTCCAAAGATTCACAACCCTCTCAGTGAAGTAATTCTTCCTCATCTCAGTCTTAAAAAGCCAACCCCTTATCCTGAGGCTATGATCCCTAGTTCTAGACTCTCCAGCCAGGGGAAACAATCCCTCAGCATCTATCCTGTCAATCCCCCTCAGAATCTTATATGTTTCAATGAGATCACCTTTCATTCTTCTAAACTCCAGAGAGTATAGGCCCAATCTACTCAATTTCTCCTCTCATCCCAGGAATCAATCTAGTGAACCTTTGTTACACCTCCTCCAAGGCAAGTATATCCTTCCTTAGACAAGGAGACCGAAACTGTGCACAGTACTCCAGGTGTGGTCTCACCAAGGCCCTGTACAATTGTAGCAAGACTTCTTTACTCTTGTACTCCAACCCTTTAGCAATTGTAGGTGGTTTGCTTTGGTGGTTCGAATCACCTCTCCTACTTAGTTCTATACGACAGGAGTTACGGTGAACAGGATTGGGACACAGACAAGCTTTTCAGACTCAACCGTACGGTGTTTAATAAGGTTAACACACACACCCGCCTCCAGTACGTAAAATGCCTGGTGGCGTAAAACAAACAGTACAACAATACAACTTGGCCCATCGAACAGGCTCCTGTCTCGTGTTAAGACGCCTAAAATCACACTGTGTTGCAATACAGAGTATAACATGGACTTGTCCCACAAACCCCGGAACATACACTATATAATACACACAGAACCTCCCCACTAAACCCCTCTGGTTACGTTGGGACACACAACACCCCCTCACACAGTACCGCTGGTCTTAAGGACAATGCTCACCCTGATTGTCCATTTTCTTGCTCACTGCTTCCCTGTGTAGAACGTGTCTCCTGGTTCCGTATCACCGATGCAGTATCCAAGTCCCAGTTTTGAGGTTCGTTCCTACAGTCGAAGAGCAAGGCGAGGCTCTTGTCGCTTGTGGTGGTTTAGAGCAAGCGAGAGAGAGAGAGAAATGGCCAAGCTGTCTTCTCTATATCCTAAAAGTTCATTCTGCTCTGTGTAGTTGCAGTGATGTCTTTTTAATAACCCTTCTTTGTCTTCTTTGTCTGGTTTCCCGCCTTTCGGGGCTATCCCATCTAGGTGCTGGTGTTTACGGCAGATGATGGGCTGCACTTCTCACCTGATCCTGGGTTAAGTGGCTTCCCATTAATTTACAATGGCCCTCCTTTGTCCGGTTCCCGCCTTTCGGGGCTATCTCATCTAGGTGCTTGTGACCGTATGAGTCATCTCCCCGGACCCATTGTCTTCCCAGAGAATTCTGTCTGCCCAGACATTCTCCCATAATTAGTTTGTAGGCCTGGCTGGAATCTCCTGTCCACAAACACCTGGGCCCCTCCCATCTTCTCCAAACAGGCTGTTGGTCAAACAGCAGTAACAATCATTCAAAAAGTCTGAAATAAACTTGGGGCCTGCGTTCGATGCTTACACAATAAAGGCCAACATGCCATTTGCCTTCCTAATTACTTGCTGTACCTGCATGCTAACTCTCTGTGCTTCTTGTACTAGGACACCTAAATCTCTCTGAACACCAACATTTAATAGTTTCTCACCATTTAAAAAATATTCTGCTTTACTATTCTTCCTACCAAAGTGAATAACCTCACATTTCCCCACATTATACTCCATCTGCCACCTTACTGCCCACTCACTTAACCTGTCTATATCCCTTTGCAGGCTCTTTGCGTCCTCCTCACAGCTTACTTTCCCACCTAGCTTTGTATCGTCAGCAAACGTGGATACATTGCACTCGGTCCCTTCATCTAAGTCATTAATATAGATTGTAAATAGCTGAGGCCCAAGCACTGATCCTTGCGGCACCCCACTAGTTACAGCCTGCCAATCTGAAAATGACCCGTTTATCCCTACTCTCTATTTTCTGTCCATTAACCAATCCTCTATCCATGCTAATACATTACCCCCAACCCCATGTGCCCTTATCTTGTTACAAATGTGTTTTACAGTGTGCTTACAGAGGTGAAGATAAATGTACACATTACTGCCCAAAGTGAAAGCCAGTTAGGTGATCTGCCATGTTATACCAAATATTGCAAGTTAATGGAATTGGAAAGCATATGCATACATTAATAAGCCTTTGTGGAAGGGAGGGGGCTTGGTAGTAACTTGTCTGCTTAATTGGAGAATTTATGGAATATAGGGTGGAAGATCATGCTTATTTAATCTACAGCATGAGCTGCTGTAATTGTGGCTGAGCTGTCCCCAGTATCTCAAGCTAGTGATGCTGCTGATAACATAAAATATTTACCTACCTCTGTTGGGATTTGAGGCAGGTAGGCCCATGTTTGATGTTGTTTCTGGGATCAGTAAGATAAGCTTGCAAAACTAGCTAGGAAATTAGATTCACAAAAATAGCTAGTAAAAATACCAGAGAAACCTTTCCCTTCTCTTTCTCTTTCTCTTGTTAGTTGATAATTGCTGTAAATAAAAGCCTTAGGCCTACACCTTTTTATCTTAAATAATAGTATTCATGTGGTGTTGTGATCTTTTACAGTTGCTTAATGGGGACTTGCCCCCTCACTGGATATTAAAATATCCATGAATCATTTATTAATGCTTTCAATTTAACTATTTTGACACGATCCTATCTACAATAACTTTCTGATTTTGCACTCCTGACAGGGAGTCTCACAGCACTTTCAGAAATTTGGGCATGTGTTTGCATGATATTCTGACCATTTAAATTAATGGTCGGAAAATCTCTGCACCACCAGCCCATGAGACTCTTCACCAGAAGCGTAAAGTCAGAAAACGACCCAATAGAGAAAGACATTGGGCTGCATTCCAAATGACTGGTTATGGAAAATAAGAAGGAAGATTGCATTTTATAGAATGAAATGTTCTTTACAGATTATCCACCAACTTCCACCTCTTTTCAGCTTTTCAAACAAAGTGCTGCCCATTTAACCCATCAACTCCTCTCCAGATTTCCAGCTTTTGCATTTTTTAAAAAATTACACTGTAATCAATTTGTTTCAGGGCAGAATTGACATAGCTTGTAAATGTACATTTTTTTAAAGATTTTTTGTTCTAAGTAACTCCACATATTATGAATATTTTAGAAGGATTAAGCTAGGTCCTGTGACTTCCAGAAAAGAATGTGTGTCTCACACACTGATGGACAGAATGAATTGAACCAGCAGAACTGACAACAGCCACCTCTGACCTTTCTGCTTTTCATTATGTCAGACTTGGGAATTCATTCAGAGACTGACTTGTGTTACGCTGTAGGCTCTTTTCACAGGGCACACAAACAACAACATTGGTATGTATCCAAGTCTAGTTGGAAACATACATCATTCGGACTCATACATAAACTGTGTTTCAGTAAGTACAATAAGCAGAGCTTCATGAGATGGTGATCTGTCATTTCAGTCTGCACTAATTTCACTTCCAAAGTAGATTTCTATATGGGAAAGTATCCATACAAAATTTCTTAGGTATTTTACTAACGTAGGTACAGTTGGCCTCTTTCTGTGCTGTAATTTCTATGATTCTGCGAGCACAATTCTAATTTTATTGAGATGAAAAGGTACAACAAAGTCATGCAGATTGCAGCAGGAACCAATCTCTCATAATGGAATTCTTCACAGGCCCACCACTGGTCAGAGGAACATAACATTCAAAGTTCACCAATGTGTCTGTTCAATTCCCTCGGCATGATCCCAGAACATGCAGGAGTTGAAGCTGAGCTCCATATGTCAGGGGGTAAATACATAAGAAAAAAGAAAGCAAGAATGAGAAAAAGCAATTTGGTCCCTCCACAGACCATGCTTAATCTATCCTAGCAAGGACCCTACCTGTCCATTTAATGTCCTGCAAAGTTCTGCATAAATCTCACTAATTTCCAAAGGCAAGCAAGTAAAATTTAGAATTTTTATCTGTGTTCATTCTACAACCCTAGGCTGTTCTCCACAGAAACCATTCCTCCACCCACACCAGCCCTAGTAGCAGAAGCCCGTGAAGTATATGATTATTTCAGTTTATACCTATCACTATCAACATCAATTTCATGTGGACACTGTGTAAAATGGGTTCAATGGTACATGTAGGGACATTGTGAAATATTTTTCAGTTTTATGGGCTGTACTGTCACAGGAGATCGTCTCTTTTGAAGATCTGGTTCATACTTCTTTGAGGCTGTTCCAGCCCTCCACTTTATTACACTGAACAGATGTCACCATTCAGACTTCTATAGACTCAACAAGACCAAGTTAAGGAAATTGCCAAGGAACCTTCCTGTAGCTCCGTGGTTGATGTGTCAATCTATAGTCATCGTGACCCTGTGGAGTATATTCACGATTTCTTAATAAGTTCCTCTGACTGTGATGTGTAAGTCTGTAAACAGTCATAGGGGCCGATCCCACAATGATGTGATCTAATAGTGCAGGTAGCAATTAGGCAAACATGACGAGCACTATCAAACACACAAGCCTTAGGCCTGCTGAGTTCCTGAAGGGCAGTGTGTACTAACAGGGAAGGTCAGCACCAGGGGACCAGAGGGTGAGCACATATAATGTGCACTCATTAGGCATGCAAATTTTATTTAAATCACCTGCCCCCTCCCAAACCTGCTCTCAGCAGCGGGAAAATGCTCCTGGCTTTCAGCATCCCTTTAAAAAGGGCACTGGTTGGTGGGCCCATTCAGTCACTTTAGAGCTTTCAGTCTTAAAGGGAAGTGTTAAATCTTACAGAGACAAATTTAGTTTGGCTGCCTGCTATACTTAACTTTGGCAATTTTTTCTTGTCAATCCTTTTTTTGTCCTACCACATTGATTTTTCCCATTTGCTCTCAGGAGTCTATCCACTATCCATGGGCTTGAAATTCTGCTTGGCATTGGCGGTGAGAAGCAGACATACTGAGGAGAATCTGCTCAGCAATGAAGGACCTACACAGTGTCTGCAGTTAAAAGTAGGTGGAAATCCCTATAAAAGCACAGATCTATCAGACCCATGTTCTTCCAATGCTTTTGTGAGAATCTAAAACATACACGCTACTCAAGCAAGACATCAGAGACTGGAAGCGTTTGATCCGTGCTGTCAGAGGTGACTGCTGAGAAATAGATGGTTCAAGTTCACCCGCAACACAGATGTAACAACGAGATTTGGACTTCAGAAGATTGAAGTCATCATTAATTGTCTCCATCGGGCACGCTTTGGTCACATTGCCCATCTCAGAAACAAAGGTCTCACAAACCGGGCACTGAAGATAGCAATTGAGGTCAGGAAGGGACACAAGGTCCTCTTCGGTTAACCTGGCTATATCAGATCAGTTGTGGTCCAATGGAACTCTGTGACACTTGCAATTAAGCCAAACAGTCAATGGACGATCGATGCTACAGATCTCTGCTGACTAAGCTTGCTTGCTTGCACACAGAAGGAATATCACTGCATTTCCTCTGTCGCCTCATTTAAATACTGGTAGTACACCTCCCAGAACTAATTGCATTATGCACCGGGAACACAGAGGTCGGGACTTCCTAGACAGGAGCAGAAAATGTGTTGGTGCAGCTTCTTAAAGTGGCACCTGCACTTCCTGTTGATGGCAATGTTTGAAGGCAATTTTACATGGATAGCAGAGGGAATCAGATGTTGAAGCATTTCCCTCTGAACTATAGGTAAACTGAGACCTTGGCTATCTGTACTAAGTCTATTTAGATGTTATGTCCATTGATGTACACTGAAGTTCGATTCACCATGTGTAACACACAACCATTTGAAGAATCAGTGCGGCTTATTACTTAGCAAGGACTTACTAGCCCGCGCTCCATCTTTCTTTCTTGTATAAGGCATAGATATTTAGATAATTTGTCAAATGCTACCTCTTTCATATTATTAGATTTAAGATAGTTGTATATTTTTTTTAAGTTTCGTTCTAATAGCTGTTGTTGAAGCTGCTTAGTGTCGCTAACTTTTTGTTTGGAAACTTTTGGAAGCAGTATCACTTTGCTTTTCACGGGCATTGATTTACTTCAGTCATTTCAGTTTGATCAGGAATGTGGCACTAAATCTGGATGTAACAAATCAAGAACTGAAGTACTGATTACAAATGTAAATTTGGCTAGCAAAATGTAAAATAACCACATTTTGAACAAGGCAACTGAGGTTACAAAGTTTAGAAGGGATTTAAACACAGGATGAGTATTTTAAATTTGAGCCGTTGGAGGAGTGGAAGCCAATGTAAGTAAGTCAGTGAGGACAGGGCTGATACGTGAGCAGCATTTGGTATGGGATCGGATACGGGCAGCAGAGTTTTGGATGAGCTAAAGTTTTCTAGAGGGTGAAAGATAGGAGACCAGCCAGGAGATTATTCAAGTAACAGTGTCTGGAAGTGACAAAGGCGTGGAAGAGGGTAACAATACCATTTCCTATATTAGCAATGTACTGATACATCACTGAATAACATATGTATTCAATGTTGTGCTTGGCCAAGCCTTGAAGATGTAGAACAAATGCAGCACTAAAATCTGGAAAATGAAATGAGTCCTCTGAGCTGCTGAAATGTTTCATATGTTGACACTGGCTGATTTGGATAGTTCTTGCGCCTTAATAACATCTGCAGGTGAAAAAATAAACAGGAGTGCCATAGCCAATGCACTCAGTATCCATTATAATAGTAATGAAATCAGAAGGCATGAATTTTAAATACATATACACAAGAACTACAGTGCAAAATGATAAATATTTTCACAAGTGAATCTGACTGGATAACTGGTAAGTGATTACTGAGCAGGCTGGACATATTTATCATATTTCACTGTTGGCAGTGATATATTTTTTGTACCACATGTTGAGAGATTTTTTTCTTAAATAACATTGCAAGTGTGAAGCTCTGAATATGATCTCTATAGGTACCAGACCAAACCAATGTTTGTTTTGGCATCAGATGATGCTGAGTATTAAAACAGACATTGGTTGGTAGACTCTTACCACCATCAGGATACAAGTATGTAATACATTGTGTTGGCTATTAATAACATTTTGGAATGTATTTACAGTTGCCTGTGATTTTCTTAACTTCACAACAGCAGCTCCGATTTAAATTTATAGCATTAGCTGGGAGAGCTAAGTCTCCCTTTGTGCGAGCGTAGAATTGTGCAGTAGAGCATCAAGTCCTTAGATATACAGATCTCCAATGTATCAGGCAGTTGAAATGTCTACATTCTCAGAAGGGGAATAATCTTTCCCATTAGATACTTTTATTAAGCTGCCCTAACATATACCATCACTCAAAGACAAGCATCTTCTCACAGCTAAATGTTAAGATCTCTGCCTGGCAGCCCACCAGCCCACCAGCAATATCCATGCAGATAATAACTAGTGCTGGGGTCTGGTTACATGGGCACCAGCATTCTGAATTACTCATCCAAGTGGTCATTGTTCATGTGCAAAGCTAGACAGTCAGCATAGATATCTTTCAGTCTTTAATTTTGAAAAAAGATACACACGTGAAACATCATAACCTCACTTTTCTCATTACAGATATTGACTTAGTTACTGTATAGTTCCAGCACATGCTCAGATATGTGACGTGCTTGCAAGGCAGCACCTGTAAAGGTCCAAATCCCTGGGCTCAGAAACTGAAGGAGGAATCGGGCTGGCCCTCTGACCATGTTTCTGCTCCTCCACTGCCATCTCCACTTGCTCCTGCTCTCTGTAAATCACCCAATGCTTCCGCCTGAGCCTCACTACCTCAAACTACTACAGTGGATGCACCTGTTTTGGTGCTGGCCACTGTTGGAGTGAGTGATGCTGTGCTCTGTGAGGTGCAGGGTCACTGCCCTCTGGGGTCTCCTTTTAAGGCAGCTATAGGAATAGAACAACATGGGGGAGAAGTTCAGTATCACCCCATTTGGGGCGCAATTATCGGCCGGGCGCAAAGATTAGCGCCTGGCGCTAATTATCGCCTCCGACTGCAAACTTGACTTTTATCGCCCCTGGAGGTGATTGGAGCGCTAAATCAGGCGCTTCACAACTGTCTTAAGGCGCAAAGGCCGAGGAGCGAGGCGCTACCTCAGAGCGCTGGCGAAGCTCATGTGATGTCAGTCAGCAATGGAACACACACACAATGGCGCCGGCCAGTTCTTAAAGGGGAGGGTTGATCTTGCTTTCCATACACATCCTGCTCATTGCAACCTTGAATCTCGGCCTGGAGAGACCTGCACATCAAATCTGCTGGAAAGAACAATGGAGAGACCCAGGGAAAGAGCTCAGAGTGCAGCCTCCACAGTCTCTTCTAAATCGATACAAGGAGGGGCAAATCAAAATGAACCTGCAAAGTGCTGCTCAGTACCCAAAACTCCTTCACACAGCGTTGAATCTCTCCAGAAGTCTCTCTCTCTCTCAGAATGCGTGGTTCAAAAATGTCACCAACAATAAAAGGCAGGAAGCGGTCACCTTTAAATAGCGCTCCCTCAGTCCCTTCCTGACTGCAAAATGCTCCCCTCAACCTATCATTGCTAACGGCAGGCGGTAAGGCAGGGGGCGCCACTCAATATCCGCTCCGGGGCGCTACCGGGGCGTTGTGCACTCGACTGACGTCACGATCTGCCGGCGCAGGAGATCGTGGCGGTAGTGTTTAGCGCCGCCGCAAAATGTCTAGTTAATTTCGCGAGCGGCGCAAACATTGCCGCGCTCGGGCGCTAGTTGCTTTGCGCCCCATTAGCGCCCTCTTAAGGCGCTAACGGGAGGCGCAACCAACTGAATTTTTCCCCCAAATGCTTCAAGCAGAGCTTATATCACAAGACATTTTGTGTATATTGTTGTGGTGCAAGAACCTGTCTAGTTCCTTCTTGAAAACCATTAAAGTTTCTTGTTCCACCACCTGTGTCAATAATTTATTCCACATACATTAAAGTTCCTCCTGCATTTCCTATTTCCTTTTGTTGCAGCATGCAAGTAACCTCTGTCGTTAGCCTGCTTGGTGGCCCTAACAAGATTTATGTGTGACATTAGAAACATATTTCTGTGACAGCAACCAAGTGTGCCCTGCAGCAATATGCACATGCAGGTAAAAGAGCTCAAAGATTGCCTGAGTGCTTTGCATGTTGCCCCAGTGAAGTTGTATCAAGGTGAGATTCAACTTTTGTTAGCATTCACAAGGAGGGCCTAAATAGGCAAAGTATGGGTACTCTTATATTGGCAATCTTCCTGAGTCAGAAATCTCTTTTGCATCTACTGCCACGACCTATGGATGCAGGCGACTGTATTGACTCATTTGGCCACTTCCATTAGGCATTTTAATCAGGTCTCCTAATTGGAGGGTGCCCCACAGCTCCAAACAGGGCCACCTCCTAGAGTGAGATCTTCAGAGCAGCATCCTCAAAATAAGTAGTCTCTGGCTCCTTGTTCCCAGCTTCAACTGCTAACAGCACGACTTTAAATTATGAAACGTGCAACTTTGCCTTAACTATTAGGATCATTGCTCCTTTGACTGAACATTTTGTTCATCCTAGTATATAAATATTTCTTCTTACGCTCTTTTCCTCTTCCTTGCATCCTACCATTTTGAAATCAGGATTCAATGCCGTTTTCTGCAGCAGCCCTTTAAGAGTTGCTGAATTGTTGGACATCCTGCTGTATACACGTAGCATGTTCCCTGAGCACCAACCAGCCCGCATGATGAAAAAACGAACTGACCTTGTGAAATCACACAAGTTTAGCTCTCTAAACTACTTGCGCACTATGTACACAATGCATTGTAGTCCTGCCCACAGTGCGATGGGACCGCATAAGTAGCCTGATGCTAGGGGCAATGGTTCTCACCAACCATTTGAAAAATCCTGATTCATAATTACATTTTTCTTTATTTTTCCCTTCACTTTCAAAACATGTAGAATAATTGCATTGATGTCCACCATGAGCTCCCATGTGTGTCTGCCATACTATCATACGAATGTCTTACCCTCTGACCTCATTACATATGCAGTCATTTTTTTATGTTGATAAATGACAGCCCAAGGTCCATGGTGCAGGATACTACCAGCACTGAAAAGAAGAGGAGAAAAGACAATATGAATGAAGAAGATGATGCAAAGCTTGGAATTTAGAAGCAAAATACTGTGGATGCTGGAAATCTGAAATAGAAACAGAAAATGGTGGAAATACTCTGCAGATCAGGCAGTATCTGTGGAGAGAGAAACAGAGTTAATGTTTCAGGTCAATGACCTTTTGTCAGAACGTGAAAAAGTTGGAGATGTAACAGGTTTCAAACAAGTACAAGGCAGGGAAAGGGGGGAGGGGAGGAAAGAACAAAAGGGAAGGTCTGTGAGAAGGGTGGAAGGCAGGAGAGATTAAATGACAAAAGGGATGATAGTGCAAGGCAAAAGGAGATGGTAATGGGACAAGTAAAGAAACAAAAGGTGGGTCTGTTTTTTTTTATAACACTCCTGTGAAGCGCCTTGGCTGTTTTATTATTTTAAAGGCGCTATATAAATATAAGTTGTTGTTGTTATCTAGAAGAGATGTAAATGGGAATAGCAGAATCATCAACAGCTGCCATCTGAAAAAATGGGGGCAGAGGTTGTGATCTGAAATTGTTGAACTCGATGTTGAGTCTGGAAGCCTATAAAGTGTCTAATCGAAGTGCCTGTTTCTCGAGCTTACGCGGCGCTTCATTGGAACAACGTAGGAGGCCGAGGACGGAGAGGTCAGAGTGGGAGTGGAGTGGAGAATTAAAGTGACAGGCAGTGACGGTGGATTGGCAGTGGGCAGTGACGGTGGATTGGCAGTGGGCAGTGATGGTGGATTGGGGATGGGCAGAGATGGCGGATTGGGGTCAGCAGTGATGGTGGATTGGGGGTGGGCAGAGATGGTGGATTGGGGGTCAGCAGAGATGGTGGATTGGGGGTGGGCAGAGATGGTGGATTGGGGATGGGCAGAGATGGTGGATTGGGGGTCAGCAGAGATGGTGGATTGGGGGTGGGCAGAGATGGTGGATTGGGGGTCAGCAGAGATGGTGGATTGGGGTGGGCAGAGATGGTGGATTGGGGATGGGCAGAGATGGTGGATTGGGGGTGGGCAGAGATGGTGGATTGGGGGTCAGCAGAGATGGTGGATTGGGGGTCAGCAGAGATGGTGGATTGGGGATGGGCAGAGATGGTGGATTGGGGGTGGGCAGAGATGGTGGATTGGGGGTGGGCAGTGATGGTGGATTGGGGGTCAGCAGAGATGGTGGATTGGGGGTGGGCAGAGATGGTGGATTGGGGGTGGGCAGAGATGGTGGATTGGGGGTCAGCAGAGATGGTGGATTGGGGCTGGGCAGAGATGGTGAATTGGGGATGGGCAGAGATGGTGGATTGGGGGTGGGCAGAGATGGTGGATTGGGGGTGGGCAGTGATGGTGGATTGGGGTGGGCAGTGATGGTGGATTGGGGTGGGCAGTGATGGTGGATTGGGGATGGGCAGTGATGGTGGATTGAGGTGGGCAGTGATGGTGGATTGAGGTGGGCAGTGATGGTGGATTGGGGTCAGCAGTGATGGTGGATTGGGGATGGGCAGAGATGGTGGATTGGGGATGGGCAGTGATGGTGGATTGGGGATGGGCAGTGATGGTGGATTGGGGTGGGCAGTGATGGTGGATTGAGGTGGGCAGTGATGGTGGATTGGGAATGGGCTGAGATGGTGGATTGGGGATGGGCAGTGATGGTGGATTGGGGGTGGGCAGAGATGGTGGATTGGGGTGGGCAGTGATGGTGGATTGGGAATGGGCTGAGATGGTGGATTGGGGATGGGCAGAGATGGTGGATTGGGGATGGGCAGAGATGGTGGATTGGGGGACAGCAGAGATGGTGGATTGGGGGTGGGCAGAGATGGTGGATTGGGGTGGGCAGTGATGGTGGATTGGGGCTGGGCAGTGATGGTGGATTGGGGGTGGGCAGAGATGGTGGATTGGGGATGGGCAGAGATGGTGGATTGAGGGTGGACAGTGATGGTGGATTGGAGTGGGCAGTGATGGTGGATTGGGGTGGGCAGTGATGGTGGATTGGGGTCAGCAGTGATGGTGGATTGGGGATGGGCAGAGATGGTGGATTGGGAATGGGCTGAGATGGTGGATTGGGGATGGGCAGAGATGGTGGATTGGGGGTGGGCAGTGATGGTGGATTGGGGATGGGCAGTGATGGTGGATTGGGAATGGGCTGAGATGGTGGATTGGGGATGGGCAGAGATGGTGGATTGGGGGTGGGCAGTGATGGTGGATTGGGGATGGGCAGTGATGGTGGATTGGGGATGGGCAGTGATGGTGGATTGGGGTCAGCAGTGATGGTGGATTGGGGATGGGCAGTGATGGTGGATTGGGGGTGGGCAGTGATGGTGGATCGGGGTCAGCAGTGATGGTGGATTGGGGGTGGGCAGTGATGGTGGATTGGGGGTGGGCAGTGATGGTGGATTGGAGATGGGCAGAGATGGTGGATTGGGGGTGGGCAGAGATGGTGGATTGGGGTGGGCAGAGATGGTGGATTGGGGGTGGGCAGTGATGGTGGATTGGGGATGGGCTGAGATGGTGGATTGGGGGTGGGCAGTGATGGTGGATTGGGGATGGGCAGAGATGGTGGATTGGGGATGGTCAGTGATGGTGGATTGGGGGTGGGCAGAGATGGTGGATTGGGGATGGGCAGTGATGGTGGATTGGGGTCAGCAGTGATGGTGGATTGGGGATGGGCAGAGATGGTGGATTGGGGATGGGCAGAGATGGTGGATTGAGGTCAGCAGTGATGGTGGATTGGGGATGGGCAGAGATGGTGGATTGGGGATGGGCAGTGATGGTGGATTGGGGATGGGCAGTGATGGTGGATTGGGGTGGGCAGTGATGGTGGATTGAGGTGGGCAGTGATGGTGGATTGGGAATGGGCTGAGATGGTGGATTGGGGATGGGCAGTGATGGTGGATTGGGGGTGGGCAGAGATGGTGGATTGGGGTGGGCAGTGATGGTGGATTGGGAATGGGCTGAGATGGTGGATTGGGGATGGGCAGAGATGGTGGATTGGGGATGGGCAGAGATGGTGGATTGGGGGACAGCAGAGATGGTGGATTGGGGGTGGGCAGAGATGGTGGATTGGGGTGGGCAGTGATGGTGGATTGGGGCTGGGCAGTGATGGTGGATTGGGGGTGGGCAGAGATGGTGGATTGGGGATGGGCAGAGATGGTGGATTGAGGGTGGACAGTGATGGTGGATTGGAGTGGGCAGTGATGGTGGATTGGGGTGGGCAGTGATGGTGGATTGGGGTCAGCAGTGATGGTGGATTGGGGATGGGCAGAGATGGTGGATTGGGAATGGGCTGAGATGGTGGATTGGGGATGGGCAGAGATGGTGGATTGGGGGTGGGCAGTGATGGTGGATTGGGGATGGGCAGTGATGGTGGATTGGGAATGGGCTGAGATGGTGGATTGGGGATGGGCAGAGATGGTGGATTGGGGGTGGGCAGTGATGGTGGATTGGGGATGGGCAGTGATGGTGGATTGGGGATGGGCAGTGATGGTGGATTGGGGTCAGCAGTGATGGTGGATTGGGGATGGGCAGTGATGGTGGATTGGGGGTGGGCAGTGATGGTGGATCGGGGTCAGCAGTGATGGTGGATTGGGGGTGGGCAGTGATGGTGGATTGGGGGTGGGCAGTGATGGTGGATTGGAGATGGGCAGAGATGGTGGATTGGGGGTGGGCAGAGATGGTGGATTGGGGTGGGCAGAGATGGTGGATTGGGGGTGGGCAGTGATGGTGGATTGGGGATGGGCTGAGATGGTGGATTGGGGGTGGGCAGTGATGGTGGATTGGGGATGGGCAGAGATGGTGGATTGGGGATGGTCAGTGATGGTGGATTGGGGGTGGGCAGAGATGGTGGATTGGGGATGGGCAGTGATGGTGGATTGGGGTCAGCAGTGATGGTGGATTGGGGATGGGCAGAGATGGTGGATTGGGGATGGGCAGAGATGGTGGATTGAGGTCAGCAGTGATGGTGGATTGGGGGTGGGCAGTGATGGTGGATTGGGGTGGGCAGTGATGGTGGATGGGGGTCAGCAGAGATGGTGGATTGGGGGTGGGCAGAGATGGTGGATTGGGGATGGGCAGAGATGGTGGATTGAGGTCAGCAGTGATGGTGGATTGGGGGTGGGCAGTGATGGTGGATTGGGGTGGGCAGTGATGGTGGATGGGGGTCAGCAGAGATGGTGGATTGGGGGTGGGCAGTGATGGTGGATTGGGGTGGGCAGTGATGGTGGATTGGGGTGGGCAGTGATGGTGGATTGGGGGTCAGCAGAGATGGTGGATTTGGGGTGGGCAGTGATGGTGGATTGGGGGTGGGCAGTGATGGTGGATTGGGGTGGGCAGTGTGTGGTAACACAATACAGCTTCCTGTGACTCGAACTTTATTGCATCACTTCCTGTGATTAGTCCAGGATAAATACTGGACTGAGCAGTTGGATCCTGGAGAGGCATAGAGTAAGACCTCTTTTGTATGTAGCACCTTTTTAGTTGATTAAAGCTTACTTTAAGTTCACCACGCGTAAGGCTCATTCTTACGACAATTTAATCAACTTTGAAAAACTTCGCACTCAAACTTTTTGGACGAACTCGGAACTAAGGATCCAGGGAATCACCCATCATGGAAAACATCCTTAAACCATCGCGTCTTGACTTGGACCCAAACACCCCAGCAGCCGGTAAGGTGTGGAAACACTGGTATCGCACGTTTGACAATTTTCTCGAATATTGCAAGGCTGATGATGACACAAAGTTGCGGATACTCATCAACTGTGTCACTCCGAATGTATATCAGTATGTTGAGGAATGGGGCAGTTACGAGGAGGCAATTCGGACGCTTAAAAGACTATATACTAAGACTAATGAGGTCTATGCCAGACATCTACTAGCTACAGCCCAACAAGGGCCGGAGGAATCCATTGATAAATTCCTCCAAGAGCTTCGCAGACTTAGTATGGACTGTAACTTTCAGGCGGCCTCAGCTGAGCTGTACCGTGAAGAAATGATCCGTGATGCTTTCATCTGCGGGCTTGCCTCCCCATTTATACGCCAGCGTCTACTGGAAAGTAAGACACTTGAGCTTCAGAGAGCTTATGATATGGCTTGCTCTCTAGATCTGGCAAAAAGAAATGCAGACCTTTATACAGTGCCCAGACCTCGGTCTGCTGCCTTAACTACAGTCAGGCAATTTAAGAGGCCACAGGTGAACTCTATTAGGGAGGACTTTATCCCTGACGATCAATCTGATGACTTCACTGATGAAGAGGATGATGACCCCACTGTGGCAGCCTCTTGGCAATCTAAGAAATGCTTCTTTTGTGGTGATGAGTTTCACCCTCGGAAATTCTGCCCTGCTCGCAATGCGTTTTGCAGTCATTGCAACAAAAAGGGTCATTTTGCAAAGGTTTGCCTATCAAGAGCCTCTACGAGGGCTTATCAAGCTAAGTCCTACCGAACTGCCCCGGTAAGGGCCTATCAAGATGTTCCGGCTAAAATCTATCGTGCTTCCTCTCGGGTTTTCTCTCGAAGAAACACACCTAGAGTTTCAGCCACTCTTTGTGCAACGACACCAATTACAGCTGCTTGTCCTCAGAACCTATTCCATGCAGCTACAAAAGCATCAATTAATGGACATACTTTAGATGCCTTAATTGACTCAGGTAGCACTGATAGTTTCATTAGGGAACAGATTGTTGCAGAGTTAAAGCTACATGTTTTCCCATCGGACCAGGCAATTGCGATGGCTCAGTCATCACTTAATACCAGAATTTCTGGCTTTTGTATGGTTGAAATAACACTTAATGGTCACAGGTATCCCTCCACCCGGCTTTCGGTGCTCAAGGACTTATGTAGTGATCTTATCTTAGGGCTGGATTTTCAAAAGCAGCATAAGAAGCTCACCATTGAGTTCGGCAGATCCAAACCTGAACTCACTATTTCTAATATACGACCTCGATTACCGTTCTGTGCATTGTCAGCAGCTTCACTGGATGAACCCTCACTGTTTACCAGTATCCCTCCTCGATGCAAACCGATTATAACAAAGTCACGACGTTTCAGTCAGGAAGACCAGTCTTTTATTGCGGCTGAGATTTCTCGGCTTTTAGCAGAGGATATCATCGAGCCTTGTTCGTCGCCATGGCGCGCCCAGGTCGTTATTGTTAAGAACCCTCTACAACCTCACAAGAAACGGCTGTGCATTGACTATTCACAGACCATCAATCAATATACGGACTTGGACGCATACCCATTGCCGCGCATCGATGATATGGTTAATAAACTGGCTGAGTACACGGTGTTCTCAACATATGATCTGAAAAGTGCCTATCATCAGGTACCCTTGAAGGTCTCAGACAAGCAGTATACGGCCTTTGAAGCCAATGGACGGCTGTATCAATTTCGTCGCCTCCCCTTTGGGGTCACTAATGGAGTGGCTGTCTTCCAGCGAGCAATGGATGACCTGGTCAAACAGGAAGACTTGAAGGATACGTTTCCTTATCTGGACAATATTACTGTCGCAGGTCGCAATCAGCGGGAACATGACGCCAATCTCCAACGATTTTGGGATGCACTCCAGCACCGTAATTTGACATTAAATGCGGCTAAATCCATTGAGTCACAACCAACCATCAACATCCTTGGCTATTGTGTGGGCAATGGCATCATTAAACCTGACCCTGAAAGGCTTCGCCCACTCCAAGAGCTCCCGCCACCTAAGAATCCGGCCTCCTTGCGCCGGGCCCTCGGCCTGTTTGCATACTATGCTAAATGGATTCCTAACTTCTCGGACCGAATCCAACCTCTACTGAAGGCCAGCACATTCCCACTAGACACAGCGGCTGTTGCAGCCTTTAACCTCCTGAAAAAACAGTTGGAGAAAGCGGCTCTTCACTCCATCGATGAGAGTCTTCCTTTTGTTGTTGAGTGTGATGCCTCGGAAGTGGCGATCTCGGCCACTCTGAATCAGGAAGGTCGTCCGGTGGCATTTTTGTCCAGGACTTTTCAAGGGGCTGAGCTACATTATCCTCCAGTCGAGAAAGAAGCTACAGCCATCATAGAGGCAGTACGGAAGTGGACTCATCTCCTAGCTCGCCAGCACTTTACCTTAATCACGGACCAGCGATCGGTCGCCTTCATGCTCGATAATCGAAAACGGACCAAAATTAAAAATAATAAAATCCAGCTTTGGCGGCTGGAATTGGCCTCTTTTGGTTACACCATCCACTATCGACCTGGCAAGGAGAATGTGGCTCCGGATACCCTCACACGAGCATTCTGCTCCGCTATGGCACCCTCTACGCTCGTAGACATCCATGATGGGTTGTGTCATCCGGGCGTTACTCGCATGCTACACTTCGTGCGGTCCCGAAATCTCCCATTCTCTACCGGGGATGTAAAGAAGATGTGCTCGGACTGCAGAGTCTGTGCGGAATTGAAACCTCAGTTTTTCCGCCCCTCGGGTGGTATACTCATACATGCGACCCAGCCAATGCAACGGCTTAGCATCGATTTTAAGGGGCCGTTGCCCTCTTCAACTCGCAACACTTATCTATTGACCATGGTCGATGAGTATTCCCGTTTTCCGTTTGCCTTTCCCTGCCCCAATATGCTGACGACCACGGTTATCAGCTGCCTTGAGCAGGTATTTGCTTTCTGTGGCATGGCATCCTATGTTCATTCGGATCGGGGCCCTTCTTTTATGTCAGGAGAACTCAAGGCCTATCTCTCGGAATGGGGTATTGCTGCCAGCAGAACGACGCCTTATCATCCGGTCGGGAATGGGCAAGTCGAGCGTTTTAACGCTATCATCTGGAATGCGGTACGTCTGGCTTTGAGATCTCGGGGCCTACCCAACCAGCAATGGGAAGCAGTACTTCCAGACGCATTACACTCCACACGGTCCCTCCTTTCGACCGCCACAAATACGACGCCTCATGAACGGTTCTTCCGATTTCAGCGTCGCTCATCCTATGGGATATCTCTCCCATCGTGGCTGACTGCACCGGGACCAGTGCTACTCCGAAGATATGTCCGGGCGTCTAAGAATGACCCCCTGGTAGATGAGGTTGAGCTCACTGACGTCAACCCTACCTACGCCTATATTCGGTATCCTGACGGTCGGGAATCTACCGTGTCATTGCGGGATCTGGCTCCCTGCCCGCCGAAACATAGAGGGACACCAGGGGATGATATTGTACCAGGCACATCTCTGGGCTCGCCAGGTGCCTCTCATCACGATCTGGATCTGACGCCGGCTGGTACCTCACTCCAGCATGCCGACCTGGGGCAGACTGACTATGAGCCCGTCGGGGCTCGCACGCGCAGCCACGATCCACCCCGTACCGTACGCTCGGAAACGGACCTGCCACAGCCCTGCCCGACACCCGTTCGGGCACCAGTACACAGTCAGGATCGTCCTGACCCCTCACAGAGCGGGCTGGATCACTCGGACTCTGGTCCACGGCCCGCGGCGGGTAAACGGGCTAGGGGCCCTCTACCGCTACGAGAACCCAAACGGGTGCGGCTCTCCCTCGTCCGGCGGCTACGAAATGGAGGGAGCATCCCGGCCTCCTAATCTTTTGGGGGGGGAGAATGTGGTAACACAATACAGCTTCCTGTGACTCGAACTTTATTGCATCACTTCCTGTGATTAGTCCAGGATAAATACTGGACTGAGCAGTTGGATCCTGGAGAGGCATAGAGTAAGACCTCTTTTGTATGTAGCACCTTTTTAGTTGATTAAAGCTTACTTTAAGTTCACCACGCGTAAGGCTCATTCTTACGACACAGTGATAGTGGATTGGGGGTCAGCAGAGATGGTGGATTGGGGGTCAGCAGTGATGGTGGATTGAGATGGGCAGTGATGGTGGATTGAGGGTGGGCAGTGATGGTGGATTGGGGGTGGGCAGAGATGGTGGATTGGGGATGGGCAGAGATGGTGGATTGGGGATGGGCAGAGATGGTGGATTGGGGGTGGGCAGTGATGGTGGATTGGGGGTGGGCAGTGATGGTGGATTGGGGATGGGCAGTGATGGTGGATTGGGGTGGGCAGTGATGGTGGATTGGGGTGGGCAGTGATGGTGGATTGGGGGTGGGCAGTGATGGTGGATTGGGGATGGGCAGAGATGGTGGGTTGGGGGTGGGCAGAGATGGTGGGTTGGGGGTGGGCAGAGATGGTGGATTGGGGATGGGCAGCTAGTTTCAGCGACAATACTTGTGGCCATAACCAGTTACTCTGGGTCTTCGCCCCATATGACATGGTGCTGAGATTGAGGGTGGGTGCTGGCAGTGGTTACATCTGCCTCCTTGTAGCCTGATTGTAGAATTAAAGGCAAGGGATGACATCACCTACCAGAATTCCCACTAGTCAAGTGCCCCCAGCAGACTGAACACCTACATGTTACCGACCAACCTACTGTGCCTCCTGAGCTTTAGCAAACTGCAGAACTAAAAATTAAACACATAGGTAAAGCTGCCTATGGTAAATATATACTGTTTACATTCCATCCTATGTAGAATAGACAATAGAGTGGAGGTGCATACCAGCATAAGGATTGTGCATAGGAGTTATATATCTTACTCTGGCAAGGTGGTCTATTTAAATATGTTATCAAAATATTTATTTTCCATATGGTTAGTCCTGAATCAGCCAAACAACTCAATATGGATAATCTTACAAAATGAATCTTATTTAGTGTTACCCTTTGAACTTATTTAGAAGTGTGTTTCCTTCATTACTTCCAGTTACTGAATGAAACTCTTCAAAAAACATATGACAGACTTCCCATGATATCTTTTACTTGAAATAGTCCTACTCTTGCTGTCAAAAAGCATTTTCACATCTAAAACTTCCATCAACATATCACTGAGTTCAGATGAATTATTGTGATACTGACTCAGGCCACAAGAGTGGGAAGAATAAAGGATTAATGGGAGATATATTATACGTAAGGCACTGTAGAGAAAGCTGCCTGTCAGCAGTACAAATCATCTGGTTCTCCTGCTAAGTGTCTTGGCACACTGTACTTCAGCTAATAAATCAAGGGAGACAAAAAGAAGAAAGTTCATGGTCTTCATACACAAATCATTTCAGTTTGAGAGGTCACCAGGGATGCAACAATAACTAAGTACGAAGCGAAGACAAACAATTAAAAATGTCAGCTTTTACTCGTTAAAGGGGCACTGTCTTCAAGAAAGGTCACAACCACCAGTTTGTTGATGGTTTTTCTGCAATTTGGGAAGAATAGACAGAGCCAACATCTCCTGCTACCAGCTACATGGCCTGTAGAATTTGGAATCAAAATGAAATATACTATGAAATATCATAATTTTTCAGTGTAATATTAAATAATGATAATTGTAGGACTGGCTTGCTTTGAACTCTACTCCTGTTTCTCAGGCATTCCTTGAATGCGTCTCCTGTAGGATCAGATGTCTGTACAGATTGCTTGCACTGTTGGTGTTTCACTGCTTGCTGCTATCTCAGCAGTATGATATTTATTAATGTTGCAATGTCTGGAGCCTCTTCTGGATCATGTGGTCATGCTGTTTATGGCAATTTTTATATCAATAAAGAATTTTATTATAAATAAACACATCTTTAAAACAATACAGCAATGCATGAAATGTATCAAATTGGCTTGGATCTTATGGCTATGGATAATATCTGTTGTGTCATTCTACTTCGTTGTTGCAGTCAAATAAAGAATTAAAAGGAATGCCGACTTGCTGGCTATTTTAGCCACTGCGCAGAAAGCCTATCTGGATGAAACCTCACTCTGTTAAAGAAAACACACCAGCTTCTGGTACATTATTTTATTAAAATCTTTGTTTTTCTCTTAAAGGTAATTTTTCAAAAATGTTCAGTCAACACTTGGCTTGCGTGCAGTACTTTGAATAAAACTTATTTAATAAAAAGTATGTTCCAGATTCCCTGATTTGTTGAAACAAAGGTTTAGGTAGAAGTAGTCCCAGAAGTGGTTGGCCTTGTCCGTACTGTAAAAAAAAATGAGACTTAAGGGACTCTTATTCATATGTTGTCAGTTAATAGGAGATATCACACTCCAACTATAACTGTTACATCTGCAAAATAAAATAGTGAGCTGTTCCACATTGAGTAACAAGGGAATTCATTCTAGTTATCGTCAGCCAACAATATGCTGCTGTTGCCAATTCAAACTGACAGGATGTGCCAAAAGAGAAATTAACTGAACTAAACTGAACCTGTTTGACCATGAAGTTTCCTGTCAGTAACTTTCATATGGCACAGTGACAGAAGCAATACATTTTTTTTCAATCGAGAGTTTTTAATTTTTTTTCAGTGAGCATCCTTTCACTCAAAGGGGGTAATTCTGATGTTCTGCAATAGTGTAAAACAGGTGAGAATGAATTGGCAGCCTGTTTTACATCTCTCCTGATTTTTATTTCTATTGACTTCAATGGAAATAAAAATCGGAAGAGATGTTAAACTGGCTGCCGATTCGCTATCACCTGTTTTATACTATTGCAAAAAGTCAAAATCTACCCCAATAAGTGCTATAAGTTCATACAGTTACACAATCAATTACACAACAGCAAAGCACTGTTAGAAGGCTGGATTATGTAAAAGAAAAGTCATGCAACTTTGTTAAGTTTCTATCATTTTAAGGCAGAGTCCATGTAGATTGAAACAAGAAATGTCCATAAAGCTTTACCTTATGTCCCTCATTGTTGCTGCATTTTTGAAGTTTTGAAGGGCTTTTACCTGTATTCATTTAATGCTGATTGCGGCAGGTGCAACACCTCAAATTCAATAGCAGATCATTGCATTAATAATCTTCTTTTCACTTCAAAATACTGTAGCACCTCAAGTGAAGCATTCAATGGAATGTAATCCTTTCCTGCCTCTGCACAGTATCATCCCATTTTTCAACCAGATTACTGGGATTTTCTGTAGGAAATTTGAGGAAACTTGCTATTAGCTCTCAGGTCACGTGGAACCCTAACTAATCAGATGAAAGGCGGCGACAAGGGTGCAATGTAAGTTGTATTTTGGACAATCTCAACCTAATTCCTAGTGGACAATGGGCCCACAGCACAAAATTGGCACTAATTGGCGCTACATTGGCAACCTTACTCAAAAAGACCATGGCCTGAATTTGCGGTCGGAGGCTTCCCGCGGGTGAATGCTTCCGAACCGCAAGAAAAATACAAACCTACCTGATGGTCCCGGAGGTTCGTAGACTCGTGCTCCTGGGCCTCTATGCACAGGCCTGCGTAAAGGCCCACTTATCCCAGGGGCGCAGGCGGTTCGCAAGCGCCCCTGGGATCACGTGGGCCAAGGCCAACCAATTAGAAAGGGGGATTCCCATTATGATTATGGGGATTCCATTTATGTACGGAATCCCCATAAGCTTAATAGGAATCCCCTAAAAAACTCAAATTTCACACAAGTTAAATAAAAGTAAATCATTGCATGTTCAAAATTAATTAAAATACAATTAAATTAAACATTTAAAACAAAAATTTAATTTTTTGAAAAATAAATTTAAACGTTTTAAAGGGGCTAAAAATAATCTATAACTAATGTTAAAGTTTTTTTAAGCTTAAATAATTTTTAAAAATTATTTCAATATTTATTTAAACTCTTATGCTGGTAAAAGAAGGCCCTACGCCTGCTTTTACCAGGCGTAAGTGTTTCACGGGCATTCGCTGGGCAGTAGTTGGGCAAATAGCCTGACTCTCCGCCAGCGAATGTCCATTTCCCGGGGATGCGGTGGATCTGTCAAGCTGAAACTGGACAGATCGCAAGTTCTGGGTTTTCACGCAGTGCAGGCGGATACCCAGAACTTGCGGGACACTTACAGTGCGTACGCGGTCATAGGCCCTGGAAAATCAGGGCCCATAGGATGGCTGGTGTGGGAAATGGAAAATGTCACACTGATGCAGTAGGGGTGGTCCTCTCTGGTTAAGACCAAGTAGATTGAGCTTCACTTTACACCTGGCTGTGCTGTACCTGACCTGGAAGTGCTTGAACCTGGTATCAGGGACCCAAAATGGGGAAGTGTTCCATTTCCCTGCAACAGCACAAAGGATTCATAAAAAGAAATCTTCTATTTCCAGTACCTTTGTAACCACTCTTGAATATGTGTAAAACACTGATTAGTGAGTAAATATAACCAAAACCAACAGATAAATCAACCTATTGGGTCCAGCAGAGATATCATTCAATTGCTTCAAATTTGCCACTCCCAACTATTCTTCCCCTTTACTCCGCTGCTCTTCTGAAGGCCTATGACATGCTGAGGTACAGTTTCACGACTGCCACAAGACCTCCAATACTTTGCCCAAGTGGCAGTTCTTCATGTGTATCATTGAGTGTCAGGGGCAGTCCATTGAGCGCAAGTAGGCATTCCTTTGACTCTGGAGGTGGGGACGGGGATCAATAAATTAAAAATAATATCTGAGATATAGCTTAGCTCTTATAGTTTATGACGTCACCCAAAGCCTCAAGTATGCATTACAAGGCTATAACACTGACCTGGGCATCTGCTGCCTCAGTGTCATAAATGAATAAAGACTGAAAATACTGTAAAGAAATGAGTAGCACAATGTTCTGACTTGTAGTTGAGTGTTTTTAAAGAAATCTAGGTTAAATGTTCAATTAATATTAATGACATATTAATTACTAATATATTATTAATATGTTATGTATAAACTAAGTTTTGACTATAACAATGTAATATAAGCTTAGCATTGAGCATTGTTGCTTTGTAGTGTACTTGTGCCGATACATAATGGACCGGAATTTGGGGTCAGTGGCGAAGCAAAGGCGTGGGGGCTGGGGTCAGCCAGAGGAGCGGTGCGGTGGGGGGTGGTCTGAAAAGATCGCAGGCCGACCGGAGGAGCGGCGGGGGGTTGTCCAGAACATCGTGATCGTGGGCCGGGACCAGCACAGGGGTTCTCCAGACATTGCGGGCCGGCTGGAGCGGGGGGAGGGGGGAGCGTGGGTGGCGGTGTCTGACGGGATCGGAGGCCAGAGAAGCAACATGGGGTGGGGGGGTGGTTTGAAGGGGTTGAGGGGCCATCATCCTGCTCTCACGCGCCTTTCTCTCGGATGCGTTTGCCAGTGTGGCAGCGACCCAAACGGCAGAGGCGGGCGACCTAATTCAAATAATTATCACCTTGTTGTCAGACCCTTAAGCGCCTTTTTCAGCCTACCTTTCAAATCTCCCTGGCTGCCCACGTGATTCACGCAGCTCGGAAATCATGTCTGTCAGCCTGAGGCGGGAGTTGAGTGGCCATTGCTCCAGCTGATTAGATGACAGCATGAAATGTACTATAAAACCTCCCACAGCTGATCACTTTCCTCAGGCAGAAGCTGTTGCTGACTGCATTCCCAGCACACATTTAGCTTTCTAGAGGCTGCAAGTGTTTGCAGCAAAGTCACCATCCAGTGTCACCTCATTGGTAGAACCACTCTCACCATTGACAGATTGTTTCTCTTATCTCTACTTGACCTGTCATCTATTCCATCAGCATGGGTGCCATTTATACTGTCTCACCTTAGTCCTCAGAATCAGACCACAATGAGCCCCAACACCAGAAGCACCAGGCACACCAGCAGCACCAACAACAACACCACCAACCTTCTCCTCAACCACCTGATGCTCTACAGGACAGAGGGCATCAGCGCAGGGCTGCACCGTGCCAGAGGCGATACCCCAACACAGGGTATACAGGCAAAGGATGAGCTTCCTCAACATGACTGAGCAGCAGAGCCAAAGGAGGCTCAGGCTATTGCGCCAGGTTATCGCAGACATTTGCAGATTGCTGGAGCAAGACCTGCAGCCCAGAGGATTGGGTGGACATACCTTACCAGTGGCTGTCAAAGTCACCAGTGCCCTCAACTTCTTCGCCTCAGGCTCCTTCCAGGAATCTGCTGCAGACATTTGCGGCAGTTTGCTGTCAGCCGCCCACAGATGCATCACACAGGTCACCGATGCCCTGTTTGACAAGTCAGCCAATTATATCAACTTTGCCACTGATGAAGCCAGTGTTACTGAGCGGGCGCTGGCCTTTTCTACTCTGGTTGGCTTCCCACAGGTGCAGGGTGTCATCGACTGCACACATGTGGCCAACAGGGCACCCCATCATAACCCAGGAGTCTTTGTCAACTGCAAAGGCTTCCACTCCCTCAATGTGCAGCTCGTCTGCAACCAAGGGAAGATCATCATGCATGTGTGCGCCAAATTCCCTGGCAGCTGCCATGACTCTTTTGTTTTGCACCAGTCCAGCCTCCTTCAGCTCTTCGCTCCTCCAAACAGACTTTCCGGCTGGCTGCTTGGAGACAAGGCCTATCCACTCAAGACGTGGCTCATGACACCCTTGAGGAGGCCAAGTACTGAGGCCCAGGAGAGATACAATGAAAGCCACATGTGTCACAGAGTAGACAATAGGCATGCTCAAAATGCGAGGATTAGCGCTGCATGAAGAGCAAGGCACTGAGCGCACAGCCTCTTCAGAGGAGGAGTAGGAGCATCAGCTGGAAGATGAGGAGGAGCAGGAGCTGGAGGAACCTGTGGCCCAGATCCCACCAGCACCCGAGCACATTGCTGCCCGGGAGGCCAGGCTGGAGGCTCCTCTGAGGAGTCGTCTTCCTCTTCCTTCTGAACAGTGGTGGGGGGGGGGGGGGGGGGCGCGCGGGAGGCTTGATGGACCTGTGGGAGAGTAAAAAGATGAGTTAGATATGTCATATGAAGAATGGGTACAGATATCATTATGCACATGATGACCATTCAGTGGCTGATGACACCAGTCCCCATATGAGTAACTGATGTATGCCATGTAGCTGTATGATATGTAATTCTGTCACCAGGTTGCTGAGATGTCCCCCTCTCTCCATCTCCCACCTCCAGCTGCTCGGTCACTCCCGATACTTCCAACACAGCCTCCTCTGCTGTTGTGAGGGTGGCAAATGATGGAGGCCCACCTCCAGTTCTCTCCTTCTCCCTCTCGTTGTGCGCTCTTTTTTCCTACAAGGAGGGAAAGAATAGAAGGTTGAGTGAGAGTGATGGAATGAGTGTAAGGAATGGATGGGTTACATCTTTAGAGGGAGCCTATGATGGATTGGGGTGGCAATGCCAAGTGGCCTCCTTGTGTGTTGTTAGTTGGTATGATTGCATTAGGATGAGGGTGAGTGTGAGGGGTGGCTAGTGAGATGGGGATGTGATAATGTTGATAGAGG
Organism: Squalus acanthias; assembly: GCA_030390025.1. Lineage (NCBI taxonomy): Eukaryota > Metazoa > Chordata > Chondrichthyes > Squaliformes > Squalidae > Squalus > Squalus acanthias. The sequence continues at coordinate 86,076,611 of CM059426.1, read as the reverse complement.
GGGATGGGTGGACGTGCGAGGTATGTTGGTGTGAGTAAGGATGTGCAGGAGTAGGGTTCGGAAGGCAGAGTGATGGGGATGTGATGAGAGGCACAGCAGGATGAAGTTGAGTGTGACTTTGTACTCACCTTTCCTGATCTAATGAGATCATTGAAATGTTTCCGGCACTGCACCCAGGTCTTCCTGAACACATCCCTGCTGTTCACCTCCTCTGCAATTTGGAGCCAGGCTATTTTTGTCTCCTGGGGAGGTCTCTTCCACCCATTCGAAGGGAAGAGGATCTCCCTGCTTGCTCTGACTCCCTCCACAAGCATATGGAGGGAATCATCAGAGAACCTGGGTGCAGCCCTCTGCCTCTGTGCAGTAATGTCTCCAAGTGTTTGGAGCAATCAAAGCCTCCAGTGCAGTGACTGCACAATCGAAGATGAACCTTCAAATGCAATGTGGCCTTGGCTCCTTTAAATATCCTGGCCGAAAACGTGTCGTCAATGATGTCATCAGACCCACACCATTTAATAGGGCCGGGTAACGCGCAGGGTGGGCTTAATAGGCCCCATTAGCGCAAAGTCGATTTCTGCAGCAGGATGGAAGCAAGAATGGGGTCGCGACCTGCCATGCCGACCGCCCACACCCGACCCACCCAGGTAAAGAAAACTCCAGCCAACGTTTCAGGTCGATTACCTTTCATCAGAACTTAAATTTGAAGTGTAATCACTGTTGTAATGCAAGAAACACGGCAGTCAATTTGTGCATAGCAAAGCCCCACAAACAGCAATGAAATAATGACCACATAATCTGCTGTAGTAATGTTGGTTGAAGGATAAATATAGAGCAGGATACCAGACAGAATTCCCCTGTTCTTCTTCAAATAGTGCCAGGGGATCTTTCATATCCTGCTGGGAGGGCAGATGGGGCCTTGGTTTAAAGTCTCATCTGAAAGACGGCAATCAAACTGTAGGTCATTCTGACCTTTGCACAAATTTATAACTGGCTCCTTGCTGGCCCAGTGCCTGCAAAGCCAGTTCTCCAAGGTAACTGCCAGGTAGCTATGTCAGGACCAGTGAATATGGTTGACATAATGGAGGGTATGGGCAGTTTGGTTTTTCTGCTTGCTGACCTCCTTGGCATTTTCTTTCATTTTGTATTACTCAATCTGTATTGCTTCAAAACTGACCATGAAGTTTAACATGATTTCCTAACTGCCAAGGATTCTTCACTTCGGTGCCTTGTCACGCCCTGAGTTCCCATGAAAGTTTGTATTGCAAGAGCTCCTTTTTCATGTTTCCTCTTTTTTCACCTCTTCCTGTTCTGCTGAAGTCTTGGAAATGCTTCAGTTATAGTCAGCTTTCCACTGAATTACCAGACAATTTGGCTACTTTTACTTTCACATAAATGTTATGCACTGTTAGGAGAAAGAAAAAAAGCCCCCTATCCTGACGACGCCCCGATCCAAAGAGCAGGTCCCTGATCCCGACGACTCCCCGATACCGAGCTTCAGTACCTACCAGATGTGGAGGACCTGAAATGAAAACAGAAAATGCTGGAAATACTCAGCAGGTCTGGAAGCATCTGTGGAGAGAGAAACAAAGTTAACGTTTCAGGTTGATGACCTTTCGTCAGAACTAGAAAAAGTTAGAGATTTAACAGATTTTAAGCAAGTGCAGGGGCAGGGAAAGGGGGGAGGGGAGGAAAGAACAAAAGGGAAGGTCTGTGATAGGATGGAACGCAGGAAAGATTAAATGACAAAAGGGATGATTGTACGAAGCAAAAGGAGGACCTGCCTCCTCCCGCAGTGCCATCTTTCTGATGATGAAATCGAAGGTCCACTATGCGGTGCTCCTTGGACCTTGCCTTTTTTGTGCAGGAGAATAATGCTGCACCGGGAGGGGGTGTCCCGCCTTAGGAATGCTGGATGCCGGATGCCCATCACATGCTGGTGTTACGAGAGCCAGTGATAATGGTCCTAAATGTGATGTATGACATCGCCATACAATATGTTCACCCATATTTGGGCGGGTGTATTCTGTCACTTCCGGGGGAAAATTTAGCAAGCATTGTGGATCAGCGGGGAGCTGCCCCCTGCCCACTCAATTAATGCCATTAAAGCAAAGTAAGTGAAGTGGAGAATCCCGTCCTATTTAAGATATTGGCCCATGACAAAAAAGTTTGTTAAAAAAATGTTAGCAACAGAATAACTTTTTAACTAAACAGGTAATAAATAGTCACAGCAATGTAATTATAATACTATTAAACAACTACTATTTTTTTTACATATAACTGATGTATTAGTGCCTTGTTACCACACTTTTTGAGCATCTTCTTTAAGTTACAAGGTACCTCAGCAATTAATTGACAGGCAATCTATGGCATAGGAATAATGAAGTTCCCATGGTCTTTGCATACTGAGCTGTAGTATTGATAGGCATTCATCAATGGCCTTCAGTAAAGGAGACCCCTGCCTGGGTGGTGGGCCTATTATTACTGCCTTGGGTGGGCAGAAGACCAACTGTCAGCCTCATTATTCATTATACAAGAAGGAATGCAAATGTCATCTGAGGAGCCTGGTTGTGTAGTTGCTGCAGTTTCAGGATCACCACTTACTCTGGCAGCTAGAGGGTGTCTCCAAAGTGACGATACTGTAAAGCTTCATGTTTAACTGCATTTGGATATTCAGCAGAGGGCACCATAGGATAGGAAACAATCTCTCACCAATCCTCAGAATAAATGTCAGACTGAATCCATTGTTTATGGTTCTCTGTTGGTACAAAAGTAGAACATTAAGGGCTGAAATTTCATTGAGGGTGCGGCATCAGTGGCACCGGCACATCTGCTCTGGTAAATTTTGTGTTTCTGGCACACAGGGTTTCCCGGTTCCCCTCATTTTTGGGTACGCACACTTTTGGTGTGTTCCAGCGCAATTTGCGTCACTCACTAGGAGTGTGGAGACCGGATGCTAATGGGATTTCCTGGGCAGAAGCATAAATTTGCAGCGGGCACAGCTCCTTAAAGCTCCAGGTGCACTTCCTATCTGGGAGAAACCATGCTCCTTGTGTTGTACAATTTGGAACATGAACCAGGAGCCTACTGTTGCTCAGGAAAGATAAAGGGCAACTCTGGAGGTTAAGCTGAGGGAGGAGGTGACAAGGAGGGTTGACATTTTTGTATATGATGCCATCATCCTAAGCAAGCTGCAGCTAGTGCTGCCTAGGAGGAAGCGGACAAGCAGTTCAATCCAATTAAGAGATGGTCACATTTCAGAATTTCAGACTATGCTGCCATGGAGTGACCTTGGTGCAATATGGGTTAAAAATACTACTGTTGAGATACTTAGCTATCAAAGGGCTGAACTCACAGGACAGCAGGGCTGGTAGATGTGCATTATCATCCAGACAGGGCATCTGGACCAGTGTCCTGTCGACAATGAAAGATAGTTTGACATTCCAGTGATCATTCACACTCATTGATACTGCGACAACTCTACTCATTTGAAATCAGCAGGGGTCATTACCAAGTTAGGCTGGTGGATTCCAGTCGGGGAAGGGGTTAGTGTGTTTAACTAAAAGCTGACTCTGGAGTCAGGTTTTTAGAAAACAGAATGACAAAGTTTCAACATCAGCGGGGCATTAAATTGGCAGTATCGGAATGGCTGCCGTTATACATCCCATCCAATTTTCCTTTCCACTGACTATCTGTATTGTGCACCCACCAAAGTTGAATTTCACCCGCTTTGTGTATTTTAAGAGCAGCTAACCTTTTTTATAACCATATATTCATGCTCCTTCCATAGTCTGTAGCTCCTCCTCTGTCATTCCTAGAAATCTAAGTGTCAATACTAGAATCTTCACATTATTGGGTGCTGAGGCCTATAGAGTGCCTTATAGCATGGCCTGGCAGCACCTCAGGCATTTGACGCCTACATACCAGTTGTGCACTAGGTTCATTAAAGCCCCAATTTGTATGCAAATGAGGGGAGGTCCCCATAATATGATTTACATGCCCGTACAGCATTTTATAGGCTAAGTTCCCATATATCATCTGCAAGACAGGCCTCTTGCCTTCAATTGGTTCCCTGCTCTTAGCCGACTTTGCAAGTCACTGTTTCTTTGCGATATTGCTGTTGCTCGATAAAACTGTTTCTTTGCTATATTGCTGTTCTTGGATAAAGAAAGGTTAAAAAAAACGATTGGAAGCCTACCAGAAATCTTCTTAAAGTTGTACAACATTTGTTATCAGGGCTTATTAGTCCAGCGAATGGTGTTAGTGTGCTGATTTGCACAGAACATGGATTTGCATGAACTAAGCAGATTAATATTGGCCTGGATTTGGATTTCCACATGTGCTTGCGCATGCACGAAATCTGGAACTTGCGGTCTGTCAACGTATGCGTTGACAGGCCATCCTCATGGCCCACGGGAAAGCAATTGCTGGTGCAGAGTTGGGCTATTTGCCCACCGACTGGCCAGTAATTGCATATGGAAATGTTACGGTTGATGCAAACAGCAACAGGGACTGTTTGCATCAGCGTAAGGGGGTACCTCAGGCATGATTTAAACATTTTCATATCGGAAATTATACACATGCACGGTAGCAAATTAGCTTCTGCAAATATTGGCCTGGATTAGAGTTTTAATGATGTCAAAAATTATTATCAAAAAATTAAATTTTTAGTGAGGTTGGTGGAATGAAGCTAATTATGAATTAAATTCCAATCCTGTAAATTGTAATTAAATCTGATTTCGGGATTCCCTTTGGAAATTATTAAAATTGAATTCAGTTTTGTGATTGGAGCACCAGGCCCACGTGATCCCAGGTACGCTTCTGAACTGCCTGTGTCCCTGGGATCCGTGGACCATTATGCTGTCCTCTGCCTCGCAGCGTCAGACCGCAAGTTTTCGCAGCCTCGTCGCCATCAGGTAGGCGCATATTCCTTTCACGGGCCAGAGGCATACTCCGGAGATACTCCTCCAACCGCAATTATTGACCCAATAACTTTTAAAAGGGAATTGGATAAATAGAAAGAAAGACTTGCATTTATATATCGCCTTTCACGACCACCGGACGTCTCAAAGCGCTTTACAGTCAATGAAGTACTTTTGAAGTGGAGTCACTGTTGTAATGTGGGAAACGCAGCAGCCAATTTGCGCACAGCAAGGTCCCACAAACAGCAATGTGATAATGACCAGATAATCTGTTTTTGTTATGTTGGTTGAGGGATAAATATTGGCCAGGGCACCGGGGAGAACTCCCCTACTCTTCTTCGAAATAGCGCCATGGGATCTTTTACGTCCACCTGAGAGAGCAGACGGGGCCTCGGTTTAACGTCTCATCTGAAAGATGGCACCTCCGACAGTGCAGCACTCCCTCAGCACTGCACTGGAGTGTCAGCTTAACTTTAAAAAGAGGCAAGAATCATAGAATCATACAGCACAGAAGGAGGCTATTCGGCCCATCGTGCCTGTGACGGATCTTTGAAAGAGCTATCCAATTAGTCCCACCGCCCTTCTCTTTCCCCATAGCCCTGCAATTTTTTCCCCTTCAACTATTTGGGCAACCATTCTTCCTTCTTATGTGGTGGGGGGTGGGGTCTGTAGCAAACACCTGTGTTAGTTTAGATTTTTTTGCATTAGAGATGTGTACTCAGTGTAGTACATTCTGCATCTTTCTCCCTTTAACAGAATCAACTTTGCTTACCTTCTAGATGTCCTTGACATCACCTCCTCCTTTTTGGTCCACTCTGTCTTTTTGAACACTTTATACCCCTGAATGTTGCATTCACTTCCGATGGAAAAGATGCAGCATAGATTTTCTAGGATGTTACCGGGGATAATGGGTTATAGTTATGAACAGGGATCTGAGAAGTTAGCACTTTTCTCACTGGAGCTGAGAAGGCTAAGAGGTGACCTGATAGAGATCTTCAATATTATGACGCGTTATGATACAGTCGATGACATGGTAACAGGGGACCACAAATTTAAGATGATCACAAAAACAATTAAAGGGGAGATTATAAAATTTGTGTACACAGAGGATGATTAGTACAAGGAATTCCCGGCCATAAATGGGAATATTAAATTGTATGCGACGTGGCAAGGAGAGTGAGATTAGATTCGGTGGCTCATATGGAGAAACACACCAGCACAGACTTAATGACCCAAATGGTTTATTTCTGTGCTGTAACCTTCTATGATTTACACCAAAATAGTTTAATGCCCATTTGGAAAATAGATGTTCATTTATAGCCCATATAGAGCCAGCTCAGTTCCCAATGGACATAAATCTAAACATAAAACTATTCTTAAAAATAAACAATATAAAGAGCTATGAGACTTAACCTCCGTTTAAAAACAACAGAAATATAATCTGCCAAAATTTACTGTTAACAAGCCAACAAAAAGAACTTTCTAATATTAAAATCTATTCTAACTCAAGTAAAATTGATGTAAAAACAGAGAATGCTGGAAACACTCAGAAGGTTAGGCAGCATGTGTGGAGAGAGAAACAGAGTTAACGTTTCAGGTCCATGGCCCTTCGTCAGAACTGGATGAAAGGTCACAGGCCTGAAACGTTAACTCTGTTTCTCTCTCCACAGATGCTGCCTGACCTGCTGAGTATTTCCAGCATTTTCTGTTTTTATTTCCGATTTCCAGCATCTGCAGTATTTTGCTTTTGTAAAATTGATGCAAAGTTGTAAATTTTTTCTTCCCCATAGTAACATATCCCTTTTTCACTTGCGCACTTCTTTCTCATTTACAGCCAGATATGAGAGACTTTAATGACTCAGTTGGTGATATTTGTCTATAAGGGGTGTATAACGGGTTATTAATATAAAGGGTGTGTAACGGGTTATTAATATAAGGGGTGAATAACGGGTTATTAATATAAGGGGTGTATAACGGGTTATTAATATAAGGGGTGTATAACGGGTTATTAATATAAGGGGCGTATAATGGGTTATTAATATAAGGGGTGTATAACGGGTTATTAATATAAGGGGTGTATAACGGGTTATTAATATAAGGGGCGTATAATGGGTTATTAATATAAGGGGTGTATAACGGGTTATTAATATAAGGGGTGTATAATGGGTTATTAATATAAGGGGTGTATAATGGGTTATTAATATAAGGGGTGTATAATGGGTTATTAATATAAGGGGCGTATAATGGGTTATTAATATAAGGGGTGTATAACGGGTTATTAATATAAGGGGTGTATAACGGGTTATTAATATAAGGGGTGTATAATGGGTTATTAATATAAGGGGTGTATAATGGGTTATTAATATAAGGGGTGTATAACAGGTTATTAATATAAGGGGTGTATAATGGGTTATTAATATAAGGGGCGTATAATGGGTTATTAATATAAGGGGTGTATAATGGGTTATTAATATAAGGGGTGTGTAATGGGTTATTAATATAAGGGGTGTATAATGGGTTATTAATATAAGGGGTGTATAATGGGTTATTAATATAAGGGGTGTATAACGGGTTATTTATATAAGGGGTGTATAATGGGTTATTAATATAAGGGGTGTATAATGGGCGGTCGCCAGATTTCCCCACTTCCTAAAGGTAAAAATACTCCCATTATTTCATACATTAAACAAAATGCCTTTGTCAGGTTGTGAGAGGGTTGCACCCTTGTGCCTTTCACTTTACATTACACTCTGGCGCATGCTGCCCTCTTTAATCCTCTAGGTCCTCATTTTTTTCAAATATGAGTATAGAAGGTTGATTTTGTGTCAGATAATTTAGAAATAGAGTTATACAGGAAACAATTTCCATTGATGAAAGAAAGAAAGACTTACATTTATATTCACAACCACCGACATCCCAAAGTGCTTTACAGCCAATGAAGTGCTTTTTGAAGTGTAGTCACTGTTGTAAAGTAGGAAACATGGAAGCCAATTTGCGCACAGCAAGCTCCCATAAACAGCAATGTGATAATGACCAGATAATCTGTTTCTTAGTAATGTTGATTGAGGGATAAATATTGGCCAGGATACCAGGGAGAACTCCCCTGCTCTTCTTCGAAATAGTGCCATGGGATCTTTTACGTCCACCTGAGAGGGCAGATGGGACCTCGGTTTAACATCTCATCCGACAGTGCAGCACTCCCTCGGTACTACACTGGAGTGTCAGCCTAGATTTTTGTGCTCAAGTCCCTGCTTAGATCGCAAAGATGCAGTGAAGGAGGGGGTGGGGACGCAAATGGAAATAGAAGTGATTGGAAGAGAAAAGTTACCACAAGTGCTTATTTAAAACACCTATTGCTGCAGTCAGAATACAAACAGCTATTTTTTGGGAACGGTGCTCACACAGGCTCCAGCTGCCTAACTTGTTAACAGAAACCCACCCCTGTCCCATGCCTATTGGCCTACACACCCGCCCATCAAAGCTCCACCTCCTTTGATTGGTGTACTTGTCTGCCATCAATACTACTTCCATATTTTCTCCCGGGTTGCTCAGAGCAGTGCCCAGGAGATTAATCTGTCAGTCCAGGAGACTCCTGAACAATCCAGGAGTGTTGGCCACCCTATAATATCTGTGAGTTTGGCTCAGTGGAGGCTCTCTTGCCTCTGAGTCAGAGGGCCAGAAATTCGGGTCTCCATGGGTGAGTACGCGCTGTGTACTCACCCGTAGACCCAATGAAAGTGCCGGTTTCGTGCATGCATTGCGCATGCGCTGGAAACCGGAACTTCCGTTCCCTTGAAGGAAGGGGTTTGGAGGTCAAACGCGTGCGCCGGAGAGGCAGCGCGCACGCATCGGACTTCCGTTTTTTTTTCAGGTTTCTGTGTGAGGGTAAGTCCCCAGCAGCTGCGCGGGGAAAAAGCAGGCGCAAGGCCTGCTTTTAACAAGGTAAGTGGTGAATTAAGTAAAATTTAAACATTTTTTCCACAGGTTTATCTTTTTTAAATACTTTAAAGAAAGGTAAGTTTATTTTTAGCCCCTTTAAAAACTTTAATAAATTTTTTCAAAAATTAAAATTTTTGTTTAAAATAGTTAATTTATGTAATTTATAGTTATTTTAAAAATGTGATTTTTTTTTTATGTATTTGAAGTTTCAGTTAGGTTTTGGGGCCGATCTCTATTCATAGATTTGACAGGTCTTCCTGTCAAATCTATGAATGGAGATTCCCTGCTCCGATTGGCTCTCCATGGCCCACGTGATCTCAGGGGACGCTTCGAACTAACTGCGCCCCTGGGATACGCGAGCCCTGCACACCGGGAGCTGCAGGAGGCCCAGGATCGGAATCCCACGCGGGCCCACAGCACAACGGCAGGCGCGGTAGGTAAGTGCAGGTTGGCCCAATAGGTTGTTGGCTCTAGACCCACTCCAGGGGTTTGAGCACATAATCTAGGCTGACACTTCAGTGCAGTACAGAAGGAGTGCTGTACTGTGGAGGTGTCATCTTTCAGATAAGATGTTAAACTGAGGTCCAGGTGGACTATTTGAAGAAGAGGAGAGTTTGTCCTGGCCGGTATTTATCCCTAAACAAACACCACTAAAACAAATTAACTGGTCATTTACCTTATTAGGGCCGGAATTTTCTTCGGGGAGGCGGGTTGGTGGTGGCCGGGTTTCCCACAGGCCCTGCCAACTTTACTGGCAGGGCCTAATTTGAACGTGAGTCCTCGGTTTCCCGCCTGCAGCCAGCGAGCTTGAGGCTGGCTGGCTGCGGGCGGGTAAGCCTCAGTTGCGAGAGGTCGGTCTGGGGGAGGGATCGTGGGGGGGGGTCAGCAAGCGGCGGGAGGGGGGTCGGCAATCGGTGGGAGGGGGGTCGGCAATCGGCGGGAGGGGGGTCGGCAATCGGTGGGAGGGGGGTCGGCAATCGGTGGGAGGGGGTCGGCAATCGGCGGGAGGGGGGTCGGCAATCGGGAGGGGAGAGAGAGGATCGATGGGGGTGGAGTTGCAGGATCAGCAGGGGGTTGGGGATCGGCAGGTGATGGGGAGTGGTCAGGAATCGGGGAGGTCGGGGATGGGCAGGCAAGCGGGAATCGCAGGGCGGGGGGGGGAAATCGAGGATCACAGGGGCGATCAGGGATCGCAGGGTGGGGGGGGGGCAGCCAGGGACCGGAGGGAGGGTGGAGGATCGACAGGGGAGCCGGAGGATCGTGGCCGGTCACATCATCATCGTTGGGGGGGGGGAGGCCTGGGGGTAGGGGGAGAAGCCTGGGGGAGGGGGTGGTCGGAGACCTCATGGGGGGGTCACCAATTGCGGGGGGGTGGGTATGGTTGGGACCCTGGATCCAGGATGTAGGTATAAATCCACTTACCTCCTGGATGCAGCAGTCCCCGCCTCTGTTTAACTGCTGGCTTTCACAAATTGTGTGAAACCCGTCCACAGGCAGTTAAATTCAAAATGGACGGGGAAAAAGAGGCTTCCAGCCTCATTACAATATTTAAATTGAGGTAACGCCCCCTGGGAGCGGGTTGGTCGCCCGCCCCCCACCTCCGTCCCGCCTCCAGCAAAACCGGAAGTGGGTGGGTTGGAGGTGGGATCCGGTCGGGGATCCCATTTTTAACAATTTAACTGCCCCCACGCTCCAAACCAACCCATTTTTTAATGGGAAAATTCTGGCCTTGTTGTTTGTGGGACCTTTCTGTGCATAAATTGACTTCTGTGTTTGTCTACATAATAACAGTGACTACACTTCAAAATTAATTCATTGGTTTTGAAACGTTTTGGGGTGTCCTGAGGACATGAACGATGCAATATAAATGCAATGTCTTTCCTGTCGTGTAATAAACTATCACAGAATATAATTATACTGGCCCTGAACTGCCATGGGGGTTCCAAGTAGTTCAGTATCACACAAGGAACTTCTGTGAATGTGACATGTCAGTTAAAAAGTATGAATAGTCTGGCTTCATGAAATTAGATTAATTGCTCAATTATTGCCTTAAAATGGCGTCTTTGGTCAATGCGATAACCAATTACAAATACAGTCTGGCAGAATTTGTATTAAGCATAGCATTATTCCCAAAAGTAATGTATTCTCACTGATAGTATTTTACCAGCTGTTTGAAAATGGGCCTGGAGATACTGACCCAGTAATTACTCTGCTGGTTTATGCCTGAAATGCTAACTTGTCACGTCTCTCCACAGAAGCTGTACCTGGCTTGCTGAGTGTTTCCAGCATTTTCTGTTTTTGTTTCAGATTTCCAACATCTACGATTTTTTTTGTTTTGTTTGTTTTGTGGAGACACCTTCTGTTGTCAGTCTGTTTGATTCTCAAAATTTTGAGTTGTCTTATGATTCACTAATATCTTTTCGTTTGACAAGCGTAAAAAGAAAATCACCCTATTGCTGGAGTTCTGAGATGAAAACAGAAAGTGCTGGAAGTATACAACGTGTCGAAAGAGGTTAACATTTTGGGTGGGTCCCTTCAATTTTGGGTTATATTGTGTACCTTAAGTAAATGGTCAGCTGGTGATATGGCTGAAATTTGTCCCGATTGCCATCTTCCACCTTCAAAGTACTGCCCATCTCTGCCCTTACCTCTGAGGCCACCAGAAAGTTTTCCTTTGAAGCTGTACTGAACCATTTAATGAGATATGAAGTGCTAGATTATACCAGTGAAACCATCCACTTTAAAGCATATATTCAAACAATAATTTATCACAACAATATAGTTTAACGGCTTTAAGGTTTAGTACAGTTTATTTAAAGGTTAATGATTCCAAGGAAACTTTTAAAAGCATACACTGTAAATGACGGTTCATTTTAAATAAGTTGAAACTTCTGCTATGTTTACAGTGCTCTTAAAAGTAATTTAATGCTGTCTGTCTAGAAGATTTTTATGCTACGATGTGAAATTTCCAAATGTAGTAATTCAAATTTCTGGACACAGTCTGTAATTCTTTTGCAAACTTTTTCAAGCCAGACGTCAATGTTACACAAACACGAGCTGTAACACAAAATAGTCCACATAGCATGTTGAGAATAGGTCAGTGCACCCTGCAGAGGCTGGGAGCTGATTCACGCCCTTAAGAATTTAATTCTTCCATCACCACCAATTCCCATGCACTAACCTACAGAAGTAAATTATCCAGAGACTGTCCTGTTTTATATACATATGCAGCTCCACTAAGGGGATTTTGTGACAAAAGCAGTATTTCTACGAGTAAAGCGAGCATCACATTTACCATTGCCTGCACAGGAAAATCACACCCACATGAACACTTGGAAAACTATTGGGTAAGATCAGTCCGCCCACTCTCCCAGCAGGGTGCCACGCTCAAAGGGAGTGCAGGTCGGAGATAGGGCTACAACACCGTAAGGACGATTCTTTGATCTTTTGAGCACAGCTCCTCATTGGAAATGCAGGATTGGCAAATTTACTCTTCTGTTTTTTTTCCATGCCAATTTCCTCTCATGCTCTCTTGAAATTATTGACTCCTTGCTCAGGCACTGTTCATGAATGCCAGGTACCCTTCCTCCAGTACTCCTCAGCCAAGTGACCATTATACATATATGAACCCTGACAGTCTCAGTTGACTATTTGACTTTCAGGGCATCACAGCTGAGCCCAATCCTGTCTTCACCTTACATGCACAGATATAGGTGGTTGATAGATAGTGATCAGGTACGGGAGCCCTGAATTAGCTAATTTTCATTGAATCATACAGCACAGATGGGCCATTCTGCCCATCATGCCTGTGCCTGTTCTTTGAGAGATCTATCCAATTAGTCCCACTCCCCTGCTCTTTCCCCAGAATGGTTGTAGGGGAATTCCAATTTGGCCACAGCATTCCTAGAATTGAGAAGGAAAAATCTGTCAGGGCTTCTGTTCCTGATTGTTAACTGGTGAATCCTGCTGGAAATGTGAATGACAGCTGAGGATAGAATGGGACTCGGCTGCAATGCCCTCCATGGTTAAATAGCCCATTAAATAGACAAAGGTCCTCTACCAACCTGCCCCCGCCACACAGTACTGCTCCCCCATTCCATTCTCTAGGCTTACAAATGAAGAATGTCCATCTGAGCATGATACCAGGACAGCAGGTGTCCCTCATATCTCAGCATGAGTCCGCACCATCAGGAGGACAGGGAAGAAATCTGAGGAAAAAACAAAACAACCGGAAGAATGCAGCATGGAGATCTATGGTCTGAGTATTCCCAGGTGAGGACTGAACTAACAGGGACAACATAGCCTTAGCCTGCAGGCCAAGAAAGTTTAGAAAGGATTATGAAGGTTTTTCTGAGAGTCTGCAGCACACCTGACTGGTGAAAAAGGAGTGAAACCGAAGAACTGTCACTCAGATGTCAGGCTGCAAACTCTGAGCAGCAAACGCCACAAACTACACAGTGCATCTGGAATGCAGCTGCAATCTATTTCCTGCCTGAAGCAATAGCCTTCACTCTTTTTAACACAAGACAAATTGAATTGCAAGGCACTCATTCGCCAACATCCATTCGGCCGGGGCCTGTCGTTTCACTCAATTGACCCCGTGCTCTCAGCTTTAACTGAGAAGTTAATCCGTCTCTGACCCTTAGCATATTGTTCATGTTTGTGTTAAGAGACAAGCCAAGTACAGCAAGGTTTTCAGAAACAGGGGGTATATTTTCCTCCATTTCCTAATGTCAGCAAGAAAGTATAAAATAGGTACTGTTCTTTATACTCACACAGGAGTTTTTACTAGCATTTGGGAATGGAAGAAAATATAACCTCCAAGTTCTAAAGAGGCACTGTCTACATTAAAAGTGTTTGGCCAACTTTTCTTCCCTGTGAATTTGAGGAGTTGGAGACGTATTCAATATTTTCACCATGACAATATCACTGCGATTTGACGATGTGATTCAACACAATTTGCATCATCATATGGTTGTTATTAAGAAAGAATGGTTTCCCAATAGCTTTTCTCTGAAGACTGTTCTCTATTAACTAAATGCTGGAGAAAAACAAAACTGGATATTTTCAGGAAGGTGGTGTTTTCTTTTCAGTACTGCACTACCATACCTGCCATCCATCACTAATCCTCGTTACATCAAGGGCGCTTGGAAGCTGGAACTCCAAACAACGTTGCACCAGTCTCTTCGATTGTGGTTTCCAATTCTACAGGTTGAAATCTTATCGTTAGAGCACTGCTTGCTGTTGTCAAACCATGGCTGCGATTTTGCCACAGGCGGCGGGTTGGCGTCGGGTTGGATGGTCGGTGGGTTCCGGTCCTGCTGCCGGTTTCAGCCGCACTGCAATAACGATTTTGACTCAACTGGGCTTATTAAGCTCGCTGTGCGCATTACCCGGCCCAATCAGTGCGTTCGGGTCTGCTGCTCGCCTCTGCTGACACCTTCGAATCAGCTGCATTTAAGGGGCCCGTGCAGCCTTGTGGTGTTTCATTCACATTCTGCTGCTTCTCAGTGTTACTGATAGCGAGATGACTGCTTCAAGAGCTAAGGCTTCTCCCCGATGATGACTCCCTCCATGCTCTTGTGGAGGGAGTGAGAGGGCGCAAGGAGGTTCTGTTTCCCTCCAATGGACGGAGGAAGCCTCCTCAGCAAACCAAAGCAGCCTGGCCGCAAATTGCTGAGGAGGTGAGCGCCAGGTCTTTGTGCTCATGCACCTGGGTTCAGTGCAGGAAAAGGTTCAATGACCTGCTACGCTCAGCAAAAGTGAGTATAACATCACACTTACCTTCAATTTGCACCCCATCTCTTCTCATCACCAGCACTCTGCATTGTCAACCTACTCCTGCACATCCCAACCTACCCTTACATCCCTTGCACCCTTAACCATCCCTCTCGCTCTATGTACAGACTCACTCCACCATCCTACTATGCACCCCTCACACTCGCTATCACTGTTATGCAATGGCAACAAATAACAACGCACAGGGAGGGCCCTTGGTATTGGCACCTCACTCCATCTTTGCCTCCCTCTAAGCATCTATGCTATGGATTCTCTACACTCACTCCAACATTCTTGCTCAACCTCCACTTGTGACCCTCGTTGCAGGAGAAGAGAGCCCACAATAAGAGGAAAAGGAGGAGGACAGGAGGAGGGCCACCTTCCATGGCACACTTAACCACAGCTGAGGAGGCTGCTATCGACATCGTCGGAGGTGCTGAGGAGCTGGAAGTGGGGGACAGAGAGACAGGCACAGTAGAGCAAGCTGGTGACAGAATAGATTTGCAACCCTCTCATTTAGATTTCATGAGTGACTGATATGGCATCTGATGTTCATACAGATTGAGTTCTGATCATCTGCACAATTCGACGTGCCTGCTACATTAATATCACATGTCTAACTCATGCCTTTACCCCCCCACAGGACCAGTGAGAGCCCCCCTCCCCATTGTCCAGGAGGAAGAGCCTGAAGACTCCTCAGAGGAAGCTGCAACGTCTGAGGGAGCAGTGTCAGCAGAATTGAGCACACCCAGCACCAGCGCAGAGACGCACACCTCGGTGGGTCATTCGCGAGATAGATTAGTGTTGTCACCTGATGTATCACAGCTTACAAGTGAGCATCAGCAGATGGTGGAGACAGGGACAGCAGTGGAGAGTCCTCGTCGGAGGGCGCTGGATGCTCCTAGCTCTGCTCAGCTCCATGTAGACGCTGTGCCTCTGGGGCCATCCAGAAAGAGAGCGCTGCTGGAACTTCAGGAACAAGTGCAGGAGTCTCTGACAGGGTTTGCAAGCACTGTAACTGCGAGTGTGCAGAGAATGGAGGAGTCCATCTCAAACATGAGCAATGCCGTGGTGCACTCAATGGCGAATATAGGTGCCACCATGGAAAGGATGGCAACCTCCATGGAGGACATAAATCGCCAGACTCAAATGAACATGGTGACTCTTCTAAATAGATGGTCTGCTATGGAGGATAGATGGGCATCTATTGAGGAGAGGAACCAGAGGTACATGGACGTCTCCGTTATGAGGACTGTCAGTACAGAGACGGTCCTCATGGCCCCACTGATGTGCAGCAAAGTGCTCTCCAGCTACTTGCTAGCAGTGAAGTGCGGGTGACCCATGAGAGGGATGTTGGTGGTCGACAACAAGGAAGTGTGGGCTCCTCTCCAAACGCTCACACTGCCATGCCACTGCGGAGCCCTCGGTCAGAGTCCCAGATTCCTCACCCAACTGAGATGGCCGTCTCAGGCCCTGCACAGCTGCAGGAGGAGCAGACTGTTGCCAAGCCCTCCCAGGCTCCCAAACCCAGAGGACGCCCGCCAAAGGCGTTAAAGCAGGCACAGCATGGAAGTGAGCAAGGTGCCTCAAATCTGCTGAAGCCACAGGGGAAGCACCACGTAGAAGCACGTGTAAGAGAAAGTTAACACACAAATAGTCACAAGGGTAGTCACTTGGGTGTTTTGATCTAATACAAAGTGAAGTTTCTCATCGTTATTTCAATTGTAATAAAGAAATGCGATGGCAAAGATTCAAAGATTTGGCCTATGTGTGCTCAGAAATGGAAGTTGCACAGTGAGGGGTCAGGGCACCTTTCATCTGTAATGATGGTGGTGAGAGTGATAGGAACCCACAGTTTATTGTACAGATGCTGTATGGAGTGTTAAGAAGGTCGGCCAGACACTCATTTCCATGTGCCAGCCACATGTGTTTGCTGTGTAAACTTACGCGAATCTGGCATGGATGAATGCATCCCTTGCCTCACGGCTAGCAATGTGCTCGCGTGCTGGTGGAACTGGCACAGCCGCATCCACATGATCTTTCTCATCTGCTGCCTCCTCCTCATCCTCCTCCTCCTCTTCCGAGGAGGCTGTGCGCTGAGCCACTTGTTCCTCAGGCAGCGCTAAGCCACGCTGCTGTGCGATGTTGTGCAGGGCACAGCAGATCACGATGATCCTGGAGACCCTGGCTGGTGAGTACTGTAGGGCTCCACCAGATTTGTTGAGGCATCTGAATAGCATTTTGGGCAATCCTATGGTTTGCTCTATGATGCTTCTGGTGGAAATGTGTCGCTCATTGTAACGCTCCTCAGCTTTGTTTGATGGCCTCCTCATCGGTGTCATTAGCCACGTCTTCAGGGGATAGCCCTTTTCTCCAAGTAGCCATCTGGAAAGTTGGGTTGGTGGATTGAAGAGCTGAGGCACAGTAGACTGCCGCAGGATAAACGAGTCATGGCAACTGCCAGGGAACTTGGCGCAAACATGCATAATGTCCTTCCTGTGGTTACACACCAGCTGGACGTTAAGGGAGTGGAAGCCCTTGCGGTTGACAAATACAGCTGGGTTGTGATGGGGTGCCCTAATGGCCACATGTGTGCAGTCTATGACGCCCTGCACCCTTGGCAAGCCTGCCATATTTGCAAAGCCAACCGCACGTGCAGTTACACTTGCTTCATCCGTGAAGAAGTGGATGCAATTGTGCGACTTTGCAAAGAGGGCATCGGTAACCTGCGTGATGCAAGTGTGTGCGGCTGACTGGAGATGCTGCTGATGTCTGCTGCTGATCCCTGGAAAGACCCCAAAGCAAAGAAGTTGAGTGCGGTGGTGACTTTGACAGCCACTGGTAAGGAGTGGCCACCCACTCCTCTGGGCTCCAAGTGTTGGTGCAGCATTGTGCAGATGTCAGCGACTGCCTCTCACAAAAGTCTCAGCCTCCTTTGGCACTGCTGCTTAGTCATGTTGAGGAAGCTCATCCTCAGCCTGTAAACCCTGTGTTGGGGGTATCTCCTGCGGCATGGTGCAGCCCTGTGCTGACGCCCGCTGCCCTGTGCAGCATCAGGTGGTTGAGGAGAAGGTTGGCGCTCCTGTTGTTGCTGCTGCTGTTGTGCCTGGTTCTGCTGCAGTCGCGGCTGCTCTTCCTCCGATTCTGAGGACCAGGATGAGAGGGTTCCCATTCCGCTGGTATATATCTTAGTTGAGGAATAGATGTTATAAGCGCTCAGTCAATGTGGGGAGAGGGTTTTCCAAGGAGGTCACAGTGTGTATGGATCTCAGCTTAAACACTTACAAGCTCAATAGACCTGCAAAATGTGTTCCAAAACCTCAAAACACAAAGTTCTGGCATCTGAAAGTGAACTCATGTTACAGGTCAGCTTTTATGCTGCAGGTGTAGCTGTCAACTATTCAGCGAGTTGCTGAATCCGGCACAATCAGCTGGCGTGTTTGTCGCACGATGTGCAACACGCTGAAAATGTGGTAAAATGGGAACAGCCTCTTAAAATCGGATTATCTAGGCAATTAACAAGCTGTTAACTGCCTTAAGTGGCTATCCCGCCGCTTGGTGTCAGGTCTGATCGGGACTCGCAGACCCGACACTTTGTAAAGTTGCGTGGCGGCGGGATGGCGGTGGGTTCACAACCCGCCGTCAATCATTTTGATTTTAACTCCTGACCAGCCTCCAAACCCACCCTCTGAGCGCCAACAAAATCGCGGCCCATGACTTCCATGGATGCCCCCCCCTCTCTTTCCATTGAGTTGCCAATCTAACAGTGTGCATAAAATTTCTATTACTACATGGGTGAAATAGGACATCTTCACTTTAGTTTCTACTTGTTCATTCTATGTTTCAGAGTATTCATTGACTGCATGCTCCAGTGGTGCCATTGTTATATGAGAGATAATGGCCTGTAATTTGCAGTCAGCGGTGAAGCAAAGGCATTCGCCGCTGGCCCAGATGTAAGCTTCCCACAAATATCTCGCGATCTCTGTGGTGAGAAGTTCGGCTTTTGCGACATGTAATTGAAATCAACGCAAGTTAATGGGGAATCCTTAACGCGAGCTGCTGTGATAGCATCAAGCTGTCTAAGCAGCCAATCAAAATGCAGAATTCTCACAGACAGTGAACCAGGAAGTGGATAAGCTCCTTCGATTCTAACTTTTTTTAAATGTTAGTGAGAGCAAAACAAAAATTGGGGCTCTCATATGGGGAAAAGGCAAATCTGAAGTAAAGATGGACAAGCTTTAAAAAAAATTAATAAAAAAAAATTGTTAAATTTTTTTATTAAAACAGATAAATTTGACACTCCACAAAACTAAAATGAGTTTTTCAGGGCCATAACCTTTGTTTAGCAGTCAATACGGTGTTAAAACCCCAGTTACACCTAATCCAAAAGGGTTTAACTTTTAATGGGGTATTTAACAGCGGTATTACTGTGGAAGAGCCGAGGTTTTCATCAGTTTCACTGATTTCCCTGATTACACTGATTGCCGGCTGTGAGTGGGTGGCGGGGTGTAGGGGGGGAGGGGGCACAGCGCAGCTAGCGTCGGAGCAGTGAGTGACTGACCACAACTTCAGGATTTCCACGTTAGGATGCACATGCGCTACATCCTGAAGTTGCGGTCTGTTTCAAAGGGGTAATAAAAGTCAACAACATGAAGATTGCTACCTGCAGTTACTTTCATTCATGTCGTTAATGCTGTCACTCTCTCTAGGTTCAGCACGTGACAAATGTCAGTAAATGTATTTCTGGGACGTTAATAAGAAGATAAGAAACAGGAGCAGGAGTAGGACATTCGGCCCCTCGAGCCTGCTCCGCCATTCAATAAGATCATGGCTGAAACTCCACGGGAAAAGTGATCCAACCGTGGCCAACTAAAGAAGTTAAGGATAGCATTAGATTGAAAGAAGAAGCTTATAATGTTGCAAAGAATAATAGTAAGCCTGAGGATTGGGAGAGTTTCAGAAACCAGCAAAGGTTGACCAAAAAATTGATAAAAAGGGAAAAAATTGAATATGAGAGAAAACTAGCAAGAAATATAAAATTGTAAGATTGTAAGAGCTTCTACAAGTATGTAAAAAGGAAGAGAGTAGCAAAAGTAAACGTTGGTCCCTTAGAGGCTGAGACAGGAGAAATTATTATGGGGAATAAGGAAATGGCAGAAACATTAAACAAATATTTTGTATCTGTCTTCACAGTAGAAGACACAAAAAGCATACCAAAAATGGTAGGGAACCAAGGGTCTAATGAGGGTGAGGAACTTAACATAATTAATATAAGTAGAGAAAAAGTACTAGAGAAACTAATGGGACTAAAAGTCAACAAATCCCCTGGACCTGACAGCCTACATCCTAGGGTTCTAAAAGAGGTGGCTGAAGAGATAGTGTATGCATTGGTTTTGATCTTCCAAAATTCCTAGATTCTAGAATGGTCCCAGCGGATTGGAAGGTCGTAAATGTAACACTGCTATTCAAGAAAGTCTGTAGTTCCCCGGTTTCTCTCTCCCTCCTTTCTTAACTAATGGGGTTACATTTGCTACCTTCCAATCCACGGGAATCGTTCTAGAATCTATGAAATTTTGGAAGATGACAACCAATGTATCCACTAACTCTATAGCCACCTCTTTCAAAACCCTAGGATGTAGGCCACCAGATTCAGGGGATTTATCGGCTTTCAGTCTCTTTAATTTCTCCAGTACTATTTTTTTACTAATACTAATTTCTTTCAGTTCCTCATTCTTGCTAGACCATTAGTTCTCCACTATTTCCAGGAAGCTTTTTGCGTCTTCTTCTGTGAAGACAGACACAAAGGGCTGGATTTTGATACTGGGGTGGGTTGGGGTCGTGTTATCCACTTTTCGTGTTATCCACCCGACTGCAATTGGATGTGGGAGATTGATGCGATTTTCACCTAATTGGGCAATTGAGTTCCAGCATGTGGGAACCCATGACCCAATTAGTGTTTTCAGTCTGAAAGTTGTCTCTGATAATGTCATCATTGCTGCTGCATTGAAGGTCTTCAGAGACTGCCTGGCCTTTGCTGTTTGAGGACCTGGATGCAAAATGAGCAGCAGCAGCCCTAAGTCTGCTCCCAGATATTTTTACAGAGAGAGAGAGAGAGATCCAGCCAAATGTGCTCTCCCACCAGGTTTCACTATCGTGGTTCAGAACAGGCGTGCTTCACGTAGAACAAGGGTTAAAATCACAAAGGCCTTTCAAAATGGCATTATAGAGGCAATTTAGTGCTTGTTAAGGGCCTTAACAGCCTATCCCGTCTCTTAGAGGCGGGACGGAGTCGGGACCAGCAGACACGATTTCATGAAAATTGCGTGGAGGCGGGATGGAGGTGGACTTGTGCCCACCCGCCAGTTTTCGCAATTTTAACCCCCCACACACCTCCAAACCCGCCTCCACGGGTCAATGAAAATCCAGCCCAAAGCATTTGTTTAATTTCTCTGCAATTTCCTTATTCCCCATTATAATTTCTCCATTCTCAGCCTGTAAGGGACATAGAACATCGAACATAGAACATAGGAGCAGGAGTAGGCCATTCAGCCCCTCGAGCCTGCTCCGCCGTTCAATGAGATCATAGGCTGATCATCCAAACTCAGTACCCTGTACCTGCCTTCTCCCCATATCCCTTGATACCTTTAGATTTAAGAAATATATCTAACTCATTCTTGAATATATTTAATGACTTGGCCTCAACTACCTTCTGTGGTAGAGAATTCCACAGGTTCACCACTCTCTGGGTGAAGAAATTCTTCCTCATTTCTGTCCTAAATGGCTTACCCCTTATCCTTAGATTATGACCCCTGGTTCTGGACTCTCCGACCATCGGGAACATTCTTCCTGCATCTAGTTTGTCCAGACCTGTCAGAATTTTATATGTTTCGATGAGATCCCCTCTCATTCTTCTATACTCCAGTGAGTATAAGCCCAATCGACCCAATCTCTCCTCATATGTCATTCCTGCCATCCCAGGTATCAGCCTTGTGAATCTTCGCTGAACTCCCTCCATGGCAAGAACATCCTTCCTCAGATAAGGCGACCAAAACTGCACACAATACTCAAGGTGTGGTCTCACCAAGGCCCTGTACAACTGCAGCAGGACATCCCTGTTCCTATACTCAAACCCTTTCGCTATGAAGGCCAACATACCATTTGCCTTCTTAACCGCCTGTTGCACCTGCATGCTTACCTTCAGCGACTGGTGCACAAGGACACCCAGGTCTCGTTGCACTTCCCCTTCTCCCAATCTATTGCCATTCAGATAATAGTCTGCCTTTCTGTTTTTGACACGAAAGTGGATAACCTCACATTTATCCACGTTATATTGCATCTGCCACGTTTCTGCCCACTCACCCAACCTGTCCAAATCATCCTGGAGTTTCTCGGTATCCTCCTCGCAGCACACACGCCCACTCAGCTTTGTGCCATCTGCAAACTTGGAGATATTGGCCCAGAAATTAAACATCGATGGTTCCCGCGGGGGTAAGGATTCCCCGCGATATCGCACTCCGCGCCTACCTTTTTGTTTCGGGCCCACACGAACTTCAGTTTCAGGGCCTCTCCCTGTTGCCAGCGTGCAGTGCTTGCGTGTCCCAGAGGCGCAATTAGTTCGTGCGAGCTCTGGGATCACGTGATTCAGTTAGAGCCAATGGCAGCACACCATCTTTCATTCATAGTTTTGACAGCAAGCGCTGTCAAAGCTATGAATACTACAAGCCCCCAAAAGAACAGCTAAACCTCAATTAAATTTAAAAAAAGCCATCACATTAATAAAATAACTATAGTTAAATAAATTAACCACTTTAAACAAAAAATTAAATTTTTGAAAAATTTTTAAATCTTTTTAAAAGTTATAAAAATAAACTTACCTTTCTTTAAAGTCTCTAAAAAAGATAAACCTGTTGAAAAAATGTTAAAATAACACTTAATTAACTACTTACCTTGTTAAAAGGGGGTCCTACACCTGCTTTCTTTATGTGTAAAATCTTCACCACTTACCTGCGCGTTCAAACCTGAAAAAAAAACTAAGTGCACTGCGTGTGCGCAGCCTGTAGCGCGCACGCGGTTCACTTAGGAACCGCCCCCTTTGCAATACACGAAGTGCCGGTTTCCCGCGCATGCGCAGTGCATGCAGGAAACCGGCAATTCTGGAACTAATACGCGAGAGTACACAGTGCATAATCTCCCGTATTAGGTCTAATTTTTGGGCCATTACATTTAGTTCCCTTATCTAGATCATTAATGTATATTGTGAATAGCTGGGGTCCAAGGACCGAACCCTGCAGTACCCCACTAGTCACTGCCTGCCACTCGGAAAAAGACCCATTAATTCCTACTCTCTGCTTTCTGTCCGCCAACCAGTTCTCTATCCAAGTCCAATACCTTGCCCCCAATCCCATGTGCCTTAACTTTACACGCTAATCTCTTATGCGGGACCTTATCGAAAGCCTTTTGAAAGTCCCACAACTACTTTCGCTAATAAACTTCCTAGGCACCGGATTCGAACACGACTAAGGCACATCCAGCCCAGTCAACCTTGCAAAGTCCTCCTCACGAAAATCTGGGGAATTGTGCCAAAACTGGGAGAGCTGTCCCACAGACTAGTCAAGCAACAGCCTGACATAGTCATACTCACAGAATCATACCTTTCAGCCAAAGTCTCAGACGCCTCCAACACTATCCCTGGGTATGTCCTGTCTCACCGGCTGGACAGACCCACCAGAGGTGGCAGCACAGTGGTATACAGTTGGGAGGGAGTGTCCCTGAGTGTGCTCAACATTGCCTCCGGACCCCATGAAGTCTCATGGCATCAATCAAACATGGTCAAGGAAACTTCTTGCTGATTACCACCTACTGCCCTCCCTCAGAAGATGAATCAGTACTCCTCCATGCTGAAACGCACTTGGAAGAAGCACTGAGGGTAGCAAGGGCTCAGAATGTACTCTGGGTGGGTGACTTCAATGTCCATTACCAAGAGTGGCTTGGTAGCAGCACTACTGACCGAGCTGGCTAAGTCCTGAAGGACACAGCTGCCAGACTGGGCTTGCGGCAGGTGGTGCGAGAACCAACAAGAGGGAAAAACCTACTTGACCTCGGCCTCACCAATCTACCTGTCGCAGATGCATCGATATATGACAGTATTGGTAGCAGTGACCACCGCACAGTCCTTGTGGAGATGAAGTCCCGTCTTCACACTAAGGACACCCTCCATCATGTTGTGTAGCACTACCACTGTGCTAAATAGGATAGATTCAGAACAGATCTAGCAGCTCAAAACTGGGCATCCATGAGGTGCCATGGGCCATCAGCAGCAGCAGAATTGTATTCCACCACAATCTGTAACCTCATGGCCCGGCGTAACCCTCACTCTACCATTACCACCAAGCCAGGGGACCAACCCTGGTTCAATAAGGAGTGTGGAAGAGCATGCCAGGAGCAGCACCAGGCGTAACTAAAAATGAGGTGCCAACCTGGGGAAGCTTCAACACAGGACTACATGCATGCTAAACAGCGGAAGCAGCATGCTATAGACAGAGCTAAGCGATCCCACAATCAACGGATCAGATCAAAACTCTGCAGTCCTGTCACAACCAGTCGTGAATGACCATTAAACAACTAACAGGAGGAGGAGGCTCCATGAACATCCCCATCCTCAATGATGGTGGAGCCCAGCACATGAGTGCAAAAGACAAGCTGAAGCATTTGCAACCATCTTTAGCTAGAAGTTACGAGTGGATGATCCATCTCGGCCTCCTCCTGAGGTCCCCACCATCACAGAAGCCAGTCTTCAGCAAATTCGATTCACTCCATGTGTTATCAAGAAACGGCTGAGCGCACTGGATACAGAAAAGTCTATGGGCCCCGACAACATCCTGGCTATAATGTTGAGGACCTGTGCTCCAGAACTAGCCAAGCCATTCCAGTACACTGGCATCTACCCGACAAAATGGAAAATTGCCCAGGTACATATGTCCACAAAAAGCAGGACAAATCCAATCTGGCCAATTACCATCCAGACCTCATTACAGCTTTGATCCAAACATGGACAAAAGAGCTGAATTCCAGAGGTGAGGTGAGTGTGACAAGCCTTGACATCAAGTCAGTATTTGACCAAGTGTGGCATCAAGGAGCCCTAGTAAAATTTAAGTCAATGGGATTCAGGGGGCAAACCCTCCACTGGCTGGAGTCATACCTAGCACAAAGGAAGATGGTTGTGGTTGTTGGAGGCCAATCATCTTAGTCCCAGGACATCGCTACAGGAGTTCCTCCAGGCAGTGTCCTAGGCCCAACCATCTTCAGCTGCTCCATCAATGACCTTCCCTCCATTGTAAGGTCAGAAGTGAGGATGTTCACTGATGATTGCACAGTGTTCAGTTCCATTCGCAATTCCTCAGATATTGAAGCAGTCTGTTCCCGCATGCAGCAAGAGCTCCGCTTGACATTCAACGGCATTACCATCTTCGAATCCCCACCATCAACATCCTAGGGGTCACCATTGACCAGAAACTTAACTGGACCAGCCACATAAATACTGTGGCTACAATAGCAGGTCAGAGGCTGGGTATTCTGTGGCGAGTGTCTCACCTCCTGACCAATGTTCCCTGTAAGCTGCGCTTTGTTCTGCGCGGCCTGTTTCTTTTAGTGCGCGGTCCCTTTAAATTTCCGTGCATGCGGGAAACCTTCACCATTGCTGCGTGGCCACACAGCTTAGAGGAAACATTGCCTCCACAAAGCCTTTCCACCACCTACAAGGCACAAGTAAGGAGTGTGATGGAATACTCTCCTCTTGCCTGGATCAGTGCAGCTCCAACAACACTCAAGAAGCTCGACACCATCCAGGACAAAGCAGCCCGCTTGATTGGCACCCCATCCACCACCTTAAACATTCACTCCCTCCACCACCAGCTACTGCTGGAGAACATGGGCAGAATTGACGAATCAGAAGAAAGCATATGAAAAAGCTATAAAAACTGCTGGAAACAAACAGTTTAAAGTGTGACAAAAAGCCATGAGACCCAGGCATGACAGATAGGTGTGATGGAGGTAGCATGACCCAAAAATTGTGACACAGAAATTAAAGTGTGAAATAGAGAGGATGTGCACACCGTATACAAAGCTTTTAATACATTGCAGCTGGAGAGCATCAGACAGCAGATCAGGCCTTTAGATCGTGGAGACAGGTCCTTGCACTAGGTGTCGTTTAGCATCCCTACGCTGGAATGTACAATATTCACAGCCATTGTAAGATAAGTTGGGCCGTGAATGTCAGTGTCAGAGCAGTGGGAGGCATTCAAGGAGGAGATAGTGAGGGTCCAGAGCAAATATGTTCCCACAAAGAAAAAGGATGGGCTCCCAAATCTAGAGCCCCCTGGATGTCAAGGAGCATACAGGGTAGGATAAGGCAAAAAAGGGAAGCTTTTATCAGATACCAAGAGCTCAATACTACAGAAAGTCTAGAGGAGTATAGAAAGTGCAGGGGTGAAATTAAATAGGAAATTAGTAAAGCAAAGAGAGGGCATGAAAAAATATTGTCAAGTAAAATCAAGGAAAACACAAAGATGTTTTATAAATGCATAAAGAGCAAAAGGAAACCTAAAGAAAGAGTAGGGCCTATTAGAGACCAAAAAGGTAACCTGTGTGTGGAGGCGGAAGACGTGGGTATGGTTCTTAATGAATAGTTTGTGTCTGTCTTCACAGAAGAGAGGGACGATGCAGACATTGTAGTTAAGGAGGAGGAGTGTGAAATATTAGATAGGATAAATGTAGAGAAAGAGGAAGTATTAAGAGGTTTAGCATCCTTGAAAGTAGATAAATCGCCAGGCCCGGATGAAATGTATCCCAGGCTGTTAAGAGAGGAAAGGGAGGAAATAGCGGAGGCTCTGACCATCATTTTCCAATCCTCTCTGGCTACAGGCATGGTGCCGGAGGACTGGAGGACTGCTAACATTGTGCCATTGTTTAAAAAGGGAAAAAGGGATAGACCGAGTAATTACAGGCCAGTCAGCCTAATCTCAGTGGTGGGAAAATTATTTGAAAAAATTCTGAGGGACAGTATAAATCATCATTTAGAAAGTCATGGATTAATCAAGGACAGTCAGCATGGATTTGTTATGGGAAGGTAGTGTCTGACTAACTTGATTGAATTTTTTGAGGAGGTCATGAGGAGGGTCAATGAGGGTAGTGTATTTGATGTAGTCTACATGGATTTTAGCAAGGCATTTGACAAGGTCCCACATGGCACACTGGTCAAAAATGTATAAGGCCATAGGATCCAAGGGAAAGTGGCAAGTTGGATCCAAAATTGGCTCAGTGGCAGAAGCAAAGTTTAATGGTTGATGGGTGTTTTTGTGACTGGAAGGCTGTTTCCTGTGGGGTTCCACAGGGCTCAGTACTAGGTCCCTTTCTTTTTGTGGTATATATCAATAATTTAGACTTCAATGTAGGGGGCATGATTAAGAGGTTTGCAGATGATACAAAAATTGGCCGTGTGGTTGCAAGTGAGGAAGAAAGCTGTAGACTGCAGGAAGAGATCAATGGACTGGTCAGGTGGGCAGAAAAGTGGCAAATGGAATTCAATCCGGAGAAGTGTGAGGTAATGCATTTGGGGAGGGCTAACAAGACAAGGGAATACACAATAAATGGTAGGATACTGAGAAATGTAGAGGAAGAGAGGGACCTTGGAATGCATGTCCACAGATCCCTAAAGGTAGCAGGACAGGTAGATAAGGTAGTTAAGAAGGCATACGGGATACTTTCCTTTATTAGCCGAGGCATAGAATATAAGAGCAGAGAGGTTATGCTAAAACTGTATAAAAAACTAGTTAGGCCACAGCTAGCGTACTACATACAGTTCTGGTCACCACATTACAGGAAGGATGTGATTGCACTAGAGAGGGTACAGAGATTTATGAGGATGTTGCCAGGACTGGAGAATTTTAGCTATAAGGAAAGATTGGATAGGCTGGGGTTGTTTTCCTTGGAATAGAGGAGGCTAAGGGGAAACTTAATTGAGATGTATAAAATTATGAGGGGCCTAGATAGAGTGGATAGGAAGCACCTATTTCCCTTAGCAGAGAGATCAACAACCAGGGGCATAGATTTAAAGTAATTGGTAGAAGGATTAGATGAGAGTGAATCTTTTTACCCAGAGGGTGGTGGGGGTCTGGAACTCACTACCTGAAAGGGTGGTAGAGGCAGAAACCCTCATCACATTTAAAAAGTACCCTATACTTGGATATGCACTTGAAGTGCCGTAACCTACAAGGCTATGGACCAAGAGCTGGAAAGTGGGATTAGTCTGGATAGCTCTTTTTTGACTGGCGCAGACACGATGGGCCAAATCGCCTCCTTCTGTGTGTAAATTTCTATGATTCTATGATTCTGTGAATGCCTTTCCCACCTCCTTATAATAGAAATACTAGGTCTGGGCCTAACAATAGGCCCAGTTACATTCACTGAAGATGTCCCAGGAAATCCCTGGCAGCACAATGGGGCTGAGACTTGGCCTAACAGGCCTCTACTACCCCTTTTCCTCTTCACTACACTTGAGGAATACAAATTCCCTAAGTGCAGTAAAATGGAAAATCTAATCTCATATCATCTTGCTTACTGTGACCAACATCGCATCAGGTCCACTTCCTAGTAAAA
This sequence comes from Squalus acanthias, assembly GCA_030390025.1. Taxonomy (NCBI): domain Eukaryota; kingdom Metazoa; phylum Chordata; class Chondrichthyes; order Squaliformes; family Squalidae; genus Squalus; species Squalus acanthias. Next base: position 86,048,322 of record CM059426.1, on the reverse strand, counting down.
CAGTATAGGGGAGATGCAATTTTTCCAAGTCTTTCTTCTTATATGTATTTCCTCATGCCATAAGATTAACATTGCTAACAGTACAGAAACATTTGCCTATTTATTAGCAAAAGCTGCCGGTTTATATTTTCTGTGCTTTTTAATTAAACCTTAGCTTCAGTTTGTAACCATATAAGTTTCATGCCAAAAGCCCTGCAGTGGTATATTGTGCAGTATGGTTACCTTTTGTGGGTTTGAGCCCAGAAAAAATTGGTGGACTGGAATTTTTCACATTAAGGTAAAAATGTAGACGATATGATTAAACTGATTGCTATTGTGAGCCACATCTGTCGCCACAAATTATTTTCTGTAGGGCGGAGACATCAGACTTTAAATTAGCTCAGGAACTTTGTACAGTAATTGGTGAATAGAATGTGAGCAGGGTGAAACAAAAATAACAGATGTTTAGCCCCTCTGAGGAGTAAAAAAAATTAAAATAAATGTGTTTTGCACCAAGAATTAAACTTTAGGCCCTGACGGCTGACAACAATGATTTGGGTTACTTGTATGGACACATTGTTGGATACAAGGTGACACTCTAATAACACAACTTTCTGAATGGGTCATAAGAATGTTTTTCATTACTGGCACTTCATATCCCAATTCTAATTAGCATACTGCTTGCGTGAGAAAGGAAGCTTTCACATGCTTGTGTATTTAAACAAGATCCTAAAGTGTAACAGTGTCACTGAAACAGATCCACGTGTAAAAACAGAACCTTTTTTTTGTAAAACGAGTTGGAAACTTGAGACGTAGCATAACCTCATGCTCTAAATCATAACAGAGTGAATGACAACTTAATCAGAAGGCATTAAATATTTGGCAACTAGATTGCTTTTGTAATCTGACATCTATTTCCTGCCACTTATTAATCCTAACACTTGCAGTTTGGAAACACATGGGGCCCTGTTTCCCTTCTTCCCCCCTCTGAGTTTGTGCAAGTACAAATAAAAGCACCAAGTAGCGAACGGCCCCAGTATGTACCAATATAAAATGTTGTAATTTTCCTTCTGTGTCCTGGGAAGGAGAAAGGTGAAGGGCTAGAGATTTGTTTAGGCCCATTTTCAGTCCTGAAATAGGTGCTCCAAGCAGCCACAGACCCGGACGGGCTCATTTCATCTGAAATTGGGTCTCAGGCCTCATCAGCATACTTCCGCTGAGCTGCGGATATCAAACGGGCTGGCCAGAGACAGCTCGCTGGTTTGAAGAGGACTAATTTGGGCTGCTGTCCTCGCTGGCAGTGGCCTTCAGGTACATCCTGGTGGTGGGGAACAATGGGGTGGGGGCAGGGGGAGCGCAGGCCAGCAGTGACCCGCAGTAGTGCTGTGGAACTGATGGAGCACTGCAAGTTTAGATAAATTTACAGAGCTGAATTAGTGTTTGGAATTATTTGATGGGAAGAAATTTCTCTGGCAGGGGCCTTGCAGTAAGTCTCTGTCTCCTTTTTTGCTATGTCTTCCTGCATACCCCTTTGACCACTACAAACAACATCATCAAGCTCAGCACAGACTGGAGACTGGCCCTAGGAACCTCCTGCTCCACATGGCTCAGTACAATACCGGGCAGTGCACATTGTTCTTTTTATATCGTGGACACTTGCCAAACAAAGACAGAGCATCACTCCTCAGAACCCCGTGATGGAGTCTCGCTTATACTGTTGTCATGGTGCTTTATTAGGAATTGTGATGTCACAATGAGACCTGGCAACACACAAGGCTACTTTCATGATACAAACCATTATCTTCTATCCATTAAGCAAGTATTAACATGAAGTGCAATGCAATGTAATAACTACAGGAAAACTTAGTTCATTTTTTTGATTAGGGTAAATCAAAACAGATATTTGATTCCAATCGAAAAGTTTTAGATCTTGAAAAAGTTTTTCAGTTATTTATAAGATATATTTTTAAATATAAGTCGGTGGGTAATGTAATCCATTGGAAATGCTGCAGGCTAGTGACATTAATGACCTGTCTAAAAAGAACCAGCTTGAAATCTCTGCAAGATAGATATCCAAGCAATGAAAAGCAGCTGAAAAATTCTATCATGTTTTATTGAATTTTCATACTCCCAATCTGTCTGGACTGTATGTAAGGCAAACTTGCAGTACACCGTAAACATACTCCGCTGGTTGACTGGACCAGGAAGATGTGATCAATCGGAATCTGGATACAATTAACATTTTTAGAGCCTTCAGCAGAGTTTAGTGAGCATTCCTGTCAATACATTAAATCTGAACAATTTCAACTTAGGCTCCTCCCTACTCAATCTGCACTTGGGATGCAGTGCTCTTCAATGGGTCATTTTTCTTTCTTGACTGAATTTGGTAGCAATGTTGTTGCAAGTCTGATCATTAATCACCAGCAGACTGTTAAAACCTTTCTACATTATACTTGTGTACCTTATGTGGTGAGCCAAGGGGTACACTGCATCGTACCGTGGGCCCACCAAGTTCCAATGGTAACCCTTCCTCCTGCTTATAGCAGAGCCATAGATGAGTAACGTGAGCGCTATTAATGAAAAGTGCTCACCCCTGATGAACTGACCATCAGAAACTGCCAATCTGCTGATCAATAATAAAACAGATAGCATTGACAGATAGAGTTTGTGCACCAACCTCCCTAGTCATTTTTTTAAATTCGTTCCTAGGATGTGGGCGTTGCTGGCAAGTCCAGCATTTACTGTCCATCCCTAATTGCCCTTGAGAAGGTGGTGGTGAGCTGCCTTCTTGAACTGCTGCAGTCCATGTGGTGAAGGTACTCCCACAGTGCTGTTTGGGAGGGAGTTCCAGGATTTTGACCCAGCAACGATGAAGGAACGGCGATATATTTCCAAGTCAGGATGGTGTGTAACTTGGAGGGGAACTTGGAGGTGGTGCTGTTCCCATGTGGCCTGCTGCCCTTGTCCTTCTAGGTGGTAGAGGTCGCGGGTTTGGAAGCTGCTGTTGAAGAAGCCTTGGCGAGCTGCTGTAGTGCATCTTGTAAATGGTACACACTGCAGCCACGGTACGCCGGTGGTGGAGGGAGTAAATGTTTAAGGTGGTGGATGGGGTGAAAATCAAGCAGGCTGCTTTGTCCTGGATGGTGTCGAGCTTCTTGAGTGTTGTTGAAGCTGCACTCATCCAGGCAAGTGGAGAGTATTCCATCACACTCCTGACTTGTGCCTTGTAGATGGTGGAAAGGCTTTGGGGAGTCAGGAGGTGAGACACTCGCCGCAGAATACCCAGCCTCTGACCTGCTCTTGTAGCCACAGTATTTATGTGGCTGTTCCAGTTAAGTTTCTGGTCAATGGTGACCCCAAGGATGTTGATGTTGGGAGATTCAGCAATGGTAATGCCGTTTAATGTCAAGGGGCGGTGGTTAGATTCTCTTGTTGGAGATAGTCATTGCCTGGCACTTGTGTGGTGCGAATGTTACTTGCCACTTATCAGCCCAAGCCTGAATGTCGTCCAGGTCTTGCTGCTTGTGGGCATGGACTGCTTCATTATCTGATGAGTTGCGAATGGAACTGCATCAGTGAACATCCCCACTTCTGACCTTATGATGGAGGGAAGGTCTTTGATGAAGCAACTGAAGATAGTTGGGCCTAGGATATTGTCCTGAGGAACTCCTGCAGTGATGTCCTGGGGCTGAGATGATTGGCCTCCAACAACCACTACCATCTTCCTTTGTGCTAGTCATTGGCATAAACTAAACCAAGAGGAAGCCCTACCAACTCTGTCAGTGGCAGGGCACATCTCCTCCTCCAATTAGGACCTGCTGAACTCATGGGCACAGGAGAACATGTTCTTCTGATCAAAGCTGAGATTTAGTCAGGTAAAGAAGTGCAAAGGAGACTGTATCTCAGATATGTCTTTTTTTGATGAAATACAATTTGTTTTTACAGGAAGTAAAAGGACTACAGAGAGGCAATTTTATTAGCTAATCAGATGGGTCGATATAGTGCCTCTAATTTTATCCCCTCCTGTCCTGAAGGAGTTGGCTTATGCTATGGTACGGGGTGGGTGGGGGTGCACGGTGGTGGTGCTGTTCCGGGTGCTGACCACCCTCCAGTACCACATCCAAGATAGCTTCTTCATATGTGAGCGTAGATCATAAGTGAAGCCATCGGGTTAGAAGTTAATCTTGGGCGGTAGCATACAACGGGTGGTATCTCATTGGCTGCCTGCTCTGTTCGATACTCAGCTCCATTAAAGTCCATTTTACACTACTGTTCAAGATGAATTTCTACCCCATCATGTCTGAGCCCAATCCTATCCTCAATGAATAGCACACACTCAGCTGCGGTAACTGGTTAGCCATCAGGAGCAGGAACCCATGTTGATTGTCTCCCCCTTGCCTCCCAGGCCGGCGACACTGCGGCCAACTATAGCACCACTGCCAGCACTGCAGCCGAGACCAGCTAACTCAGCAGAGACTGGGACTGAAGCTGGGTCTCTCTTCGTCTTCGTGCCTCAGGCTCACTTTGGGCAGCACCTTTACCAACTGAGCCACCAGAGGAACAGTAACATCCCAGCTTTAAAGGGAGCCCAGCAAATGTTGAAATTTTAAATGTTCTCATAACCATTCAGCTTGGAGTTGGTAAGAAAAATAGTGAAAATGATGGCAGACATTTTTGCTAAGGGTCACAAATGCAAGGTGAAAAATAAAGCGGTATGAGAATTTTTTGATTTAGCAGTGAGGATATCAAATGCAGAACGTAAAGCCGCAGAGGCTTCACTCTGCAGAATTAAGCTGGTTACACATAAATGCAACAGGTTCACTGCACCTTTGATTACTGTGTTCCAAGTTTACTGTGTCTGATCCCTGGAGGTAACTCAAATAAGCATTGCATCGTTCAACATGTCCCAGTCACTTCATGAGTTATAGCTGCAATTATTCTAAATAACTCCCTGTCATTTAGAAGGAAAAGCACATGCCCTATACTTCTCAGCCTCCTTTGTAACATAAACATCTGCAGAGACAGCTGAGTAACAAAGAAATACCTTAAGTTATAAACCCATTGACAAGCTGCTGAGGCAGCAATTGGAATCTGCCTGACAACCTGCCATTTGTAGCTTATTGAGAATCTATAAAAGTTGCTTGTCGGGCAAAATAACATGCACTTCAAATGTGGTGAGAGCATCACAGGACATATTTCTCTAATTGGTTGAAATTAAAGCCTCATTTATTCCTAAAAGTAAATTATCTTTGGGAAGTGACACAACAGTTTAATGTACAACAGAAGCCAGCAGTGTGGTGTTTGTTGTAGAAAATCATTTTAGTTCTAGTTTAAGTTATTATGAATTTTTATATGCCATTTTGGTTATTTTGTTTTAGTTAATAGAAGTTCTTGATGTGAGGTAGGTAGCGGATCTAATCTTCAAAGCATGTGTTATGAAATCTTATCAGTTCTCTTTGTGTGCTCCTGTTCAATGCTCAAAAGGTCTATGTTCACCATTTCACAAGAAGCAAAGGACACTTTTTGCCAAGTGGGGGAATTTAGGAGGCTCGGCTGTATATCTCTGAACCTTCTGACTCACCAATGTGGGACACTAGCCCCCTTAATGTGGGGCACAAGTGGACCATCCTATGCATAATGTTTTAATGATGATTTTATTGTAACAAACTCTAGCTTAAATTCCTTAGTGTCCCAAACCGGCGCTCAGTGACGGCATGGTGGAACAGAAAGGCTCGAGGACTGAAGTTAATTCATCCTTGAGCCTCATTAGTTTAAATCAGGCGAGCTACGAGTGCCAATCAGGTAGCAAGTGTCCATTCTTCATGTGGAAGTTTAGGTAGTGAATGTTGGTAGGCTATTTAACCCTTGGAGGCTTCACAGTCAAACCTGATCCTGTCCTTGCCTGATGCTGCTGCTGGGTAATTGAACTCAGCCAGTGCAGCAGTTATGGTGCTATTAATATCCTCAGTAGTCTAAGGAGGCAAAAAGTATCAGAACAATTACCGCACTTGATCACTTTCCTGTGATCCCTGTTGGAAAATGTGTAGACATCAGGACAGGACTAGACTCAATTGTGATAGTTGCCATAAAAGTTGCCAGAGCGCGAAACCTTGGGAGATTTAAAAGGTGAGCGAGAGCGGCTGGAGAGCGCGAAACCTCGGGAGATTTAAAAGGTGAGCGAGAGCGGCTGGTAAGCGCGAAACCTCGGCAGATTTAAAGGGTGAGCGAGAGCGGCTGGAGAGCGCAAAACCTCGGGAGATTTAAAAGGTGAGCGAGAGCGGCTACAACGCACCGGGTGAGTGTAAAGTAGTAAAAAGTAATTGAAGTGTGACGTCACCAGACAGTAGGTAAGTGATTGGTTGGTGAGTATTTCTCTATTCTCGCTTTTTTCCAAACTTGGGCGTCTAAATTTAAGTGCCTTGGTGTACATTAAAAGATATACGTGTTCCAAATTTTTTAATTAATTAATTAATTAATTAATTGAGATGGGAGACCAGGCAATGTGTTGTTGTTGTTGCATGTGGGAGCTGGTGGACACCATTGAGCGACCACATCTGCAGCAAATGTTGGCTGCTCGAGGAACTTCGGCTCAGAATTGATGAGCTGAAGTCCGAGCTTCAGACACAGCGACACATTAGGGAGGGGGAGAGTTACCTGGACACTAAGTTCCAGGAGGCAGTCACACCCACTAGAGTAATTACTTCCAATTTGGCCCATGGTCAGGGACAGGAGGGTGTGACTACAAGCGAGGCCGGTATTGGGATCCAGGAGGTAGTGATGGAGGAGCCTCAGCCCTTGGCCTTGTCCAACAGGTACGAGATTCTTGCTCCCTGTGTGGACGAGGGCAGGGACTGCAGGGAGAATGAGCAATCTGACCACAGCACCATGGTACAGGGAGCCATTCAAGTGGGGGGAGTAAAAAGAAATGTTGTAGTGATAGGGACAGTATAGTTAGGGGGATAGATACTGTTCTCTGCAGCCGAGAGCGTGAGTCCCGAAGGCTGTGTTGCCTGCCCGGTGCCAGGGTTAAGGACATCTCCTCTGGGCTGGTGAGAAACTTGGAGTGGGAGGGGGAAGATCCAGTTGTCATGGTCCACATAGGTACCAATGACATAGGTAGGACAAAGAAAGAGGTTCTGCTGAGAGAGTATGAGCAGCTAGGGGCTAAATTAAAAAGCAGAACCACAAAGGTAATAATCTCTGGATTACTACCTCAGCCATGAGCGAATTTGCATAGGGTAAATAAGATCAGAGAAATGAACGAGTGGCTCAAAGACTAGTGTGGGAGAAATGGGTTTTGATTTGTGGGGCACTGGCACCAGTACTGGTATAAGAGGAAGCTGTTCCGTTTGGACGGGCTTCACTTGAACCATGCTAGGGCTAGAGTCCTGGTGAATCGAATAACTGGGGCTGTAGAGAGGGCTTTAAACTAAATAGTGGGGGGAGGGTCCAGGTGAGCGGGAATTAAAAAAGTCAATGAGAAATGAGAAAGCAATAGAGCAGGATAGAGATGGGGGAAATAATAACCAGAGTGTGACAGGAAGGGACAGAATGCTTAAAAATAAGAGTGCAACAGAAAATGGGGCCAAAACAAGGAGAAATGGTAAAAAGACAAAGTAAAAAGCTCTATATCTGAATGCATGCAGCATTTGTAACAAGAGATGAGTTGACGGCACAAATAGATACAAATGGGTATGATCTGATCGCCATTACAGAGATGTGGTTGCAAGGTGACCTGGGCTGGGAACTGAATATTCCAGGGTATTTGACAATTCGGAAGGATAGACAGAAAGGAAAGGGAGGTGGGGTGGCTTTGTTGGTAATGGATGGGATCTGTGCAGTGGTGAGAAGTGATATTGGCTCAGAAGATCAAGATGTAGAATCGGTTTGGGTGGAGATAAAAAATAATAAGGGGAAAAAATCTCTGGTGGGCGTAGTCTACAGGCCCCCGAACAGTAGCAATACTGTTGGACAGAGTATAAATCAACAAATAATGAAGGCCTGTAAAAAAGGTCCGGTAATAATCATGGGTGATTTTAATCTCCATATTGATTGGACAAATCAAATTGGCCATGGTAGCCTTGAGGAGGAGTTCATAGAGTGCATCCGGGATGGTTTCCTAGAACAGTATGTAATGGAACCAACCAGGGAGCAGGCTATCTTGGATCTGGTACTGTGTAATGAGACAGAATTAATAAATGATCTCATAGTAAAGGATCCTCTAGGAAAGAGTGATCATAACATGGTTGAATTTCAAATTCAGTTGGAGGTTGAGAAATTTGTATCTCAAACCAGTGTCCTGATCTTAAACAAAGGCAATTACAATGGCATGAGGGCAGAACTGGCTAAAGTGGACTGGAAAAATAAATTAAAGGGTAAAACAGTTGAAATGCAGTGGCGGACATTTAAGGAGATATTTCATAACTCTCAACAAAACTATATTCCAGTGAGAAAGAAAGATTTTAAGAGAAGGGAGCACCATCTGTGGCTAACTAAGGAAGTAAAGGATGGTATCAAATTGAAAATGAAGGGATACAATGTTGCCAAGATTGGTGGGAGACCAGAGGATTGGATATTTTTAAAAACCAGCAAAGGATGACTAAAAAAATAATAAAGAGAGAGAAGATGAATTATGAGAGTAAACCGGCAAGAAATATTAAAACAGATAGTAAGAGCTTCTACAGGGCAACACGGTGGCATAGTGGTTAGCACTGGTGCCTCACAGCGCCAGGGACCCGGGTTCGAATCTGACCTCGGGTGACTGTCTGTGTGGAGTTTGCACATTCTCCCCGTGTCTGCGTGGGTTTCCTCCGGGTGCTCCGGTTTCCTCCCACAGTCCAAAAATGTGCGGGTTAGGTTAATTTGGCTATGATAAATTGACCCTTAGTGTTAGGGGGGGATTAAATATGTGGGGTTATGGGGATAGGATGGGATATGTTAGGGGGAATTAAATACGTGGGGTTACGGGGGTAGGGTGGGATATGTGTACTGTGGGGATTAAAGCAGGGACAGGGTACTGGATTTGGATGATCAGCCATGATCGTATTGAATGGTGGAGCAGGCTCGACGGGCTGAATGGCCTACTCCTGCTCCTAGATTCTATGTTTCTATGTTATGTTACAGGTATATAAAAAGGAAGAGAGTAGCTAAAGTAAATGTTGGTCCCTTAGAAGATGAGACTGGGGAATTAATAATGGGGAACGGGGAAATGGCAGAGACTCTGAACAAATATTTTGTATCTGTCTTCACGGTAGAAGACACTAACAACATCCCAATAATGGATAATCAAGGGGCCACAGGGAGGGGGGATCTAAAGACAATCACTATCACTAAGGAAATAGTACTTGGTAAAATAATGGGACTAAAAGACAACAAGTCCCCATGACCATATGGCCTGCATCCCAGGGTCTTAAAAGAAGTGGCTGCAGAGATATTGGTTGCAATATACCAAAATTCCCTGGACTCTGGAGAGGTCCCAGCGGATTGGAAAACCGCAGATGTAACACCCCTATTTAAGAAAGGAGGGAGACAGAAAGCAGGAAACTATAGACCAGTTAGTCTAACATCTGTCGTTGGGAAAATGCTGGAGTCCTTCATTAAGGAAGCAGTAGCAGGGCATTTGGAAAATCATAATGCAGTCAAGCAGAGTCAGCATGGTTTTATGAAAGGGAAATCATGTTTAACAAATTTGCTGGAGTTCTTTGAGGATGTAACGAGCAGGGTGGATAAAGGTGAGCCAGTGGATGTGGTGTATTTGGATTTCCAGAAGGCATTCGATAAGGTGCCACATAAAAGGTTACTGCATAAGATAAGAGCTCACGGAGTTGGGGGTAATATATTAGCATGGATAGAGAATTGGCTAACTAACAGAAAGCAGAGAGTCGGGATAAATGGGTCATTTTCCGGTTGGCAAATGGTAACTAGTGGGGTGCCACAAGGATTGGTGCTGGGGCCTCAACTATTTCCAATCTACATTAATGACTTGGATGAAGGCACCGAGTGTAATGTAGCCAAGTTTGCGGATGATACAAAGATGGGTGGGAAAGCAAGTTGTGCAGAGGACTCAAAGAATCTGCAAAGGGATATAGACAGGCTAAGTGAGTGGGCAAACATTTGGCAGATGGAGTATAATGTGGGAAAGTGCGAGGCTATCCACTTTGGCAGGAAAAATAAAAAAGCAAATTATTATTTAAATAGAGAGAGATTACAAAATGCTACAGTTCAGAGGGACCTGGGGGTCCTTGTGCATGAAACACAAAAAGTTAGCATGCAGGTACAGCAAGTAATCAAAAAGGCAAATGGAATGTTGGCCTTTATTTCAAGGGGGTTGGAGTATAAAAGCGGGGAAGTCCTGCTACAACTGTACAGGGTATTGGTGAGACCATACCTTGAGTACTGCATACAGTTTTGGTCTCCTTATTTAAGAAAGGATATACTTGCATTGGAGGCAGTTCAGAGACGATTCACTAAGTTAATTCCAGAGACGAGGAGTTGACTTATGAGGAAAGGTTGAGCAGGTTGGGCCTATACTCATTGGAATTTAGAAGAATGAGAGGTGATCTTATTGAAACATATAAGATACTGAGGGGGCTCGACAGGGTAGATGCAGAGAGGATGTTTCCCCTCATGGGGAAATCTAGAACTCGGGGGCACAGTCTTAGAATAAAGGGTCGCCCTTTTAGAACTGAGATGAGGAGGAATTTCTTCTCTCAGAGGGTCGTAAATCTGTGGAATTCTCTGCCGCAGAGAGCTGTGGAGGCTGGGTCAGTAAATACATTTAAGGTGGAGATAGACAGATTTTTGCAAGATAAGGGAGTGAAAGGTTATGGGGAGCGGGCAGGGAAGTGGCTTTGAGCCCAAGATCAGCCATGATCTTATTGAATGGCAGAGCAGGCTCGAGGGGCCAAGTGGCCTATTCCTGCTCTTATTTCTTATGTTCTTATGTTCTAATTGAATAGCCAGTTGACTCTCATTGTTTAGGCTCATATATGAAGAATAGCCATTCGAACAAGACCTTGGAGAGCTGTATGTGTGTGGAACTATATCACAGCAAAAGCTAGTGACTTCAGGGGCGGGCGGGGTGGGGCTTGGGGGGGTGGTGAAGAAATTCAAAAGAAAAATAACATGCAGCCCTGTCCTGATATCACTCACCATATTATTGTCATGTATTCACTGCTCCTGGTCTGTTATTTTGTTAGATGCGCAGTGGAGGCTCCATTACAAATGCCAGGATTTAAAGCCTTTCATTACAACAAGCTTTCCCCTGTTTCCAGCTGAAGGGGCTCTTATGGTAAATATGGAACAATGTCATTAAAATAAATTGAGAGGTCGCACAACACCAGGTTATAGTCCAACAGTTTTATTTGAAATCACAAGCTTTCGGAGCTATCGATTGCTCCTTCCTCAGGTGAAGTAAATTAGATACAGAATCGCCAAAGCATATATAGATAGAGAACAAAGCATGTGTACCTTACAATTGCAGACCACTAAATTAAATCATCCTGACTATCTGCCGAGGTGTGATAAAGTTAATCAAGACGAGGAGGAACGCGATGGACACCTACGGACGCTGAAAAACGCCCTCGTAAGAACGGGATATGACGCTCGACTCATCGATCGACAGTTCCGACGGGCCACAGCGAAAAATCGCATAGACCTCCTCAGAAGGCAAACACGGGACACAACCAACAGGGTACCCTACGTCGTCCAGTACTTCCCCGGAGCGGAGAAACTACGCCATGTTCTTCGCAGCCTTCAACATGTCATCGATGACGACAAACACCTCGCTAAGGCCATCCCCACGCCTCCACTACTTGCCTTCAAACAGCCGCCTAACCTCAGAAGTACCATCGTTCGCAGCAAATTACCCAGCTTTCAGGATAACAGCGACCACGACACCACACAACCCTGCCATGGCAAACTCTGCAAGACATGCCAGATCATCAACACAGATACCACCATCACACGTGAGGACACTAACCACCAGGTACATGGTACATACTCATGTGACTCGGCCAACGTTGTCTACCTCATACGTTGCAGGAAAGAATGCACCGCGGCATGGTACATCGGCGAGACCATGCAGACACTGAGACAACGTATGAACGAGCACCGCGCAACAATCGCCAGGCAGGATTGTTACCTCCCAGTCGGGGAACACTTCAGCAGTCAAGGACATTCAGCCTCGGATCTGCGGGTAAGCGTTCTCCAAGGCAACCTTAGAAACACACGACAACGCAAAATCATCGAGCAGAAACTGATAGCCAAGTTCCGCACTCATGAAGACGGTCTCAACCGGGATCTTGGGTTTATGTCACGATACATGACGTGATCCGGACTCAAGTCGTCGTTGGCTTGTTCACAGATGTGATTCCCAGTAAAAAAGTAAAAATTTTCCCAGTAAAAAAGTAAAAATTTTAAAGCTTTTCGTTTTACATACAGACGGCAGCTTTTGACACGTTAGAACCCCTGCGACTACACCTCATTGTCTCAGTTGTATCTTGCTATGTCTTTGATGTGGTACCTTCCTGGCTGACTTGATTAACTTTATCACACCTCGGCAGATAGTCAGGATGATTTAATTTAGTGGTCTGCAATTGTAAGGTACACATGCTTTGTTCTCTATCTATATATGCTTTGGCGATTCTGTATCTAATTTACTTCACCTGAGGAAGGAGCAATCGATAGCTCCGAAAGCTTGTGATTTCAAATAAAACTGTTGGACTATAACCTGGTGTTGTGCGACCTCTCAATTTTGTCCACCCCAGTCCAACACCGGCATCTCCGCATCATTAAAATAAATGACATGATAAGCTGGCCCCACAATCTTGACTCTAAGAAATACACTGCACTTCAAAAGTAATTAATTATATGTGAAGTTTTTGGAGACATTTGGATGCGATAATGCACAACATAAATGTAAGTATATTAGATTAAATAAAAATGTCCAGAATGACAAAGTGAACAGGAATAGATATTTACCACTAGAGGGGGTGAACTCACCATCTTAGCATGGCATTTTAACTGATTTTCTCCTTGTTCATGTCTTCAAAGTTACACGTAGATTCAAAATAAATTGATAGGATTTCCCCAAAGGCAGTTGTACCACTAGCTGTATTTGTAGTTTACACCTGGTAACTGTAATGCTATCAGAGATTTAAATGTCCCCTGTTTCCAAGCACCAATGACTGGAAGAAACTTCAGGGGCTGGTCCTAAAGGACTTGTCCTCAGCAGGACCCCAGTTGCGTAGGTCAAGATAGTTTTACTCCGTTCATTTTTTTTGTTCTCTTCAGTAGGCAGTAACTCATGCTGGAGTATAGTTATATGAGCAACAGCAGCCCTCTGCTTCCTATACCATGTGACTATTCTTCATACATGAGGCTAGACAGTGAGTATTGTCAGGCTATTCGATCGTGAGGGCCACTGCAGCCAAACTTGATCCTATCCTCACCCAATACACACACACATACTTTTAATATTTTCATTAAAGTTTTAATTGAAGGCTTCAGCCTTTCCCAAATGCCTGGGCTTCAAATTGATGTTTTTGCCCAGAACTGTGATTCTGTGAACTGAATTTAGATTGTGCAGCCTGAGCATATGCAGTGTTCCTAATTTCCCAGGAAGCATTAGTATTGTTCAATCAGCTATACTGATGGGATGGTTTTCTTTAGATCCTAGCATTTTCTGTTCACAAGCTTTTCTTCAAATAATTTTGATAAACAAGAGGACAAACTTCAAAAGCTTTATTGAGGTAAGATTTATATTATACACATGGGCATAGCAATTTCTAATGGCAATATGAAAATAAGGAGAGAATGTATTACCTTACAACAAGGTTTGAATTATGTTTGCATGTCCTAGTCAACTGTCCCCCACCCTCTAACTCCATTCTACCTAAAGTGTGCACTTGGTCTTAAATCCACAAGTATCTACCACATCACCTTCTCCACCATATTACTCCGGAACAAAAAAACATACAAAACTAAATAAAACCATTCCACAAATTCCATAATGTATATTATTTGAAACATATCTAGTGGATCTCCCATGATGTTGCTTACAGTGAGCTGAAGGTGTGGTGCATGGGAATGGGGTCGAGGTCCACCTTTCCACTGAAAGAGACTGGAACGAGGTCTGTAAGAGATCTCCCCAGAGATACTGAAGGTTTTTCTTTTGATTGTATCTTGTAAATTCATAAATCAATTATGTTTTCCTTACTCAGGTAGATAAATGCCACAGTTACATAAATCTCTGCATGTAATATATGGAAACAGCTCTTTATCTTTGCCTTTACTATTCATCTGTTTAGGATGTGGATTTTTACAATGAATACCAAGAATATATAAAACTTAAAAAAATATTGTACTAATTTGCATAATTCCTTCTTTACCAAATACCTTTGCAATAGTTAGTACTGTTATCAAAGGTTTTCCCTAAACATATATGCTTATAAGACATTTATTCAGAACCTCCCTCCAAACATAAATAATGGGACAATCCTTTCAGAAGTTGTTTTTGTTTATATGACTCAATGCTGATTGGTTTTCAGTTCTGAGATAAACATGAATGAAAGATGCAGCTGGTGCACCATTTAAAATTCTCCTCGGCTGCATCAGTGCTCAGCTGTCTTACTGTATTTGGCAACTATAGCTAATATCTAATATACACCATTTTCAATTTCAAGGTACCTCAGACAAAGTTGAAGAATTCATGCTGTACCTTGCCTTTGATGTTTTATTCAAAAAAAATCCATTTACCCTAACTGCTGCTAAGTGTGGCCTTTCTGGAGGTGGGGGGGTTCATGTGCAACAATTTCCTGTGGATACACAGGACTGTAAAAGCAGTGAGGTTTACAAAAAGGAAGTCCTGGCTGCTCTGTAAATATCCAGTTATACTGTCAATCATAAAAACACTTGGGAACTATAGATGTAAATGCATGCTGGGAACTGTAGTTTGCAACCTAGTGAGTCTCATCAGTTGAGAGTGATTGAGAGGGAAGGCCTCTTTAGAAATGGTGGAGCATCAGCATTAACAGGGCAGTAGGTCTAACCACCACATTTTGAGGCCGTTACTGACCCATTAGTGCCAATTTGGCCAAGTGAAAATCAGCCCCAGAGAGTCATGACCAAGTGCAGTATTCAAGTGAAGCATAGTTAGAGGGCAGGGAATAATTGAATTGGACCTAGAATGGAGATAGGAGGAGCAGGCAGATGGGTCGGCAGAGGAAGGGCAGAGGGAGGGAGGGAGGGAGGGAGGTGGGAAGTGGAGGGGGGAAGAGAAAGAGGAGGGAAATGAGGAGGGAGGGGAGACTTAGAGGTGAAGAAGGAGAAGAAAGAGGAAAGGGAGAGAGGAAGATGTGCAAGGTGGAGAGGAGAGGATGAACAATGAGGAGGAGGCGTAGATGAAGGAAAGGGAAGGGAGAGTAGGAGAGGAAGATGGAGAAAGAGAGGAGGAGGAAGATGGGGAGGGTACAGGGAGAGAGGCAGGTAGATGGGAGGAAGAAAGGATAGGTAAGGGAGAGGGAATGGGTAAGTGGAGGGGAAGGGGGAGATGGACAGAGGGAAGGGGGCAGCCAGGCAATATGAGGGACCAATGTTGGCTATAATGGAAATGAAGCTGTTTATTTTGGGATGGTAGGGGTAAGGTTGTTCAAGATTTTGAAAATTAAGCTGTGTGTGGGGTAGCAGGAGCTGAGAATAAAATAATATAGGGAGGAATGATATGGCCAAAATGATGCACAGTGGTGGAGTTGGGGGGTGGGGGAGGGGGAGAGGTCCTACAACTTCTGCTGAGTTGGGGGGATGGTTTAAATGACCAGAATCATGCTGGGGGGTTACATGAATGTTACTTGAGGGCCCTGCAATTAAAATTGCCAAAATGAGGCTCGGGGAGTTGGGGGGGGGGGGGGGGGGGGGGGTGGGGGGCGGTATTAATGATGTTCCTTGGTGGGTATTATAAATAATATGACAAATAATATGCTTTTGGTGGGGTGGGTTACATGAGGGATACAGACATGGAGATATTGGGGAGGAATGCCTATAACCATGCTCGGTGTACCGGGGGGATGAGTAGTTGGGGCTGAGGTCAGTACAGTTGAAGGGGATTGCACCAGGAAATTTAGGCCTTGCTTGTTGTGCATCAGCAGGCTTCTGTTTCTGGGCTGCCCCTGGAGAATAGATTATGGGCCTGCATCTGTTGCTGCACACTTTTCTTCAGCCAGGGGCTTAGCATTGTTAAAGGCAAAGTTTCCATGGCTGTATGGTTAGCAATGCTGAGTTTTTTTGCAAATAGCTAGGTTGTGATTAAGCAACTTGAGCCAGGAGCAACCCACCATAGTTATCCTGAGGTTTGTTGCATGGAGTTCAGCAAGGGTTGGCAGCAAAACATAGGCTGCCAGTGAAGGGTGCTGGAGCAGAACTGGGGCTGTGGTGTAGGAAGAAGGTTTGGCAGGATAGTTATGCTCCAGTGGTGCAGGATCATGATTCCGCCACGTCAGTGCAATTAAATTGGTTACTTTGGGTTTCATAACTTTACTTCTTTGGCTAGGAAAGATGGTTAGTATAAAAAGACTCCCCTTATTCATCTTTACCAAGATGTCCAGCAAATGCACTGGGACAGCCCCACCTAGTGGTGAGCATTAGAAACTGCATTGCCTTAATAGCAGTTGATTTACTGTCACATAATGTTAGGGGCAGTCCCACTTAAATTAATCAGTTACATAACCTGATGTTCACTGTGCAACCTACAGGTAAAATATCACTAGAACTTTGGCACCATTTACCATTTTTAATATATAATGGATAAATAGATAGATGGATATATGAGTGTAACTACAATCCCATAATTTTATTATGCAGTTTGTTATTTGATACCCCAAATTAAATTACTGTTTCATGCTTAATCCTGGTGTTACAAATTTGGATCTGCACTGAATTTTCTTTTGGGTCCAGTGTCACAAATTATTTCAGAACCCTCCTCATAATGTAGAAAACAACAAAGCAAACCACGCATTGCACACCATTCTAACCAGTAATTTATCTGAAACTGGTCGACACTAAGCTTAAGTGGGGAACCCTCATTGTTCTGTGTCTTCCCTGTTGCTGTTTTAGCTAAATAGGAAGCCAAAAGTTTGACCTCTAACCCTCCCCCAGCTCGACATGCATTGGGATTAGCCACTTGAGCTGCAAATCAAACTAACTACTGCTTCCAGTTTTTCACTGGGCTCCCATGAATGAAGCCATAATCCGCCAATCTCCACTCTAGAATATGTTAACGAATCTCATAATCGCAACCTAATTTGGTTTGTTACAAATACCATCCTTAGGTACATGCTTCAGCTGAGCCTAATTCCTTATTTGTTGTACCTTAATCTGTATCTCCAGATGCGGTATATTATGGATTTAACCTCTGTTGAGCTGGATTTAACTTAATCATATAAATTATATAAAGTACTCAAAGGTCACCCCAGATTAAAATAGTCAAAAATCATAAAAATGTGACACCTGGGTCTCATTTGTCAACTGTGGCTCAGTGGTAGCACTCTCGCCTCTGAGTCAGAAAGTTGTGGGTTCATGTCCCACTCAAGAAACGTGAGCACAAAATCCAGGCTGATACTTCAGTGCAGCACTGAGGGAATGCTGCACTGCTGGAGGAGTCATCTTTTGGATAAGACGTTAAACCGATGCCCCATTTGCCCTCTCAGATGGACATAAAAGATCCCACGGCACTATTTGAAAAAGAGTAGGGGAGTTCTCCCAGTGTTCTGGCCAATATTTATCCTTCAATCTAAACCTAAAACACAGATTATCTGGTCATTTAGTTCATTGTTGTTTGTGGGAGCTTGCTGTGCATAAATTGGCTGCCATATTTCTTAATATGCAACAGTACGTAATTGGTTGTAAAGTGCTTTGGGGTGTTCTGAAGTCATGAAAGGTGCCATATAAATGCAAATCTCTTTCTTTCTTTTCTTTATTTATTCTCTGTTCTGTACTCAGATGTAATTTCTGGTTAAGCCAGGCACTTTCAGTAAGATTTTTGAATGTAAAACCAATGGAAAGACACAAACCAGTCAAATCACAAATGTGACACTCACAATCAGGAAAATTTTACAGCACTGTAATTGTAGTAGCAGCAGTATAACAAAGACAATCTATACTGACTGATAATAAAAGCACATTGCAAAATCTGACATCATAAACAGAAAGTGTTGGCATCTTGTGTGCAATAAATTCAAATCAGGATGATGTTAGCAATGTGTACTTTATGTTTGCCAAAATACAAATGCTACAATGATTTAAAGTTGTAATAGGAACTGCGTGTGGAATTTCAAAAGTAATCTGACTGGAATAATGAAGTCATGATGTAGTAAAATTCCCTTCTTTGAATGTCATTTGGCACTGGTACAGAGATAGCTGGCTACTCCAGAGAATATGGATCCCTGAAAACTCACCAAGACATCTAAACATTTAATTGTAGTTCCACACACAGCATACATTATACAAATACAATAGATACCAGGGAGCAAACTAGAAGTGTCAGGATTTAAATGGTGATTATAAATATCTCGCTCTTTGGGCTGGATTTTGATACTGGGGCGGGTTGGGGTCGTGTCATCCACTTTTCGTGTTATCCACCCGACTGCAATTGGATGTGGGAGATTGATGTGATTTTCACCTAATTGGGCAATTGAGTTCCAGCATGTGGGAACCCATGAACCAATTAGTGTTTTCAGTCTGAAAGTCGCCTCTGATGATGTCATCATAGCTGCTGCATTGAAGGTCTTCAAAGACTGCCTGGCCTTTGCTGTGAAAGGACCTGGATGCAAAATGAGCAGCAGCAGCCCAAAGTCTGCTCCCAGATATTTTTACACCACGAGAGAGAGAAGAGAAGAGAAGAGAAGAGAAGAGAAGAGAGAGAGAGAGAGATCCAGCCAGCCAAATGTGCTCCCGCCAGGTTTCACAATCATGGTTCAGAACAGGCGTGCTTTACGTAGAACAAGGGTTAAAATCACAAAGGCCTTTCAAAATGGCATTATAGAGGCAATTTAGTGCTTGTTAAGGGCCTTAACAGCCTATCCCGTCTCTTAAAGGCGGGACGGAGTCGGGACCAGCAGACACGATTTCATGAAAATTGCGTGGAGGCGGGATGGAGGCGGACTTGTGCCCGCCCGCCAGTTTTCGCAATTTTAACCCCCCACACACCTCCAAACCCGCCTCCACGGGTCAATGAAAATCCAGCCCTTTATGTCAGCTGAAATCCTCAGTAAGACTAAAACCTAGTAACTCCCTCCTAAGTATCCATTATTCTTCTAAATATGAAAATAGCATAGAGGGGTAAACAGGTGTATTATATGAAGTAGTATAACCAGGGACACTGAATTATCAGCTTGTATGAAACCCGCACGATTTTCCATCAATAATTTTAATGGAAGAATATCAGGTGGGTCGGAGTGCATTGGCCACCCGATTTTCCAATATTCCTTGCACTCAAGCATTTCAGTGCATTTGTGCACAGACCCAGGAAAATCTGCCATATGCAGTCAACTTGTGAATAGTGTTGCCTCCATCCTTCTCTACCCTATGCTCACTATGGGCATTGGTTCATAAATTAAGGCTTGTGTCTCTATTTAATGGACTCAGAGTATGATGAGGTGTTTGTGAATGTGCTAGAACACTCCAATCCAAAAAACATTTCAGTATTTTAAGTGGTACCCCCAGTACCTAAAATTAGTGAAGGGGGTGGTGAAAAACGGATACACCAATTTGCCTCATATGGCACAGGGTTGAAGATCAACAGCAGAACTGAAAAATACAAATATAAGAACATCTAATGCAACAGGATAGAGGAACTGGTCATTGACCATGTATTTAGTAACAAACATAATTTGATGCATGTAATTATTGTGTTGCTGAACATGACTAAATTTGTGAAAAAATAAAGTTTTCAACTTTTTCATCTTTTTGCAACTTTGTACTTTTTAATGTCCTCTTCCAGAATTTTTTTTTTTTGCAAAGGTAGGTAGTTACCACTCTATGTCTTGAGATACTTTTATCTCTGTGAGTCTGGGTGCTCTCTTCCATTGAAGCTTGGCAGCTGAATTCAGCAAGCTGGCAGATAATGGGTGCAAAGCCCATCACCTCCGTCTCACCACGCCATAGAACTCTAACACCACCGCACCACCCCAACATACTGCTTCCTGAGATGTGAACCATAGATTGCTGAAAATCTCTATGTCCTACATTAATAAATTACACTTTTATTAATGATCATTTGGGGGAATGAAAGTTACAATGTTCAGCATAAGTTCAGAGCTCTCCTGTCAATATGGCTACCGATGGTTCTAACAAGCCATGTTTTACTGGGTGATATAATTAATAACGTTATCAATTGGTACTCTCTTCCCAGTTTTAAACTATTGATTATTTTTAATGAAGAAAATATAATTAACCAAACCAGGATTACAAAATCATTTTCAAAGATTGCTAAAGAATCAGAGTTGAAAGATAAAAATAAGTATATTTGGAGTTCACCGAAATAATCAGAGATAATTAAATGTGAGATTTTCAGAGCAAGAGTTACTTTGCTCTGAAATGTTGCAAAGCTGGGTGGGAATGTAAGTTGTGAGGAGGATGCAAGGAGGCTTTAAGGGGATATAGACCGGCTAAGTGAGTGGGCAAGAACATGGCAAATGGAATATAATGTGGAGAAATGTGAAGTTATCCACATTGGTAGGAAAAATAGAAAAGCAGAGTATTTTTTAAATGGTGAGAGATTGGGAAATATTGGTGTTCAGAGGGACCTGGGTGTCCTTGTACACGAACCACTGAAAGTTAACATGCAGGCACAGCAAGCAATTAGGAAAGCAAATGGTATGTTGGCCTTTATTACAAGAGGATTTGAGTATAAGAGTAAAGATGTCTTACTGCAAATATATAGGGCCCTGGTGAGACCACACCTGGAGTATTGTGTACAGTTTTGGTCTCCTTACCTAAGGAAGGATAAACTTGCCATAGAGGGAGTGCAACGAAGGTTCACCAGACTGGTTCCTGGGATGGGGGGATTGTCCTATGAGGCGAGATTGAGTAGACTAGGCCTATATTCTCTAAAGTTTAGAAGAATGAGAGGTGATCTCATTGAAACATACAAAATTCTTACAGGACTTGACAGGGTAGATGCAGGGAGGATGTTTCCCCTGGCTGGGGAGTCTAGAACCAGGGGTCACAGTTTCAGAATAAGGGGTCGGCCATTTAGGACTGAGATGAGGAGAAATTTCTTCACACAGAGGGTGGTGAATCTTTGGAATTCTCTACCCCAGAGGGCTGTGGAGACTTAGTCATTGAGTATATTTAAGACAGAGATCGATAGATTTTTAGATATTAAGGGAATAATGGGAGATGGAGATAGTGCAGGAAAGTGGAGATGAGGTAGAAGATCAGCCATGATCTCATTGAATGGCGGAGCAGGCTCGAGGGGCCGAATGGCCTACTCCTGCTCCTATTTCTTATGTTCTTATGTTCTTAAATGTACCAAATAGTAATCATAACTGGGCAGCAGATTCAAGTAGTTCACTTTGGTCACAAGCATCTATCTTCAATCAAATATTTTAACCAAGCTAGATCTTGTCTAAACACAACCAATTATATTGCCTAACACACAGACCTCTGGACAAATTGCTCTGACCATTTTGATTGTATTTCTAGGTATTGCGGCAACCATCTGCACATTATCATATTTTGGTCATCAAGCCAGAACAGAAAAAAGTTATTTTCGACAGAATAACAAATACTGTATAAATTAAGATGTTGACGTTATGTCTTGTGTTAAGTACACAAGATATACTATAATTTACACAAACATTTTCAAGGCAGATGGTATTGTCATTGACCAGGAAGGTGCCTTCTTTGGTCGCTGGAATTAATTGTAGCAATGACAACAGAGGAATTTAAACAAATATACTGTATTTTAGACTATACTTTTTACTTTTACTTTTATTTAACTTATCAATATGCTACAGCATTTAAAAACATATAGGCCCTGAAATTGCTTGAGCTGCAATGCAGGCAGTTATGCCATCATTGTGGCCTCTGGTGACCTCCACTGCTGCCCCTGTGGGTGTAAGAATGATTAATGGGAGGTCACTGCACCTGCATACAGGTGGTAGGTGCCAGCACCACTAGGGCGCATCATGGGTGCCCACCTGCACCCCCAGACAAGAAAATGGGGCCTTGGTGTCTAAATTGGTGAAAGGGGGGCGCAAGGTGTTGGGGCACCTCCAGAAACATTCAGCTGATTCTGGCTGTGGCCCCCTTTGTAAGGGAGATGCTTAAAATAATTCTCTTTAATTTGGTCCTCTTCAGGAGTTCAGGCCATGGTTCCAGCTTGGACTTCCAAATAGACTCCACTTAGAGTCCAGTACGCCTCTTACTTCTCATTGTAGAATCATAGAATGATAAGAACATAAGAACATAAGAAACAGAAGCAGGAGTAGGCCATTCAGCCCTTCAAGCCTGCTCCAATAAGATCATGGCTGATCTTCTACCTCAACTCCACTTTCCTACACTATCCCCATATCCCTTGATTCCCTTAATATCCAAAAATCTATCAATCTCTGTCTTAAATATACTCAATGACTGAGCATCCACAACCCTCTGATACAGCACAGAAGGAGGCCATTTGGCTCATCGTGTCTGTGCCGGCTCTTTGGTGGAGCTATCCAATTAATCCCACTCCCCTGCTCTTTTCCCATAGCCCTGTAATTTTTTTCCCTTCAAGTAATTATCCAATTCTGATTTGAATCTGCTTCCACCACCCTTTCAGGCGGGGCATTCCAGATCACAACAATTCGCTGTGTAAAAAAATATTTCCTCATGTCGCCTCTGGTTCTTTTTCCAATCACCTTAAATCTGTGTCCTTTGGTTACTGACTCCTCTGCCACTGGAAATAATTTCTCTTTATTTACTTTATCAAAACCATTCATGATTTTGAACAACTCTATCAAATCTCCTCTTAACTTTCTCTGCTCTAAGGAGAACAATCCCAGCTTCTCCAGTCTCGCCACATAACTGAAGTCCCTCATCCCTGGTACTATTCTAGTAAATCACTTCTGCACCCTCTATCACCCTCTTTCCTAATATGTGGTGACCAGAACTCAATACAGTACTCCAGCTGATGCCTAACCAGTGTTTTATAAAGGTTTAGCATAACTTCCTTGCTTTTGTACTCTATTCCTCTATTAATAAAGCCAAGAATCCCATATACTTTTTTAACAGCCTTCTCAACTTGTCCTGTCACATTCAAAGATTTGTGTACCTGACCCCCAGGGGTCTCTGCTCCTGCACCCCCTTTAAAATTTTACCATTCAGTTCATTTTGCCTCTCCTCATTTTTCCTACCAAAATGTATCACTTCACACTTCTCTACGTTAAATTTAATCTGCCGTGTGTCTGCCCATTTCACCAGTCCTCCTGAAGTCTGTTACTATCTGCCTCATTGTTTACTACATTTCCGAGTTTTGTAGCATCTGAGAACTTTGAAATTATGCCCTGTATACCCAAGTCCAGGTCATTAATATATTTCAAAAAGAACAGTGGTCCTAATACCAACCCTTATACTGGCCACCAAGGAATTATTAGATTTTTGTGAGGTAAGAGTATAAAGGAATATGGAACAAAGCCGGGTAAATGAGTTGAGGTACAGATCAGCCGAATTGAATTGTGGGACAGGCTCGAGGAGCTGAATGGCCTACCCCTGTTCCTCAGAGGCCATGGAAGTGAGAACTCCAGATGTAGAGAGCACTTGCCCCTGCCCTGCCCCCTCCGATGTCACTAGCCTTATAAAGAGAAGTGGAGATTCCGCCCATTTCTCCGATGTTAGGCCGGGACATAGCGTATTAAGATCCCAGCCTAATTTCCAACCCTTCCGGTACACCCCTGTCAGAGTTGGAGCAGGAATGTACCATCGGGGCCAAGGATTCTTGGCATCATATTTGTAATGATTAATGAAAATATGTAACGAAACTTAACCCAATATAAACAAATTTCTCCATAATAAAAGCAAATTTCCAATTAGCAATTCATTGCTATAGCTAGGAGTTCCATCTATTTTTACTAAAGTAGTCCTGAAGAAAATTATTCAGTCACATTTTCTGGCCAAGCATGCAGAGTGGATTGAAGATTCCATCTCATGCACATTATCATTACACAATCATCAATGAATGTATGTCTACTGTATAGACAAAACAGAAATAACAATACATCTCATTCATCTGCTTTCAGAAAATTACTTTGGGAAGAGTCCTTTACATTTTGGTCGTTCATCACTAGATGTTGTCATCTCTGTTTACTGCCAGTTGGAGTACCATTACAGTAATGAGTATTGTTTTATCTTTACAAGCATCTTCCATTATCAGCAATGAGGCATATTCGCCCTGACAGCAAAGAATTCTGTGCAGCTGTCAGGCTTTTGATGCGCTTCAATGCAGGTTCATTTTAGATGTTTTCAATGCCTTGTTTATACAGAACAAAGGGTGATGGATATCTCTCTCTCTCTACTTTGCTTCAAGTCTGTGTTTTATAGTGCTGCTTGGATCCAAAGTTCTGATACACACAGATGCAGTAAGGTCTGCTTCTGCCCCATTTAGACTGCTTACCAGTGCTATTGATCTGAGATGATTCCAGTTTCTCCTCAGTTCCAACTGAAGTGCACTCAGCAGATCACAACACCTACCCACTACCTTTACTGACAACTAAAATCGTAATGTGCAGGAAATTTGAAGTACTTCTGTTGATAAAATTATAGCAAAAACTTCAAGATATTGGTATAATGATTTTCCTATTGCTAGCATTTACGCACTCTGAATCAGCAAGAAAATCCCAGCGACTGAACATTACTTTGGATTGTTTTATAAACGCAATGGGGCCAAAATTCCTGGGTTGGGGTACGGCGTATCTTGGGTGGATCATCCGGGGGATGGGGGGGGCAAGAATTTGGGGCAGAGCCCAGATCCGCCAAACGTTTGTCCCATTTGTCCTCTATTGGAAATTCCAATGGGGGGGCAGGGGGTGCAAAGAACTTGCAAAGCTAAGGTATTTGATCGGAGGGTGGATCTGATTGCAGGTCCTTGTTTCCATTCAGGGAAAAGTTTTAAATTTGCAATGTACTCCTCGGCCCGATGAGGGCCTGCAGTTCCATTCATTGGAGCAGCAGATTGTCCTCTGGGCACTTGGGGAGGGCACCTGCCCGATTATTAAAATGACCCTATCCCCAGTCAGTGGCTGGAAGTCCCACCCTGTCACAATTCCAGGGCTCCAGAAATGTCGGCCCTTGTATCACTCCTGACCAATTAGAAATAACAGATGTGAGTTTAAGACCCAGGACTCCGATTGCAAAGACCATATGATTCTGTAACAAAGGCAAAATGTAGACTGAGTGTGACTGGCTGTTACCTAGCAGTTTAAGTAACTCCCTTTGACCGGCAGGAACGAGGCAGTAGTTCCCTGAAAATTGCAGGGCTGAACCGACTGTCCTGTTCCCGTCCACCACCATTTTCCCAGGGGCTTCCGCACGAGTCGGTCCAAACGCCCACCTGTTTCAGGCAGGAGCCTAATTCTAGTGTGTTAAACAGGATCCTATGACGTACTTAGGATCCCAATGCAATTTTGAGGTATCAATGGGTAGAGTGTGCAATGTGCATGCTCTGCCCATTAGTGCCAGGCGTTAAGCATCCTAACCAGTGGTCCTTAAAGAGACCACTACAGGACGCTTGAAAACCAGGATACATTTTTGTTTTATAAAGATTACTGTGGTGCCAGAGGTGCATATATGCTCTTTTTGGCCCCACAAAAATCTTGACATGCATTGTCGGCTTGTCTGCTGATTCAGCGCTTGCATCTCGTCAATCAAATGGCTTTGGCCTTACACCAAGGACATCAAGCGGGTGGAACAATCTCCCCGCCTGCCTGATATCTCCCCGGGGTTATAATGTACCCTGTAGTGAATATGTTCTGCTGCTCTATGACTATTATTAACCTTTTTTGTTATTTTTTAAATCTAGGTTGATGCTGGAGGGGATTATTTTTAAATCACTGGAGGGGGGGATGTAGGAGGTTTATGTTTTTGTAAAGAGGCAATTTATAATAATATTATATACATTGAGAGAGTTTCTCAGCTTTTAGTGACTCATAGACCTCCAGTATGGGAGGGAGTCTCAAAACACTCAACTTGCAAGAGAGTCCCTAAACCGATGTTAGAAAATTATTACAGTGGTAAATCACAACCAGTTGCATGCCCACAGTAAGCAATTTTACTCTGGTTGCATGGATTTTTTATTTTTATTTCTCGGGAGTTAATATCCATTACTCCAGAAATAAAAATCATCAGGGAGGACTATTACTATATTACACCTTATGGGGAATGTACAAAAAAATGAACAATTCAGGAAGCAGCCAAATGTGAAACCGAACAGAAGGTAATAAAAACTGCAATATTACATGATCTACATAATTGTAGTGCCAGTCTTTTCATACGTTTGTGTGAAATCCAAGTATCCTATTTCTTATGTTCTTATGTACAAGGCTCTCTAAATGAGGATATATCACCACCCTTTTCCTTGGTGTGACTTATTGTAAGGGCACAATGGAAAGCAGATACTTGCTCGCAACACAATAGGCGCGAGTCTTGTCTGGTGCGCTAATCAGACAGGCGGCAGGTGTCGT
The DNA here is from genome assembly GCA_030390025.1 of Squalus acanthias. Taxonomy (NCBI): domain Eukaryota; kingdom Metazoa; phylum Chordata; class Chondrichthyes; order Squaliformes; family Squalidae; genus Squalus; species Squalus acanthias. The sequence continues at coordinate 86,021,632 of CM059426.1, read as the reverse complement.
GATCATGCCACTCGCCCGCCGCACCAGTGAGAGGTCCAAACCATCTTGGTGGATAGGCCTCATTAGTATGCAGATGGCGAGCTGGGATTGCCAAATGGTTACTCCGAGACAACTCGCTGGTCGGGGAGGGAATGGGAAGAACTGCTGGATTGTTGTGAAAACCCAGCTGGTTCAGGAGTGTGAAGGGAACATTCCGCTCCTACCTCCTTTGGCCTACACGTGACTCCAGTCTACACTATGTCGCTGAATGTTAGCGGTAGCTTTTCCACGAGGGGTTCCCCAATCTCCTGTCGGAGTTTGTTGGAAGATCAGCTGAAACGGCATGAAATGGCGAAAATTTCGCTCAAATTATGGCAGGAAGTTGGGAGAAGCCCCACAGAAATCCCAGAGGATAATGTCCTCTGAGATGGTTTACCAAGCAAGCCACTGAATTATACAAACTTTCACTACAATCATGGAGAACAGCCTGAAAGCCTCCAAACTTAAACATCAAATTGGGTCCCTTCTTAAAAATATTGTTTGGGTTTCTTAGCTTTGCTACTTGGACCCTTTCAAATCTTCCACTCTGACGGGGTTGAGGAGCAAGGCTCACCACCAGTTCCTCGGGGAGCCGCTGTCTCATTACCAAGACAGCAGTTGGCCTGTGCCTTTTGCTCCATTCCTCAAGGGACGTTCCAGCAATTTCAGGGCAATATAAAGGGGGCAGGTACCTGGCATAGTAGGTCTCCAATTCTTTTTTCTTGGCCTTTGCACCTGGGGGCTAGGTGTTCCCAGGAAAATCAACCCCTACCTGTGTGTATGTGTCTTGGCAATGTGGGGTGGGGGGGACTTTTTCTGCAATTCCACATCAGAATAACCAAAAGCTTTATTTCCTAATAGTGTTCTTGTTATATGTAGTTTTGAATTTGCCATATCATTCCATGCTGTTGACTATTGTCACTGTACATCAAGTCAATTACCACAATTTACAGGGTTGCATGTAGTCATCAACTAGGGGTTCCTTCCTTCATGTTTCCTCGTCTTAGTGTTGCATGTCTAGAGTGTGACCCCATAATCCTTTTCTGTAGAATTGAAAATAATTAATAAACAAGTTAAAGAGGAAATCATAGTCATTAGTGAACAAATTTAAGCTAGCTTTTTATTTTAGGAGATGCAATAGTGTAAACGTCAGTCTATGAGTTAGAAAATGCCTGCATACCCATCGGGCCAGAATAGCAGCAGGGGAGGTGTTTTAACTAATTGACCTCATACAGTACATACAGTACATAAATGGGGATAAATTTTCAGAAGTGACTGTTTGCAACCTCAACATCTTAGCTGTCCTCGAGCTGAGTTTCCAAACACATATCCTCTCCATCACAAAGACCACCTACGTCCACCTCTGTAACACTGCCTATCTCTGCCCCTGTCTCAACCCACTGCTGCCGAAACCCTAATCCATGTCTTTTTCACCTCCAGACTATTCCAATGCTCTCCTGGCCAGCCTCCCATGTTTCACCCTCCATAAACTTGAGCCCATCACAAACTCTGCTGCCCATATCCTAACCCACAAGTTCCGCTTACCCTTGTGCTCGCTGACCTACATTGGCTCCCAGTCCCCCAATGTCTCACATTTCAAATTCTCATCTTCGTGTTCAAATCCCTACATAGCCTCGCCCATCCTATCTCTGTAACCTTTGCCAGCCCTACAACCCTTCGGGAACTCTGCCTTCCTCCAACTCTGGCCACTTTTGCATCCAAAATCTTTTCACCTCACCATTGGTGGCCATGCATTCAGCCATCTAGGCCCTAAACTCTGGAATTCCCTCCCTACACATCTCCGCTTTTCCATCTCTCTCTCCTCCTTTAAGACTCTCCTTAAAACCCAGCTCTTTGACCAAGTTTTTAGAGACCCCTCCTAATATCTCCTTCTTTATCTGATTATGCTTCTGCGAAGTGACTTGGAACATTTTGAGACGTTAAAATCACTATACAAGTGCAGGTTGTTGTTGTTGTTAAAACTATCAAGCAGGACAAGGGGACATTATTGACCAAATCTAATAGCTTAGGGGGAATGACTGACATTGTAATAATGTCAAGCTCACCACAGATTGACACACACAGTGACATGGGAAAGTCACTGCACCTTTGGAAGTCTTGAACTGACAACCTTTGTTATTTGGGATTCAATAGGCCTTTTCAGTAACTCAATTAGAACAAGAACAAACTGTGTAATTGATCTGAGACAGTCAATCCTTTTTTTGGATATTAGGTGACATAGTAACAGAAAGAGCCAGAGGCACTATCCCATGCTTCCTGAGAACCACTGTCGAGAAACCACAACAGATGTGTGACAACTAGAATTTCTGGCTAATTCTCCAGGTGTTTCTGAAATATTAGCAACAGTAGGCTTGTGGGTTTTCAAGCCACTCATATTTTTCACATCGTTTTTATATTTACTAGTCTATCTCCTGTGGCATTGAACACGGGGAGTCAAGACCCAGTAGAGTATTCAGGTTAAGCAGGGTTAGAGAGTGGGGGAATATATGGACCAAGGAGGTGAAGGGGGAGGAGGAAGATGGGAATGGGAGAAGGAGGGGGGGGGGGCTAGATGAGAGGAATGGGAGAAGGAAAGAGAGAATGGAGAATAGGGGAAGAGGGAGATCATGGTGAGAAGGGGGACTGGAAGAGAGAGGAGGAGGCTAGGCGAAGAGGGATGGGGAAAGGGCCATAGGGAAGAGGGCGGGTAGGGGGTTGGGGGGGGGGGAGGAAGAGGCAGAAGGGGAAGGAAGAGTAAGGGATGGGTGAGTGGGGTGGGGAAGGGGAATGGCAAGAGGAAAAGGGGACAGGGAGTGAGCCGGGGAGGAGGGGAGGGGAAGAGAAGAGGGGCAAGGGTGAGAATGGGTGAGAGGAAAGAGGGAGCGGAGGAGCATAGCTAAAGAGAGATATGGAATTTGGGAGGGATATGGAGAAGGAGAGAGTGAGAAGCAGGGTTAAGGGCGTGGGTGAATGGATGAGTGGGAGGTGACGGAGGAGGGGTGGGAACAGGTGGAGCTATGACAGGGAATCTACCTTAATGGGGGCACTGAGCTGGCTACCTCACTCAGTGGGGGACTGGATGACCAATCAACTCACTCACTGGGTAGGGGGAGAGGGCAGGCCACAAAACTCACTCAGTGGGGAGGGAGAGCTGCTGGCCCTAGAAACTCATTTAACAGGGGCAGGGTGTAGAGCAAGCCCCCACTCAATCAGTGGGGATGGGAACAGGGGGAAGAGGCAAGGCATATTTCTGCACTGGGAGTGCGGGTCTGAGATGTGGAAGGCCCGGAAGACACCAAACTGCCAGAATACAACTGCAACAAATACCTTTTGGCCTAACGTTACATGATCGTTTAACATTGCACAGCCCTATCATAGCAGCACCTACTGGTGTAGTATGTACTTCAGGTATGTGCTTTCATCGCAGAGGGGAGAGGGGGAGCCACAGAGGGAGGATAGACATGGAAAGTAGAGGAGAGAAAGAGGAGTGGGATGGTGGTGGAGGAGCAGCGACAGTGGTGGATGACGAAGGGTTAGATGGCACTGGGCCTGGGCCGGGGCAAACTGTCCTTTCACTGGAAGTGGGAAGTTGCACTGGGCAGCATGCAATTCCATCTCCGTGGTGTGGAAGAGATCATTTTTCTTCTCGCGTGAGGAAATCAGCTCAAGGTGAGGGGCTGGAAGACAATGGGGTAGATCATGAAGTCAATGGAAATTAAAACCAGAAGAGATGTAAAACGGGCTGCCGACTCGCAATCAACCATTCTACATTATTGCATAAAGTCAAGTTGTACCCCGAATCACTTCTCAGCAGTTGGGAGGGGGCAACTTTGCTTGTCATACGGTGAGGTGAGTTACTGCTCACAAAGGGCAGGATTAGACCCAAGTTTACTCTGTGGGGGTAGAGGGACAAGATTCAGTTTAGAAAGCAGTGGGGATTTGTACTTAGGGAAGGGGAAGGCCAAGTTTGTGCTCTGTGGTGGGTGGAAGGCTCAGTTTGTGCCCACTGGGTATGGGAGGCGGAAGTAAGGTCGGCTTTGGCCTCAGTTGGGACAGGGTGGAAGGCCAGGTTTGTCCTCAATGGGGGTGGGAGCAGCAGGGCCTCTTTATCATCAGTGGTGGGTGGGGGAAGGCTGAGTTTGCCTGAAGTGGGGGAGGGGGTGGGTGGAAGATTTGGTCAAATTTCTGCTGTGTGGAGAATGGGGGGTGGGGGCTAGTAGCCGGATTTCTGTTCAGTGGAGGAGGGGTTGGGATGTTTCTGTACAATGGGAAGGTGTTGTCGGACTTCTTGGAGGGAGAGCCTTGTGTACTGATTTCTGCTCAGTGATGTGGTGCCCTATTTCAGCACAATGGGGAGAGGACTGTGCCCTAATTGTTGGTGAGTGTGAGTTGTTGTGCTTGTTTCTGCCCGGTGCATGGAGATTGAGGACTGTATTTCTACACCGTTGAAGGGGTGAGGTGGGGGTTGATTTCAGCATGGTGGGCAGTGGAGGGGAGGGGTCCTGATTTCCAGTCAGAGCAGGTGTTGGAGTAGTTCCTAAGATTTCTGCTCAGTTATGGGGGGCTGTACCATGCTTTTTGTTCAGTGGGGTGGTCAACTGCCCAAGGTTTTTCAGTTTCTTAACTTCCAGTTTCTTAGCAGAGCAAACAGTTACTGCTCTGGTTTTCGAGCTTCCAATCCTTTCTTGTCACTTCAGTATGCCCTTGGCAATCACAATTTTCATCTCTGGTTACTGGTTGGGTGAGTGTACCAATATCTATTGGCATTTCTCTGTTCAGTGGGCAGGGGTGGTGGGGAAGGGGGGTGGAGACTGCTGTAATCTCTACTCAGTGTTTTGGAGTTGGGATGAAATGGTAGCCTCCTCATCGACCATCACATTTTTCATCTCTGGATACTGGTCTCCTGGATACAATGGAATCTTTGCTAGTGGGGTGGGGTTGTCCATATTTATGCTTATGGGGGAGGGGGCTTGCTTTGTTTGGTCAGTGGTACAGGGAGGGCTTGAAACTGTCCACCATCTTTACTGATTGTGTGGTGTCGTGGAGTTGCAGGTGGCAATGATCCTGCATTTGTGAGGGTGGGGAGCTTTTCTATACAGTGGGTGGAGCAATTCACATTGTGGGGAATTAGCTTCAATTTAAACTTAGTTTTGTGGGTCTGTTTGGATGGTACTGCAAAATGTTTCTTTGGGCTATCCGGCTTCCACTCGTTCATTTAGCCTTGCTATGCATGGCTGTTTTTCTGCATGTACATTTTTGCATTGGCTGAATGATGAATATTAAACGGCTAACTTTGTCTTTCCTGAAAAACATTTTGTTATTATAGGGTAGACGTAGAGAAGATGTTTCCACTTGTGGGGAATCCAAAACTATGGGTCATAAATATAAGATAGTCACTAATAAACCCAATAAGAAACTTATGTACTCAGAGAGTGGTTAGAATGTGGAACTGGTTACCACATGTAGTTGAGATTATTAGCATTGATGTATTTAAGGGAAAGCTAGATAAACAGATGATGGAGAAAGGAATAGAAGGTTATGATGATAGAGATAGATGAAGTAAGGTGGGAGGAAGCTCTTGTGGAGCATTAACACCTGCATGGGCCAGTTGGGCCGAATGGCCAGTTTCTGCGCTGTACATTCTATGTAAATCTATGTAATCTATTCAATGCCAAATGCTTTCTGATTACTTTGAACTTCTAAAACTTTATTCTTCTCACTTGTGCATATCTTTGATGAATGGGAACACGACATTTCTTCTTAAGGGAACAGCTTGGGATTTCTTAGGGTTGAGTCCTGGGTTGTCACGTAACGTTAGGGCTGCCTGACTGTAATCAATTAGTCACGTACTATTATGTTCACCTTTTGAATCTTGAGAACACTTGCTGTCTTTAACATATGATAGGTTATTAATTGTTGCACTAGGAGTTAGAGCAGTAACAATTTTCTGTTAATAAGATCTTTACAAAACATTCGTGGGGAATTTCCTCGGAACTGCTCCCATTCTGTCGTCACAACTTTGCCGGAAGTGTGGCAGAAACCCCAAAGTTATGGCGGTGGAGCGGAAGCAACTACAAGGAAATTCCCGACCATTATCTTTTGCATTGATATTAGCCTATTTAAACAATAAAATTAATTAAATTCGACACAGTTGTTGGATTATTTTCTATAATTATAAACAGATTCAAAAGGTGGCGTTTTGAACCTTGGAAATAAAGTATAATATACATCAATATTGCATCGTATTGAATATCAACTACAAAGGAATTGCATACATATGAATTCAAACTATTGCAGCAGTACCTCCAGTTATAGTGAATGAATCATTCTTCTGGAGCATCTGGTTCATGAATAAGTCCTAAGAGGTGATAGACAGGTCACTAACAAAGTGGAAAGTGAACCATATTCACAATAACTGAAGTCTATTTACCTATGTAACTCTCGATCTTTTTGCTGTTCCAATAGCATAGTTAGCAGATGATCAGATGAAGCTGCAAGTTTCTCATTCCCACTTTGCTTTTGTCTCTGTTTTCCCACTTCCTTAGGAAAAAATGAGGCAAATCAGAGCACATTAAAAAACACCAGCTTTAAAATTAAGAATGAAGAGCATTGCTTTAATGGGAAATAAACCAATGATCTCATAACCAACAAGTCTATCATCAAGGAATGAATTAATTCTCCATAAACCACAATCCTTTCTTTATTTTTAATCATACATTGAGTTTCTCATTTTTAATTTTATTTTACTTCTGAACAATCTTTTACTAGAATTGTAAACTATGTCCTTTTCCTAAATGTCAACAAAGCTGATTTCCTGCAAATATTTAAAGGTGTCTGTTGTAAAACAGATTTAGAGAAATTTACAGAACCAGAGATGATCCCTTAATCCTGGACAGAAGTTGAAGGGTGCCTGTACTCTAACAGTGAAAAACTGAATGAGAAATAAAATGACCAATTTTATGAATGAGTTCTCCTGATGTGGCCCCTTGCCTATCAGAACCACAAATTCAGAAATTGAGTCACACTCTTCATGATTTTTGTTCCATTAATCTTAATGGACAGAAAATCAGAGGGAGCATATTGGGGAGCATGATTTCCTGATATGTGCTCCAGGTGGGAAAGCCTCCCTGCAGGAAGCATATATTTGCAAAACTGGCTCATAAAGCAATTCCATTAAACAACAGAAGAATGTGAATCAAAAGGAAAAACAAAAGATAATGATAAAGAATAAATAAAGGACTGAAAAGCAAGATCTGGGTGTGGAAATCCAGGACAACTTGAGATTAGAATTTTTGTAGTTCAGGACTCGAATGCTCCCAATGGCTCAGTGAGTAAATTCACCACCCAATGAATAATTGAGAAATAGAGACAATCTCAATCTAGGTGGTCACAATTGGTCTCAGTATTCCTCACCTATGGAGAACAGAAATAGTCCAGGGTTCCTGCTCTTGATCACTATACAAATTGCACGTATATGGACATCAAATTTGGCTGTGATTCTCCCACAGTTGAATAGCCTACTGATACTCACTGACTAGGTCCACACACAAGAGTAGGCACCTGAGGGTGGTTACAGCTATACAAGTCAGCACGTTGAAGAGAGGAGAGTAACTTGTATCTGTTACTAACCTGAACTGCATTAAAGATAGCACGAAATGCTAATGATTGACTCATCTGATTTACGCTGTAGAACTCTTGAGCAACTTCACTGGACAACTCAAGTGTAACCTGCAAATATATATATTTAAAAAAATAAGATTTAGCACACAAGGGAAGAACAATAGAGCATTGTAAAGTTTGGAACATCATTCTGCAGTGTGAAAAAGTTTCACCAACAATCATACATCAAAAGCATTACCAAGAGCAGCACCACACCATTACAACTTGTGCTATCTAAATTTGGAATAAAATTTCATAGCAATAATAGTAATTTCTGTACCATCTAGCTGACTGATACTAATCCCAGATCATTATCAGGGATGCCAGGAAGCAATAATGGTGGCTATTGGTAATTGGACTGGCTCCACTGCTAGTGATGGAATGGGTATTAAATATAAACGACTTGCTACTGTAAGCATATGGCTATTATATCACTGTTTGCTTAATAAATTCACTTTCCTGGCACTGGGGGTCAGGAAAGGTAGTTAAGTCAGGAGCTGAGTGGGGGTGGGGGAATCAAAGGGACAGGATGAGAAAGTTCTGTCGAAGAATTTAGGCATGTCCTCCTTCCCAAGCATCCAGTGCAATTTAACGTGCACCGTGGGCCAGCGCATGTCCATTTTTGCTGCCGTGATTGGAAAAGCGTGTCCAAATTTACAATATACATTGCCAACTGGTGTGGCTCCCTGCCAGCACCATGGACTTATAAATTTACCCTTCAAAATGCAATTGCAAGCTAAGAAAGATTTTGTACAAGTTCAGCATAACTTGCTTGCTTGTGTATTCTGTGCCTCTAGAAGCTATGGTTTATTTTTAAAATTCAACTTTAAAGAAAAAATCAAATTATAAGGGGAAAAAATCAAATTATAAGGGAAAAACTGCCACTGCCTCTCTCCCTCCTCCCTCTCTCCTCCTTCCCCCCCCTTCCACCTCTTCCCCCCATCCCCCCCTCCCCCCCTCATCCCTCCCCCCCTCTTCCCTCCCCCCCTCTCTTCTCCCCCTCCCCCCCCTCTCTTCCTCCCCCCTCTCTTCCCCCTCTTCCTCCCCCCCTCTTCCCCCTCCTCCTCCCTCCTCCTCCCCTCTTCCCTCCCCCTCCTCCCTCCCTCCCCTCCCCCTCCCCCCCACTCCACCCCCCCTCCCCCTCCCCCTCCCCCTCTCCCCCTCCCCCTCCCCCCCCCTCTGCTTCACAGGTGTACATGATTAGCATTGACCTTTTTCTGTTCACAAACCACATGTGGAGATAATCAGTTGGCTTCAAAATTACACTGGTGTCTTTTTTAAATTGTAGCATTAAATGAAGAAAGACACAACTACTGGCTGCCCGTTTCTCACCTGAAAACTGGGCAGCTGCAAATCGGCCACCTTGACCGCTCCATTGGCGCCCAAAGCTCTTTTGATGCAATTTTAAGGTGGGCCTGCAAATGGCTGAGCAGCCCATCTTCCTGTTTTTGATGGGAGCCTGCTCAAATATGCCAAGTGCGGTCCTACGCTGATTGGAATGAGCACAATCCACAACTTACTGCGCAGTATGGAGGTAGGGTGTCCATGATTCCTTGTCAGCGGGGGAGGGGGCAGATCTGCGGGGGAGTGGGGGTACTTGCTTATCAGGTGGGGGGATGGGAATCTTTTGGTTTTGTTTCCCATTTTATTTTGCTGATCATTTTGCTCAGATGTTGGGAATTTCACTGATGCTTCAGGGATTGTTGCTAATTCATCAGCTGCTTCGACTCACTGTCTTTCAGCCATTGTCTTCCAAGAAGTTTTGAGAGTTCTCTGTCTGATTTCAATGGAAATGAACTTCAGGCATGTTCTATAATGAGCAGGTGATCCACTCCATTGGATTACCACCCAAGCAGTGGAGGTGAAAATTACCCCCACCATTTCCAATATATAATAGATAGAAACAGATGTGGAAAGGCACTTCCAATTTTTTAGGTACATTAGCTGAAGCTACAATGTCTGTTTGGTGGTTCAGTGTCCAGAGGATTATGTCGCATGTGTGAGGTTGAAGTCTTATTTCGCCTTGTGTGTTAAACTGTATGCCAGAAGCTATAAATCTGAACTTGTTTATAAACTGCTTGAACTTGTTCCACAACACACACAGTACAAAGCGTACTGCACATATTTTACCTGTTTTTTCATAAGGTTATAATTAAAAATTGCAGTAATATATCTAAAGCAGTTTATTTCTCAGTAATTAAATAAGATAGATGACAGTAATAAAGAATTAATAATTATTCTACTTTTACATGAAGCAACATTTAACAATTTATCATATAACCCCTTCAAGACTCCTCCAAGTCACACACCATCCTGACTTGGAAATATATCGCCATTCCTTCATTGTCGCTGGGTCAAAATCCTGGAACTCCCTCCCTAACAGCACTGTGGGAGTACCTTCGACACGCGGACTGCAGCAGTTTAAGAAGGCGGCTCACCACCACCTTCTCAAGGGCAATTAGGGATGGGCAATAAATGCTGGCCTTGCCAGCGACGCCCACATCCCAGGAACTAATAAAAAAAACTGATTGCTAAGAAAGTAAGGGGTAGAAGATCAACAGAAACAGTGTAAATGGCAGAAGAAGGCGTTCTTGCCCCATCCGCCTCAATTTCCAGTCCTTGCTTCCCAGGGGTTCCTAATTTAGAGTGAGGCCCCAAGAATCCGGCAGTGGGCATTGCAGCCTGATCCCTCAGGTTGGATGGTATGAAGTGGGCTGGCAGCAAACAGGCCTAACAGGTAAGTGTCCAACCTTTTACTGCAGGACATGGCAGCTTTTGGCACTTGGAGAACTTCTGGCTGCTGGTCTCCTACAGAAGCCTTTGACGCAGCCACCTTCCTGATTGTGCTCCAGGACGTCCAGGGCCCTGTAAAGGGGGAGGGGGGAGCTTGCGGGAAATTAACCCAGTCATATTAATGACCTGGCTCACTAAATTTGGGCATGCTGTGGCTTCCAGTATGCTCTACATGTCCAGCACCAAAACATTATCAGTCTTAGAGGTAATGAGATGACTATTTTAGTAGTGAACTGTGCTGAACCATTTATAAAGGACTGTCATCCATTCTGTACTGTCCAATAGGTTTTATAATCTACATGAGACTCTCTACTACTCCTATTTCACTTTCTTCATCATCAGACACAAAGGTATCAGAAGTAATTATGTCACCTGATTCTTCTACTCTAAGTTACCTCTTTTGCACTAGTACCTCCATGTCTTTGTACTCTATTTGAATTTTTAATTTCCAAAGAAGAGCATAGTTTGCTGTAGTTTGAATTTCTTGGTTGGTATGCAAAAGGGAAGGAATGTCATTTGGAAGACTGAAAAAAATGTTATGTATGAACTAATGCAGATAAGAGAAGATTAGTCATAGCAAATCAGAGATTAGCATCAAAATGAAATCTCTCCAAGATGATGAACCTATTATGGAATGACTCCACTACCTCATGCATTGTTGAATACTGGTTTCAGGTCCTCTTCCTATGGATACTCCCTTTATACTAAACCAAAAAGCCATGACCACATGAAAAAATAAATTAGGCCCAATTTTAACCCTGCACGTTATGTGGGAATGGAGCAGGCAGGTGGTTAATATGGCGGTTAGGCACATCTCGCTGCATTCACAAGTCGTGCCTGCCGCCATTTTAATTGCCAGATTTTTGGCAGCATCGGGGCTGCTTGCCACAGGCAGACGGGGCTATTATTAATATTTAGAAGTCGGGGTCCGATAATGTCATTCAGTGCTCCCCCGGGCCCCACAAGGAAACCTTGGGTCTGCCACACCTGGGACTTTCCTTCCCATCCCCTGACTACGATTGCCTCCGCACCCTCCCCTTACCAATTACCTTAATATTGGGAACCATTCCTTCGGAGACCCCAGCGGCGGATTTATGCTGCACAAAAACCCAATCTTCGTCTGCCGACCTGCTCGTCATTCGCTCCGGGTTCGGGCAGGAGTCTGTCCTGGAATATGGTTATGTGGCCCAGGAGTTAAAATGGCTGAGGCCTTATAACAATGGCATCATGGGCACTTCCTTGCCGCTCATGCTTCGGCCCCTGCACGCCATACTGATGCCTCCAATTAAACCTGGAGCTAGTATACTTCTGGAAGTTATCATTTCTTTCAGTTTGATTGGGGCAGCTAAGTGACCCAACACGATACGTAAGAACATAAGAAATAGGAGCAGGAGTAGGCCATTCGGCACCTCAAGCCTGCTCCATCATTCAATAATATCATGGCTGATCTTCTACCTCAACTTCACTTTCCTGCACTATCCTCATATCCCTTGATTTCCTTAATAGTGAAAAATCTATCGATCTCTGTCTTGAATATACTCAACAACTGAGCCTCCACAGCCCTCTGGGGTAGAGAATTCCAAAGATTCACCACCCTCTGAGTGAAGAAATTTCCCTTCATCTCAGTCCTAAATGTCCAACCCCTTATCCTGAGACAGTGACCACTGGTTCTAGACTCCCCAGCCAGGGGAAACATCCTCCCTGCATCTACCCTGTCAAGCCCTGTAAGAATTTTGTATGTTTCAATGAGATCACCTCTCATTCTTCTAAACTCCAGAGAATATAGGCCTAGTCTACTCAATCTCTCCTCATAGGACAATCCTCCCATCCCAGGAATCTAGTGAACCTTCGTTGCACTCCCTCTATGGCAAGTATATCCTTCCTTAGGTAAGGAGACCAAAGCTGTACACAATACTCCAGGTGTGGTCTCACCAGGGCCCTATATAATTGCAGTAAGATGTCTTTACTCTTATACTCAAATCCTCTTGTAATAAAGGCCAACATACCATTTGCTTTCCTAATTGCTTGCTGTGCCTGCATGTTAACTTTCAGTGATTCGTGTACAAGGACACCCAGGTCCCTCTGAACACCAACATTTCCCAATCTCGCACCATTTAAAAATACTCTTGCTTTTCTATTTTTCCTACCAAAGTGGATAACTTCACAAAGTCAAGCATACTGGGTCTGAAATTCCTGGCACCTCGCTTGCCTGCCAGAGGTGTGGCAGCACGGCACTTCCACTTGCCACTCTGGCCTGCCTTGACCCTGTCCCAAATCCTGGGGTTGGGCTTATTTGCATAAAGAGGTCAGATGCCCGCACCATTTCCGGCACTCTCTGGGCACCCACCCCATGGGGGCTCAGACATTTCTCAGCGGCACTTTACCGCCCCATTGGAGGAGTTGTTCCCCATTGTCTTTAGGAGACCTGCATTATAGGCCCCTCCTCTACCAGGAGCTGATCGTGGCATGCAAGTATGTCTTAGTCATTCAAGCTTACTTTGTGTTAGGAGCAATATGGTGGAACTCGTGGGAATTCTGGCAGCTGGCAGCTGGCATCAGTCTTGCCTATTCTTCTGACATCGGCACATGTGTGCGGAGGTGGGGGTGGCAGAAGCTGTCATTCTGTGTCAGCTGTGACTCACTGGGTAGCACTCTTGTCTCTGAGTCAGAAGGTTGTGGGTTCAGGTCGCACTCCAGGAACTTGAGCACATAAAGCTAGGCTGACACTCCAGTGCAGTGCTGAGGGAGTGCTGCACTGTCGGAGGTGCCGTCTTTCGGATGAGACGTTAAACCGAGGCCCCGTCTGCTCTCAAGTGGACGTAAAAGATCCCATGGCACTATTTCGAAGAAGAGCAGGGGTCCTGGCCAATATTTATCACTCAACCAACATAACAAAAACAGATTATCTGGTCATTATCACATTGCTGTTTGTGGGAGCTTGCTGTGCGCAAATTGGCTGCCGTGTTTCCCACATTACAACAGTGACTACACTTCAAAAGTACTTCATTGGCTGTAAAGCACTTTGAGACATCCGGTGGTTGTGAAAGGCGTTATATAAATGCAAGTCTTTCATTCTTTCTCACTTTCAGCAGAATATCTCAAACCAACAAGGAGCGGAACCATGTCTCGCCCCAAATTCAGGCCCACCTGCCCAGCTTATGCTGCTGCCCAAGAATTTCAGGCCCTCTTTCTTTATCTTGTAGCACCTGCTGAAATGTTAGTACATGAAATATAAAAAGCTTTTAACATATAAACAATATTATTTATAATTTTTTTCAGCTGCAACAGTTTTATACAGCTCCAATGAACACAGAGAGTTAGGTTGCAAGATTCATAATGCTAGGAATGAAATGTATAAAGAGTTAAGAACTGCATAATAGGAATTAAACACGTGGCTGTCTTACGATGGGTGCTTGATGAATTGTATCATCACATTCCTCGTGTCAGATCACTCAGTGGCGCCAGTTCTGTTTAGGTTAATTCACTAGGGGCTGAAAGACCCAAGATCATTATGACACAAACATATTGGCTAATATCAGCTCAGATTGTGATGAAACAGGGAACATGTTGTACTGCTTATCATTGAGTGCTCAATTTATTTCCTCGATGTTACTTTCAAAAACAGTAAATGGTGTACTTCATGCCTACTTAATGTGATTTCTGAAGGATGTTAGCTTGCAGTACAGCAGCACACTTAACCCTTCAAGTACCATTCAAAATCAGGCTCTTCCGCCAATGTCAACTGTAGCGGTTCCAAACAAGTATAATTATTTGGTATAAAAACAGAAAATGCTGGAAATACTCAGCAGGTCAGGCAGCATCTGTGGAGAGAGAAACAGAGTTAACGTTTCAGGTCGAAGACCTTTCGTCAGATCTGGAAAAAGCTGGAGATGGAACAGGTTTTTAAGCACGTGCAGGGGCAGGGAAAGGGGCAGGGGAGGAAAGAACAAAAGGGACGATCTGTTATAGGATGGAAGGCAGGAGAGATATAGGGGGAAAAATTCGGTTGCTTTGCGCCTCCCGTTAGCGCCCTAAGAGGGCGCAAAGCAACTCGCGCCCGGGCGTGGTGCCCGCCAACGCCTCCCATGAAATTCAGCAGGAGGTTAGTGGCAGCACTAACCGTTAGCGCCCCGTGGCGCTGCGGACGATGACGTCATTGGCGTGCGCAGGGCCCCGGCCGCGATCTTTGGTGGCTCCCCCTGACTTACCGCCGGACGCTATGTCCTACAGGGGTCAGGGGGGCCTACCTGCGGCCAGGGCAGCGCTATTTAAAGGCGAGGTGCCGGGTGGCCATTTTTGTTGCTGGCCGCCTGCCAGCACCTGCCTCTGCTGCCGTCCCTGGCCTCCTTACCCGCCCCCCCCCGCGGAGTGCCGGCTGCGCTCCATGAGCCCGGCACTTCTCTTGAGTGCTGGGCTCTTTTGCCGGCACTCCCAGCCCCCGGGGGCCCAGCTGGGCCCCGGGTCGCGCTGCGCAAGGCCGCTCCCCTTTAAGAAGGGGAGGAAGGCCTGCAATACCGTGGCACGTAGCGCCGCGATATTCCCTCGCAGCGCCCCAAGAGGGAGGCTGGGTGCTTCCAGTAGTGCCCCGCTTCCCTCTTGGGGCGCTACCACTCAATTTCGGTCACGGGGGTGCTAATTTTTCTGGGAGCTAAAAGTAGCGCCCCGGCAAAGTTAGCGCCCCAAAGGGGGCGTGACTCAATTTTTCGCCCTAAGAGACAAAAGGGATGATGGTGCGAGGCAAAAGGAGATGGTAATGGGACAAGTTAAGAAACAAAAGATGGCTCTAGATGAAGTGTAAATGGCAATGGCAGAATGAAAGACAGCTGCCATATGAGAGAGAGAAAAAAAATAAATGGAAAAAAAGATAGGGGCAGAGGTTATAGTCTGAAATTGTTGAACTCTATGTTGAGTCCAGAAGGCTGTAAAGTGCCTAATCGAAAGATGAGGCGCTGTTCCTCGCGCTTACGTTGAGCTTCATTTGAACAGTGTAAGAGGCCGAGGACGGTGAGGTCTGAGTGGGAGTGGAGTGGAGAATTAAATTGACAGGCGACCGGAAGCTCGGGGTCACCCTCACAGACTGAACGAAGGTGTTCCACAAAGCGGTCACCCAATCTGCGTTTGGTCTCCCCAGTGTAGAGGAGACCGCATCGTGAGCAGCGAATACAGTATACTAAATTGCAAGAAGTACAAGTAAATCGCTGTTTCACCTGGAAGGAGTGTTTGGGGCCCTGGACAGTGGGAATGGAGAAGGTAAAAGGGCATGTGTTGCATCTCCTGCGCTTGCACGGGAAGGTGCTGGGCAAAGGGGAAGGGGTGTTGCGGGTGATAGAGGAGTGGACCAGGGTGTTGCGGAGGGAGCGGTCCCTTCGGAATGCTGAAAGGGGAGGTAAGGGGAAGATGTGTTTGGTGGTGGGATCACGCTGGAGGTGGCGGAAATGGCGGAGGATGATCCGTTGAATGTGGAGGCTGGTGGGGTGAAAGATGAGGACCAGGGGAACCCTATTGTGGTTCCGGGAGGGAGGGGAAGGGGTGAGAGCAGAAGTGCGGGAAATAGAACGGACACGGTCAAGGGCCGTGTCAACCACAGTAGAGGGGAATCCTCGGTTGAGGAAAAAGGAAGACATGTCGGAAGCGCTTGTATGGAAGGTGGCATCGTCAGAGCAGATGCGGCGGAGACGGAGAAACTGTGAGAATGGAATAGAGTCCTTACAGGAAGCAGGGTGGGAGGAAGTGTAGTCCAGGTAGCTGTGGGAGTCAGTGGGCTTGTAGTGAATGTTTGTCCCATTACCATCTCCTTTTGCCTTGCACCATCATTCCTTTTGTCTCTTAATCTCTCCTGCCTTCCATCCTATCACAGACCGTCCCTTTTGTTCTTTCCTCCCCTCCCCCCTTTCCCTGCCCCTGCACTTGCTTAAAAACCTGTTACATCTCCAACTTTTTCCAGTTCTGATGAAGGGTCATCGACCTGAAACGTTCACTCTGTTTTTCTTTCCACAGATGCCTGACCTGATGAGTATTTCCAGCATTTTCTGTTTTTATTTCAGATTTCCAGCATCCGCAGTATTTTGCTTTTGTATTAATTATTTGGTAGCCCTCTACATAGTTTTGACATACAAAAATATATCACAGGCTTTTAGCTGGCAGGAAAGCCGGCCATTAAAAAGAGCTACAGGTATGGCAGTGTGGTGGCAATGTAGAGTTTGTGAGTTTGTAGGGTTCTCAAAATTCCCACATTCCCCAGAGTTATTAATGAGGGGTACCCTAGACAAAGTGGCTTCTAGACCTCGTGGCAGAAGCCTGCGACATTGAACAGAAACCAGGGCCCTGCAAAAACAGCAGGCCAGGTGACATGCCCGGGCAGATCTCAGTACAGGCTGCCAAAGGAGGCGGGGCTGGCCTCTACAGACAATGTTGTATATTACAGGTGATCGACCTGTCTCCAGCCCCATCAAACTGTTTAGCATTTATACAAAGAAGTAAAGGCAACACAAATGAACAACCATCAGACCAGCAATCATCCTCCACTTAACAAATATTTAATATCGTTAAAGGCCATCTCCTGCCATTAAAGTTAGCGACCTTAACGAGCCCACCAGAATTAAACAAAGCACTGGGAAGATTTGGCGGGCAAAGAAGGAACAATCGAAGAGTATAACTTGAGACCTGTGCTGGAACAAGCCAGAGTTCTACAGAGAGGAGTTCTACAGAGAGGAGTTCTACGGAGAGTTCCACAGAGACGAGACGGGCAGTTTTGCAGGCTGGCAGTTTAAAACAAGCTGTTCAAGCCACACAGACAGGCCACAAGCAGGACAGCTGAAGCACAGGAGTTCGCCAGTACACAGTTCAACAGAAAACAAGACCGTTCAACAAAGAAGTCCAGCGGCTCCAGAAACAGACCGACACGCAAGAAACCCGAGCAACGGTTCCAGTGACCATCAAACACCTCGAGGCACAAGGGCCTTATGAAACTTTTTACTTAAAAGGACTTTAAACCATATCTCAACTGTCAAAGGATTCGTTTGGTGAGCATTATCCCTGGTCCTCAAGAGTCTAACTTAGCTAGTAAAGTGGGGTTGGGAGGGGTGAGGTATTGTTCTACTGTCATTTCCCTCGTTTGTACCGAAGTTAAGATTGACATGTTATGTTTCATCTCTGTTAAATAAACATTGGTTTTCCTCGCACCAATCCACGGGTCTGTTCGTTTGTCCTTATCGCCGCTCGATAAGTCCTGGGCTCAGAACTAGGAAGGGGATAGCGATTCGCAACCGCACAGCGGGCAGACAGTCCAGGAAAACATAACTGGCTGACCTACAAATAAGCCCCGGAGACAAAAACCCCTTACAAGTTCAAATCCTAGCATATCAATTTGTGAAACTGAATTCAACTGTGGGCTAGATGGTAAAGCCTGCAGCATTCTTGTGAAAACCCAACTGGTTCCCTTCAGGGAAGGCAACCTGGCACACCATCATGGTCTGAGAACCTGGCACACCCTCATGGTCTGAGAACCTGGCACACCCTCATGGTCTGAGAACCTGGCACACCCTCATGGTCTGAGCTACACACGACTCAAGCCCTTCTCAGAGCAACTGGGGATGTGACCTTACCAGCATTGCTCACACTCCCACAACAAATCATTTTTAAAAATCCAGTTTTTCAAAACTTGCTCCCATATCCCAAATGAAGAGCAGGAGTAAGGAAAAAAGGCAACATTTAAAAATTGGGCCTAGAAATTCAATTGCTGATTCGGGTGAAAAACAGGTACTGCAGGGCCCAATATGGCGTGGAGCATCTGCGTTCTCAGTCCACATCGGAAGTGCGCCGCACACCATGGTGGTTAGGGAGCCCTGTAGTTGTCTAAGGGACCCGCCTAAAATTGGCATTAGGCACATTGCTTATGCAAATGAAGGGCCTAACACCTATTTCAGCTCCCTTTCCGATATTGGATCGCGACTGACCACAACAGGCGCCGTGCAAGCTGCGGTGAATTTTGTTACGCACACAGCAGCTAAACCAGCGGTCTCTAAAGGGACTGCTAGAGCCTGTCACCTAAGAGGTTAAGTTAAGAGATTTTACATGGTGTATTCGAGACCCCGCCAAAGTTATAGCGGCCGATCAGTAAAACACCCAAGGAAGTTTCTGGTGTTTATTTTTAGTTACCAGTTGTAAATTATGTTTATTTTTATAGCCTTGGGTTAATATTAGGTTAATAAGGCTTGATGGCTGAGTAGTTAATTACTGTACTTTAGTATAATTTTTAGTAGTACTAAATGAGAAAAAGGCAAATTGGTTTGTCCACGGAGACAGGATTTCCCTGGATTGGTCAGCAGTTCTGTGAAGAAGTAAGTAACTGTGAAGGCACTTTTTGAGAAATGAGGGCCAATACCTTCAGCACTTTGGCTGAGAAATTAGACTTGCGACCAAAACAGGCCTCAGGCCTGAGCCAAATTTGGCTTTGGGCCTTATTTAGGTGTCGCCGGTGAGCTGCGGGTACCAAGTGGGCATCCGATGTAGCTTGCCGCTCAGGGAGAGCTGGAAATCAGCCAGTTCCTACACTGAGCTGTCGAGTAGATGGGGTCATGGAGGAGAGGCGTACCCGGGAGTGGCCTTAAATGTGTCAGCAGCAGGCTGGAGTTTTCTGTGGGCCCAGAAAGAGCCCTCCGGCTTCTGGGCTCAAAAGATAAAAACTAAAATATTCTTCAGCTTTTTTATTGAACAGCCTCCAGCGGTCCCTTTAAGGATCACTGATTAGGCCACTCAACACCTGGTACAACTACGAGGAGCTTGCACGGTGTAGGCTCCCCCCCTTTGTACCTGAATTACTCATTCAAGATCTGACAACTGGCGTTGGACCCTGATTTGCATTTTGAAGGAACCTAACACTTGTTTCAGGCAGTCACCCTAGATGACTGAAAGTCGCAGAGCTAATAAGGCGTCCGGTGCATTTCCGCCGTAGTTCTGGCACAGCAGATCACAATGCAAAATTCAGAGGTCTAAAGTCGATTTTACGCCAGAAATACAGGTGATCATGAATTGAATTTCTCCTCCTATATTACAATCATTATGACTGTAATGGTAAATGAACACTGGTGGGAAATTTTGAACTTTCGTCAGTATACAAGGCAATATTGCATACAGCTCCATATTTTTTTTATTAGTTCCTGGGATGTGGACGTCACTGGCAAGGCCCATCCCTAATTGCCCTTGAGAAGGTGGTGGTGAGCCGCCTTCTTGAACCGCTGCAGTCCGCGTGGTGAAGGTACTCCCATAGTGCTGTTAGGGAGGGAGTTCCAGGATTTTGACCCAGCAACGATGAAGGAACGGCGATATATTTCAAAGTCCGGATGGTGTGTGACTTGGAGGGGAACTTGGAGGTGGTGGTGTTCCCATGCGCCTGCTGCCCTTGTCCTTCGAGGTAGTAGAGGTCGCGGTTTTTGGAGGTGCTGCCGAAGAAGACTTTGCGAGTTGCTGCAGTGCATCTTGTAGATGGTACACACTGCAGCCACGGTGCACTGGCGGTGGAGGGAGTGAATGTTTAAGGTGGTCGATGGGGTGCCAATCAAGCGGGCTGCTTTGTCCTGGATGGTGTCGAGCTTCGAGTGTTGTTGGAGCTGCACTCATCCAGGCAAGTGAAGAGTATTCTTGTGACAACACAGAGGCAGAGAGATGAGACCTTTGGGAGAATCCCTTAGACTGCAGGCCAAGCCATAATTTTCACTGCTCCGCAAGAGTCCTCAATAAATTGGTATCTATGTTTCTTGCCACTAAGCAAAAACAGCAACATTTTGGCAAAATGAGACATTTTATAATTTCTGAGGTTGAAATTCTCTTATTAACTTATTGGTTATCTGTGTAAAGTTGCAATTGTATTATTTTAGCAATATTATATTAACCAATTAAAATAAATGGATAGATGCCTTATTACCACACGGACTGCAGTGGTTCAAGAAGGCGGCTCACCACAACCTTATCAAGGGCAATTAGGGATGGGCAATAAATGCTGGCCTTGCCAGCAACGCCCACATCCCATTAAAAAATTAATATTAAAAAAATAGAACACATAGGGATTTTATATGAGCATATATAGTGGTCAACGATACTTCAAACCCTTTGTTCAGACAAACCAGCCACGATTTTGGTCTCTCCTGCCCCGTTTTTCAGCAGGAATGTGGAGATAGCAAGATGAAAATGACAAAAATAAACTTCCTTCCAACTTCTTGACCATAGCCGGTGTTTAGGTTGCAGTACCCACTGAAGAATGAAGAAGTAAATAAGTAGGCCCGGCTCTTGCCCTGCTCATTATAGCCAAATTTCTGCCAGGGGGCCTAAAACAGGCGTTAGGCTCCTCATTTACAAATGTAAGTGACCCAAAGCCTGTTTTAGGTAGCCGCCAGGAATGCCTGTAAAATGGTCGACCCAATTTACTTACATACTTTTCAGTTGTTTTTGGAGTGCAAGATGTTAGTCCCCGAAATTGGGTCACGTTGTGCACGTTTTACAAAGTCCAATTTCTACCCCTCTGTATTTGATTACAAAAAAATGTTTGCCAGAATGAGAGAAAAGGATAGTTTATGACATTTGACAATAAAATAATAAAACCGTAAAACTCTAATACATTGATATTTTAAAGGTGTACTTCAGACATGCTAAGGCAGGGCCAATTAGGGCAAACTGTTCCTACAGTCACCATGCCCAAGTTACTATGATGAGTGGAACATGTCTGGAATTATGTGCCATCAAATGAAATTGAATAGATTAAAATAACTGCCTGTAATATCACCTAGTGTCATTAATCACTAGTAGCAAGAACTACTATATCACAATTGCTTAACTTAAAAAGCAAAATATCTGCAGGATCTACACTTTTCACATTAATAAATTTCCACAGCAATTTCTTTTTGTTCTGTATCTAGGTGTGATGTACTCTATCACTGCATGTTGGAACCAAAATCAATTCTCTTGTAGAGTGTTTCAACACACTGCCACAGAGATGGGCCATGACCATAGCTGAACTTTTGGCCTCGGATCATTTAATAGAGGAGCTGGGGCTCGAAGGCCTGTTGCAGTGTAGGGATGCAGGCAACCTCCATGCTGCCTGCAAAAACAGACTTTAATAATAAAATAATCTGAGGTCTCCTCTTCAGCTTGAGCTCAAAGTGATCGCCTGCCATTGGGCAGGCAAGGTGCCATTCTGAAATTCCGGACTCCCCGCATGACAGACACCCAAGGAGCACAATAAATCACACTGGTGCCCTTTCCTTTCATGCTAATAGCTCTGCCACCAGAATTTGGCATTGGGTGCGTAAATCCTACGCTACTGCCAGGAAATTCTAGGCCACTCTTTTCAAGGGATATAACGTAAGCCTCTAACCATATCTGAACATACCCTCCATTCCTCCGACACCGGTTTGCTCCAGTTCTCTCTACTCTAGTGGCGGTTCTTTCCACTTCTTTCATCCACTATTCCCCTAACCTCTGGAATCTCTGCAATTCCATCCCTACTCCCTCCAACTTGCCTCCTCCTTCATGCTTTGAGAGGCCTTCTAAAAACTCTTCTCTTAACCCTGGCTTTTGCTCCCCACTATCCTTTTTCCGTTCCTTTTAACACTCCTATTCTACATCTAGTGTTTTTACACCATCCTTTAAAGGACTTAGGAGACATTTTTCTGTGCTTGAGCAGCGCTATAGAAATTGAAGTTGAAATAGTCCCTTCAGTATCATAAAGCTGACAGTGTGCTGCATTTCTCTAGTGGAAACATTTTACTTCTTATAGCCAAATATTTCCATTTGTTTCACCCTTCCCTTTGAGCACACTCGGGTGTTTGTACTTTTGAACAAATGTTGGATTCAGTCCAAAACATATTTAACTGAATTTTCCATTGGGGAGCAGAGGAGAGAGGGAGGCAAAGTTCTTCTCTCTCATTTGATTTCTCTCTGATGTCATTAAAAGACTATACTCTTGTGGCAGGAATGTTCTGGTATCCATGCGGGCGCGATTGGAGGCGGGTCAGGAGGGAAATTTAAAAAACCTTGGAGCAGGTCGGGAACCCGCCGTCATCCCGCCCCCACGCGCCTTTCCGTCGAGTACATTTACCAGCGCAGCAGTGACTCAAACAGCAGAGGCGGCCGAGGTAATTTAGATCATTATGAGGTACATGTCAGACCCTTTAACCTCTATTTAACCCTACCTTTCAAATTTCCCTGGATGAGCACAGGAATCATGCAGCTTGGGAACCATGTCTGTGAACCTGAGGTGGAAGTTGAGTGGCCATTGATACACCTCATTAGTGCACAGCTTGGATAGTACAATAAAAACTCCCACCTGACAGCTGGTCACTTTCCTAAGGCAGATGCTGTTGCTAAGTGCATTGTCAGCACAGATTTAGCTCTCTAGAGGTTGCAAGTCTTTTCAGCAAAGTCGGGATCCACTGTCACCTCATTGGTACCACCTATCACACCATTGACAGATTGCTTCAATGATCTCTACTTGACCTGCCATCTATTAAGTCAGCATGAGTGCCATTTATACTGTCTCACCTTGATCCTCAGAATCGGATCACGATCAGCCCCAACACCAGCAGCACCAGGCACACCAACAACAACACCACCAACCTTCTCCTCAACCACCTGATGCTGCACAGGACAGAGGGCATCAGCGCAGGGCTGCACTGTGCTGGAGGCCACACCCCCATCACAGGGTATACAGGCAAAGGATGAGTTTCCTCAACATGATAGAGCACCAGTGCCAAAGGAGGCTCAGGCTATCGCGCCAGGTCGTCGCAGACATTTGCAGATTGCTGGAGCAAGACCTGCAGCCCAGAGGAGCAGGTGGACACGCCTTACCAGTGGTTGTCAAAGTCAACAGTGCCCTCAACTTCTTTGCCTCCGGCTCCTTCCAGGGATCTGCTGCAGACATTTGCGGCAGTTTGCAGTTGGCCGCCCACAGATGCATCACACAGATGCCCTCTTTGACAAGTCAGCCAATTATATCAACTTTGCCACTGATGAAGCCAGTGTTACTGAGCGGGCGCTGGCCTTTGCCGCTCTGGCTGGCTTCCCACAGGTGCAGGGCATCATTGACTCCACACATGTGGCCATCAGGGCACCCCATCATCACCCAGGAGTCTTTGTCAACTGCAAGGGCTTCCACTCCCTCATATGTGCAGCTCGTCTACAACCACAGATCATCATGCATGTGACTCTTTTGTCTTGCACCAGTCCACCCTCCCTCAGCTCTTTGCTCCTCCAAACAGGCTTTCTGGCTAGCTGCTTGGAGACAAGGGCTATCCACTGAAGACGTGGCTCCTGGCACCCTTGAGCAGGCCAAGTACTGAAGCCGAGGAGAGATATGATGAAAGCCACATTTCCACTAGATGTGTCATAGAGCAGACAATAGGCATGCTCAATATGCACTTCAGATGCCTTGACAGATCTGGAGGAGCCCTTCAGTACGCAGCAACCAGGGTCTCCAGAATCGTCGTGCTCTGCTGCGCCCGGCACAACATAGCGCAGCAGCGACGATTTGCACTGCATGAGGAGCAAGGCTCTCAGCACACAGCCTCTTCAGAGGAGGAGGAGCAGCTGGAGGAGGAGCAGGAGCAGGAGGAACCTGCTGGTCCTGATCCCACCAGCACCCGAGCACATTGCTGCCCACGAGGCCAGGGATGGCCTCATCATGGCCAGATTTACTAACTTTACGCAGCACACCCAGATGGCTGCCACATGCTGCACCAGGTTCGTACCACCCCTAAAGCATTCCTACAATGACCAAGCCATTCCTTTCACACTGACCATCATTGCTGGAGGTAATATTATGGCTCACCATTCACTCCAACTCACTAAGCCACTTCCAAAGTTGCACACAAATTTGTCCAGAAAGTGGTGAAAATAAATATTTTTATCTGTGACATCACAGTAATGGAAACTTTACACAAACATTTATTAAAACACACAAGTGGCTACCTTTATGAATCTACTTGTGTTTCATCTTTCTCTTACACATGCTTCTACGACGTGCTACCCCTGTGGCTTCAGCAGGGGTAGAGGCAGCCTGCTCACTTCCTTGCTGCGACTACATAGACACTTTTGGCGGATGTCCTCTGGTTTTTGGAGCCTGTGATGGCCCCGCCAAAGTCTGCTCCTCTTGCGACTGTGCAGGGGCAGACTCTGCCATTGCGATCCAAGGAGCCATCTGGGGCTCTGACTGGGTGGGGGGGGGGCAATGGGGGAGAAGTGTGAGCGCTTTGAGAGGAGCCCCCACTTCCATGTCCCCTCTCAGCAACATCCCTCTCATGGGCCACCCGCACTTCCCTGCTAGCAAGGAGCTGGAGAGCACCGTGCTGCACAGTAGTGGGGCTATGAGGACCCACGTCTACGTTGACATCCCTCCTAGTGAGGAGGTCTATGAGCCTCTGCCATCTATTATCCATAGATAGCCATCTATTCTCCATAGAGACCATGTGCTCCTGTGAGTGGTGCATTAGCTGCTCCATGCAGGTGGCCATCCTATCCATGGAAGAGCCTACAGTCACCATTGCCTGCGACACGGTGGTGCTAATGTTGGAGATGGACTCCTCCATTCTCTGCACATTTGCAGACATCGCGGTTGCAGAACCTGTCAAAGCCTCCTGCACTTCTTGCTGCCCCTCCAGGATCACCCTCTTTCTCGATGGCCCCCGAGGCTCAGTGTCTCCATGCAGCTGAGCAGAGCTGGGAGCGTCCTGCGCCCTCTGGCGAGGAGTCTCCACTGCTGTCCTTGTCTCCACCATCTGCTCTTGCTCACTTGTGAGTTGTGAGACACCAGGTGACAACAGTACTGTATCTTGCGTGGTGTGCGTATCTGCACTGGTGCCGGGTGCGCTTATGTCTGGTGACGGTGCATCCTCAGAGGCTGGAGGCTCCTCTGAGGAGTCATCTTCCTCTTCCTCCTGGACAGTGGGGGCGAGGGGTTCTTGATGGACCTGTGGGAGAGTAAAGAGATGAGTTAGATATGTCATATCAAGAATGGGTACAAATGCCATTATGCACATAATGAACATTTACTGGCTGCTGTATGCCGTGTGGCTGTATGAGATGTAATTCTGTCACCAGGTTGCTGAGATGTCTCCCACCACCAGCTGCTCTGCAATTCCTGACACTTCCAAGGCAACGTCCTCTGCTGCTGTTAAGGTGACCAATGATGGAGGGCCACCTCCAGTTCTCTCCCTCTCCCTCTTATTGTGGGCTCTCTTTTGCTACAAGGAGGGAAAGAGAAGGTTGAGTGGGAGTGATGGAATGAGTGTAAGGAATGAATGGGTTACATCTTTAGAGGGAGACTATGATGGATTGGGGTGAGATCATTCAAACATTTGCGGCACTGCACCCAGGTCTTCCTGACCACATCCCTGCTGTTGACCTCCTCTGCTATTTGGAGCCAGGCTCCTTTGGTTTGCTGGGGAGGTCTCTTCCGCCCATCGGAAGGGAAGAGGACCTCCCTGCTTGCTTTCACTCCCCCCACAATCATATGGAGGGAGTCATCTGAGAACCTGGGTGCTGCCCTCTGTCTCTGTGCAGTCATGTTTGCCACTCTTTGCAACACTCCAATGGTGCAGTGTGCTGCCTGCACACTCCTAGGTGAACCTTCAAATGCAGTGTGGCCATGGCTCCTTTAAATATCCCGGCTGAAAACGCATCATCGATGACGTCATCAGACCGGCACCATTTAATAGGGCTGGATAACGCGCAGGCCTGACTTAATAGGCGCCATTAACGGAAAGTCGATCTCAGGAATGGGATGGAATGAAGAATGGGGTCACGACCCACCACGGCGACAGCCCGCACCCAACCTGCCCAGGTACAGAAATATCCGGCCTTGATATAGTTCTGGATAAGCTGGAAGATCACTTTATATTAATTTTGTGATTATTATCTATTTGCACCAAAGCTTATATTTGCAAGCAGCTCACCCAGGTTTTGGGAACTGGTGGATTTTCGACCCCAATCTATCACACGTGTGAGCATTTTAAAGCTAGTATTCGCTTGTCCGTTTGCAGATGAAAATCCAATGTTGATTCTACTTCTGCCCCTCAGCATTTCACCCAGCTCATACCTGATGCTGCTTCAATAGTTCAGGAGGTTTTGCCCACAGCAGTGTTCAATCCCGAGGAACAACAGTAGCATCAGGAATGAGCTGGGAACAGCTGTGATTTCAGAGAAGATAAGTTCCTGGTCACAACCAGCACGAGTCACTAAGCCAAGGCAAGAGATTTCCACAGAGGGATGGGTGCATCAATAAGAGGGTGTGGGTGGGAGGGAGAGAATCAGCAAGCAGGACAAACTGTGTCACTCTTAAGCATGTAGTGACTATGAGGGTGGAAAGGGACAAGGGTGCTGCCAGTATAAGCTGTGGGGGGAGAGAGAGAAGGACTGAGGATAGGGGAAGCATCCTAAATTGAGGAGGGAAAAGAGTGCTGCGAGCTAGGGAGAGAAGGATGCCAATATGAACTGGAAAAGGGAAGAAGCGTGCCGGAATAAACTAAGTTGGAAAAGGGAGAAGAGTATTAACATGAACATAATGTCAATCACTCTTTTCTGAAGATGGTTATATATTTTACAACTATATACAAAGAAATAATCACCATTATAGTGTCAGTTGTGGCTCAGTTGGTAGCAGTCTGAGTCAGAAGCTTGTGGGTTCAAATCCCACTCGAGACTTGAGCACAAAAATCGAGGCTGACACTCCAGTGAAGTACTGAGGGACTGCTGCACTGTCAGAAGTGCCGTCTTTCGGATGAGATGTTAAACCAAGGCCCCATCTGCCCTCTCAAGTAGACGTAAAAGATCCTCTATTACTACTCGAAGAAGAGCAGAGAGTTATCCCCGGTGTCCTGACCAATGCTAAACAGATGATCTGGTCATTATCACATTGCTGTTTGTGGGAGCTTGCTGTGTACAAATTGGCTGCCATGTTTCCTACATTACAACAGTGACTACCCTTCAAAAAGTACTTAATTGGCTGTAAAGCGCTTTGGGACGTCCTGAGGTCGTGAAAGGTGGTATATAAATGCATGTCTTTCTTTCTGTCTTTCTTTCACTCGCCTGGATGGGTGCAGCTGCTACAACACTCAAGAACAGAAAGGCAGATTATTATCTGAATGGCAATAGATTGGGAGAAGGGGAAGTGCAACGAGAACTGGGTGTCCTTGTGCACCAGTCGCTGAAGGTAAGCATGCAGGTGCAGCAGGCGGTTAAGAAGGCAAATGGTATGTTAGCCTTCATAGCGAGAGGGTTTGAGTACTGGAACAAGGATGTCTTGCTGCAGTTGTACAGGGCCTTGGTGAGACCACACCTTGAGTACTGTGTGCAGTTTTGGTCGCCTTATCTGAGGAAGGATGTTCTTGCCATGGAAGGAGTTCAGCGAAGATTCACAAGGCTGATACCTGGGATGGCAGGAATGATGTATGAAGACAGATTGGGTCGATTGGGCTTATACTCGCTGGAGTTTAGAAGAATGAGAGGGGATCTCATTGAAACTTATAAAATTCTGACAGGACAGGACAAACTAGATGCAGGAAGGATGTTCCCGATGGTCAGGGAGTCCAGAACCAGGGGTCACAGTCTAAGGATAAAGGGTAAGCCATTTAGGACAGAAATGAGGAGGAATTTCTTCACCCAGAGAGTGGTGAACCTGTGGAATTCTCTGCCACAGAAGGCAGTAGAGGCCAATTCATTAAATAGATTCAAGAAGGAGTTGGATATATTTCTTAAGGCTAAAGGGATCAAGGGATATGGGGAGAAAGCAGGGACAGGGTACTGAATTTGGATGATCAGCCATGATTGCATTGAATGGTGGAGCAGGCTAGAGGGGACGAATGGCCTACTCCTGCTCCTATCTTCTATGATTCTATGATTCTATGAAGCTCGATACCATCCAGGGCAGAACAGTTTGCATGATTAGCGCCCCTGCCACTGGACTCATATATACCCTCTCCCTGACTTGGACTTATATTGTTGTTCCTTCATCATCACTGGATCAATATCCTGGAATTCCCTACCTAACACTGTTATTAGAAATGTCATTATCACAAGGACTGTAGCGGTTCAAGAAGGAGGCCCACCACCACCTTCGCAGGGCAGCTAGGGATGGACAATAAATGTGGCCTTGCCAGCGTCACCCACATACTGAGAAAATTTTTTTTAAAGTAAGACACTACAGTCCTGATAAACATTTAGTAATCCATCTTACATTGTGTAAAACCCGTGAAATACGCAGTCTGCTTATTAAAATCCTACTGAGTTCCAAGCATACTTCTTGTGATAAGTACTGAAAACATACACTCTACAAATAATTGTGGAATTATATACTTCATAACATAGGTTAAAAATAAAGAAAAATGAAGTGTTAAATAGAATCTTGAATGGGGTCATACTGCATAGCTGAAACTACTTAAAAATCAGGTTAAAAACGTATGCATTATTTACTGAATGCTCTGCTTGACGCTAATGGCCAAATCTAAATATTTATTTTAAGCAACTGTGACAAGACTTAGAGCAGAATTTTGATGGAACCACTTAGTGCAAACCTAATCATAAAACAAAAGTCCTGTAATCTGATTTCAACATGGTTTAAAAGTAGATTTTGATTGCTGACTAGTTTTAAATAGGGTCAGCTGTCAGCATGTTAGTCTGAAATATTGAAGACTTTAGTCTGAATGAAGAAATGATTTATTGCCAAGGGTTAAGTTGAATAATTGGTTAAAGACACCTATAAAGTGAGCTCCCAAGAACAAATAGAATTTTCTAGCTAACAGAAAACTTTCTTTAATAGGAATTGCTCTTAGGAGAAATTCACTCTTTGCTATAGGACTGATTTGCAACCTGGCATCAATCACTGGGTGCGCTATCAGAATGCAGAGCTGAGCTCACAGGATGAGCCCAACTCATGCATATAATTTAAATAAGTTCCTTGTCCAAGAAGCATAACAACATGGGAGGGAAATCACGAGAGCTTGCAGCCCCGAATGTCTGCAGCATCAACTTAAAGGGAATGCAAAAAATTTGCAGGGCTATGGGGAAAGAGCAGGGAAGTGGGACTAATTGGATAGCTCTTTCAAAGAGCTGGCACAGGCACGATGGGCTGAATTACCTCCTCTGTGCTGTATGATTCTATGATTCTACTACAAAGTGTTGCTGATCAGACTGTTCCATGTTTACTGTTCGCCCTTGGGAAGCCCTCACACAACCTTGCAACTCTGTCATTTTATCTCATGCAAACCCATACCTTAGCAGGACATACAGTCAAGAAGCAGCATATAACTGAAAGCCTGTTCACACTCACATCTTCCATTGGCTTCACACATCAAAACATTGAAGCACAACGTAGCATGATGCACGGTCACTGATTAACACACACATTGGCCTGCAGATTGGTCACATGTCTATCACTGTGTAGGTGCTCCTTCAATTGTACAGCAACTCAAATTGCAACCTTTCCAACCAACATGCAAAGTTCTACACACCTTTAAGGAGCCAACTTTTAAAGGCCAAACCATCCAGTCATGCGCCCATTTTACATTTGGCAAGGAGTCCAAATTATGAAATTTGATGCGAGACTAATTCTGATGCATTGCACGGTATTTGAAGATACAATGAGGCACAAGCTGAGCAGCATTGCAGCCTCAAAATTGTGAACATTCTTTGGTCAAAAAACTTGAAGTACCATTAACCAGGAGTGGAGCCTTGCAAAATTGACCCTTATAAGCTACTTGTATATTTTCCCTTTTCCCCTCGGGTCTTCCATTTCTAGGTACAAAAGGCAGCCTATCAATCTACAATAATCTTATTTTGATGGTATCTAAATCCCTTGTTGAGACTAATGGTTTATAGATCTCCACTATTCATGTCTCCATGTGCTTCAGGCAAGATGTTAAAAATGGCATTATATGGGCCGAGTTAAATTAAACAAAGATATAAAAATATTTTTCATAAAACACTATAAAATGAGAGAGACTCATGCTCCAGGTTTTATAATAATGTCATGGTGCCATAAAGTCATAGGGGTAGAAATTAGGTCGCGCCCCATTTGGGGCGCAAATATCGTCTGGACGCAAATATTAGCGCCTGGCGCTAATTATCGGCACTGACAGGAAACTTCACTTTTACCGCCCCGGGAGGTGAGTGGAGCGCTAAAGCAGGTGCTGCACACCTGTCTTAAGGCGCAAAGGCCAAGGAGTGAGGCGCTAACTCAGAGCGCTGGCGAAGCTCATGTAATGTCAGTCAGCAATGAAACACACACACAATGGCACGGGCCAGTTCTTAAAGGGGATGGTTAATCTTGTTTTCCATCCACATCCTGTTCATTGCAGCCTTGAATCTCGGCCTGGAGAGACTTGCACATCAAATGTGCTGGAAAGAACAATGGAGAGTACCAGGCAAAGAG
The DNA here is from genome assembly GCA_030390025.1 of Squalus acanthias. NCBI lineage: Eukaryota > Metazoa > Chordata > Chondrichthyes > Squaliformes > Squalidae > Squalus > Squalus acanthias. The sequence continues at coordinate 85,990,749 of CM059426.1, read as the reverse complement.
CTCAGAGTGCAGCTCCCACAGTCTCTGCTAAATCGATACAAGGAATGGCAAATCAAAATGAACCTGCAAAGTGCTGCTCAGTACCCAAAACTCCTTCACACAACGTTGAATCTCTCCAGAAGTCTCTCCCTCTCTCTCTCAGAATGCGTAGTTCAAAAATGCCACCAACAATAAAAGCCAGGAAGAGGCCCCCTTTAAATAGCGCCCCCCCCAGTCCCACAGCGATTGATAGCGTTCCAGTCTTCTGGTCGTTGGATGCGCCAGGCGGTAAGGCAGGGGGCGCCACTCAATTTCCGCTCCGGGGCGCCACAAGGGCGTTGCACCATGGAATGACGTCACAATCTGCGCGCGCAGGTGGTCGCAGCGGTAAGTTTTAGCGCCGCCGCACAATCTCAAGTTAAGTTCTCGAGCAGCGCAAACATCGCTGCGCACGGGCGTTAGCGGCTTTGCGCCCCATTAGCGCCCTCTTAAGGTGCTAACGGGAGGCGCAACCAAGTGAATTTTTACCCCATAGAGTCATGCCTGTGCAAAATGATTTCCCTATATAATTGTCCCTTGGGATAAACCTATGAAATCACACCAGTACACAAGGTGCGGTCTCGGATTTAGATGCATTAAAAGTTGTGATTTAGACACCAGATTTTGTGGTAATTGAAGGGAAAAAATCCAGATGTGAAACAAACTCGCTTTTAAGTTAAATAACCTGGATGTGCATTTATGCAAACTGGGTATAATAGCATTTCAAACTGATATTGGTTTGTGAATATTAATTACTTATATCCCATATCAAAAAGAACTTCATTTTTAAATGAAACTTAAATCTTGTAATTGCAAGATTTTGACAATGCACCAGTACTGATATTACTTCATTGTCACAGCAACTCTGGGGGGGGAAAAGGACAAATTGGGAATGAGTGGAGCTGTCAATTTTCCTGAATGACTTACAAATTTTGGTTTTCTCTCTTCCTCCCCTCTCCCACACACATTGGCCGTGATTTTGCCTACCGAGGCGGACTATGTTCCCTTAAAGGGACCATGTCCACATTCATTTTGACAGTTGTGCTGTCAGTGTTCTACAGCATTGAGGTGCTGCAAACACTGACCAGCACTGTACAAAGGTGCACGGCTGCACCCCGGCTCTCCCATGACTCCCTCCATATGCTTATGGAGGGAGTCACATAAGAACATAAGAAATAGGAGCAGGAGTAGGCCATTCGGCCCTTCGAGCCTGCTCCGCTATTCAATGAGATCATGGCTGATTTTCTGCCTCAATTCCATTCACCGGCCCTATCGCCAAATCCCTTGATGCCTTTACTAGTCAGAAATCTATTGACTTCTGTTTTGAATATACCCAATGACTGAGCCTCCACAGCCCTCTGGGGTAGAGAATTCCAAAGATTCACCACCCTCTGTGAAGAAATTTCTTCTCATCTCAGTCCTGAATGGCCTACCCTTTATCCTGAGGCTGTGGCCCCTGGTTCTAGACTCCCCAGCCAAGGGAAACATTCTCCCAGCATCCACCCTATCAAGCCCTGTAATAATTTTGTATGCTTCAATGAGATCCCCTCTCATTCTTCTGAATTCAAGAGAATACAGGCCTAGTTTACTCAATCTCTTCTCATACGACAGTCCTGCCAGCCCAGGAATCAATCTCGTGAACCTTCATTGCACTCCCTCTATGGCAAGTATATCCTTCCTTAGGTAAGGAGACCAAAATTGTACACAGTACTCCAGGTGTGGTCTCACCAAGGCCCTATATAATTGGAGTAAGACTTCTTTACTCCTGTACTCAAATCCTCTTGTAATGAAGGCCAGCATACCATTTGCCTTCCTAATGGCTTGCTGCACCTGCACATTCACTTTCAGTTACTCATGTACAAGGACACCCAGGTCCCTTTGAGCATCTGCATTCCAGAATCTTTCACCATTTAGGAAATACTCTGCCTTTCTGTTTTTTCTACCAAAGTGGATAACTTCACATTTATCCACATTATATTCCATCTGCCATGTTCTCGCCCACTCACTGAGCCTGTCGAGATCCCCTTGAAGCCTCTTCACATCCTCTTCACAACTGACACTGCCACCTAGCTTTGTGTCATCAGCAAATTTGGAAATGTTACATTTAGTCCCCTCATCCAAATCATTGATATAGATTGTGAATAGCTGGGGCCCAAGCACCCATCCTTGCGGTACCCCACTAATCACAGCCTGCCATCCTGAAAAAGACCCGTTTATCCCTACTCTTTGTTTTCTGTCTGTTAACCAATTCTCAATCCATGCTAGTATATTGCCCCCAATTCCATGTGCCCTAATTTTGTTCACCAACCTCTTGTGTGGGATCTTATCGAAGGCCTTCTGAAAATCCAGATACACCACATCTACCGGTTCCCCTTTGTCTGCTCCACCAGTTACATCCTCAAAGAACTCCAATAGGTTTGTTAAACAGGATTTCCCTTTCATAAATCCATATTGACTCTGCCCAATCTTACTATTAGTTTCTAAGTGCCCAGTTATTGCATCCTTTATAACAGATCCCAGCATTTTCCCAACTACTGATGTGAGGCTAACAGGTCTGTAATTCCCCATTTTCTCTCTCCCTCCTTTCTTAAATAGCGGGGTTACATTTGCTATCCTCCAATCTGTAGGAACCGTTCCAGAATCTACAGAATTTTGGAAGATGACAACCAATGCGTCCACTATCCCAATGGCCACCTCTTTCAAAACCCTAGGATGTAGGTCATCTGGTCCTTGAGCTTTATCAACTTTTAATCCCATTAATTTTGCTAGTACTGTTTTTTAACTAATAATAATTTCTTTAAGTTCCTCATTCTCACCACACCCTTTGTTTTCTGGGAGTTTTTTGTGTCTTCCTCCGTGAAAACAGAAACAAAGGGCTGGATTTTCATTGACCCGTGGAGGTGGGTTTGGAGGCGTGTGGGGGGTTAAAATTGTGAAAACTGGCGGGCAGGCACAAGCCCGCCTCCATGCAATTTTCATTAAATCGTGTCTGCTGGTCCCGACTCCGTCCCGCCCCTAAGAGGCGGGATAGGCTGTTAAGGCCCGTAACAAGCACTAAATTGCCTCTATAATGCCATTTTGAAAGGCCTTTGTGATTTTAACCCTTTTTCTACGTGAAGCACGCCTGTTCTGAAGCACGAATGTGAAACCTGGCGGGAGCACATTTGGATAGCTGGCTGGATGGATGGATGGATGAGGAGGAGACATATCTGGGAGTGGTGGTGCAAAAATATCTGGCTGCTGCTGCTCATTTTGCATCCAGGTCCTCTCACAGCAAAGGCCAGGCAGTCTTTGCAGACTTTAATGCAGCAGCAATGATGACATCATCAGAGGCGACTTTCATTCTGAAACACTAATTGGTTCATGGGTTCCCACATGCTGGAACTCAATTGCCCAATTAGGTGAAAATCGCATCAATCTCCCACATCCAATTGCAGTCGGGTGGATAACACGAAAAGTGGATGACATGACCCCAACCCGTCCCAGTATCAAAATCCAGCCCCATGTATTTATTTAATTTCTCTGCCATTTCCTCATTCCCCATTATAAATTCTCCCATCTCTGAGTGTAAAGGACCTACATTTACCTTTGGCAGTCTTTTTCTTTTCACATACCTATAGAAGCTTTTACAATCCATTTTTATATTTTTCGCTAGTTTGTGCTCATATTCTATTTTCCCTTTCTTTATCAATTTCTTGGTCCCCCTTTGCTGATTTCTAAAAAGATCCCAATCCTCAGGCTGACCGCTTTTTCTGGCAACTTTATAAGCTTCCTCCTTTGACTTAATACTAGCTTTAATTTCTTTTGTTAGCCATGGTTGAATCACTTTTCCTTTTGGGTTTTTATGCCCGAGAGGAATATATGTTTGTTGCAAGTTATGCATTATTTCCTTGAATGTTAGCCATTGTATGTCCACCTTCATACCTTTTAGTGTAGTCTCCCAATCTACCATGGCCAACTTGTCCCTCATACCCTTGTAGTTTCCTCTGTTTAGATTGAAGACCTTAGTTTCAGATTGGACTACATCACTCTCAAACTTAATGTAAAATTCAATCATATTATGGTCACTTGTCCCTAAAGGCCCCTTTACCACAAGATTATTAATTAGCCCTTTCTCATTACACAGTACCAGATCCAGAATAGCCTATTCCCTGGTTGGTTCCTCCACATACTGATCCAGGAAACCATCTCGCATGCATTCCAATAATTTGTCCTCTACACCATTAGTGCACGCAGGGAGGTTCTCTTCCCTTCCAATGGGCGGAAGAGACCTCCCCAGGACACCAAAGCAGCTTGGTTGCACATTGCACAGGAGGGCACAAGCAGTGATGTCATCAGGAGGACCTGGCTGCAGTGGCGCAAATCTTCCAATGATCCCATTAGATCATGAAACATTACTGCAAAGCCACACTCAACCTCATCCTGCTGTGCCACTCATCACATCCCCATCACTCTGCCTTCCCTACCCTACTCCTGCACATCCTTACTCACACCAACATACCTTGCACCTCCACCCATCCCTCTCTCTATCTACGTCATCACATCCCAATCTCACTAGCCATCCCACACACTCACCCTCATCCTTGTCCAATCATACCAACTAACAACACACAATGGTAGGCACTTGGGTGTTTTTGCCAATGTTCATGTAAGGTTTCTGTTGATAGGTTGCCAAACATTGAAATATTTATTTTCCACACTTTGCCTTCTTGGACAGATTTGTGTGCACCGTTTGGAAGTGGGCTTAGTGAGTTGCAGTGAATGGTGAGTCATAACGTCACCCCACGCAATGGTGATGTTTGTGAAAGGAATAGCTTGGGCATTGTTGGGATGCTTTATGGTGCTGGTGTGGGGTGGTGCCAACCTGGCACATCATGTGACAGCCAGGGTGTACAGCGTGAAGTGAAGTAAATCTGGCCATGGTGAGGCCATCCCTGGCCTCCCAGGCAGCAATGTGGTTGGGTGCTGATGCCCTGTGTCCTGTGCAGCATCAGTTGATTACGGAGCAGGTTGGTGTTGTTGTTGGTGATGCTGGTGTGCCTGGTGATGTTGGTGTTGGGGCTGATTGTGGTGGGATTCTGAGGACCACGGTGAGATTTTTTCAAGGGTACCGATGCTGCTAGAATAGATGGCAGCTGAAGTTGAGATGACAGAAGTGAAATTGTAGCTTTTATACCACTTTTGCAGCTTTCACCTATTCAGAGCAATGGAGAGTCATTGAGAACATGACATACTTACCTGATGTGGTACCTGCTCTCTGGGAACCTTGTTAAAACCCTGGTAAAATGGTAAGTACATGGGAAAATAGTGCTTAACTACCTATTAACAAGCTTTTAAGTATCTAAATTGGCTGACCCGCCACTTGGTGTCGGGTCTGTTCAGGGATGACAGACACGACATTTGGGAAACTGACAAGGAGGCGGGTTTACAGCGGGATACCGACCCGCTGTCAATCTTTGTGATTCTGACAACAGACCCGCCTCCAAACCCGCACTCTGAGCGCCGGTAAAATTCCAGCCATAGAGTTCAGTAAATATCATGTTCTATATTTGTCAACGGTTCTTGTCGTTTTGAAAAGAACTCAAACAGTATGCTACTTTTTCCACTTGAAAGTATTTCACTACTTTAAAAATACAACTTTTATCTTTCTCCTTCATAATATTTATAATTATATGCTTACATGGAAAGATTTTTATGAAATAGGAATGAGTATTTTTTGAAGACTGTTGGTCTAGTTCAGACTGCAATTCAAAATTAATCAAAAATTCAAGTCACACAGGAAGCCTTTAATCATTTTGTTTTCTCCGGTTCATTGCAAAGCACAATTTATTACAGCAACAAAATATGGTGACTATTTTTGCAGCGTATTTATGATATCAATGTACATCACACCAAATATATCTTTAAAAATAACTTTATAGTGTGACTGAAAAATATAAAGGATTATCTCTGTCAGTTTTTATTGAAATTCTGTAGAAAGAGCAACTATAAAATAGCACTCAAAAGCCACCAGAGAATCTTCCTATGATTATTCTGATCTCTACCACGGTCAATAACAGTTCTGTTATACTATCAAATGACATGCTCTGTCAACTAAATAAGAAATAAAGCATCGTGCTGGTGCTTCATTAAGGACTTCGGTCCGTTTTTCACTTGTAACATTGTGTACATAATCCACTGCTGAAATCAAAAAATGTTGTTCAGTATGATCATATTCCACTGTCAGGTAATTCTATCCGAATAAAAACAAACCAATCCTT